>CM035408.1:222421665-222601665 GCA_020310875.1 Ceratopteris richardii
TCCTAGCCTTTTCTTTCATTACATCTTCTGAATCATAAAAGTGGTGAAGATTTATTTCCACCAACTTTAGTTAGACAAACTCATCCAAAACCATTAGAAGCTACAGTAGAAGAGATAGTTAAAGATCAGATAACCGAAGAGTCATTAGTTTTTAACACTCAAACAGATAGCTATTGCCAGATATAAAGCAGCTTGTCCCTATGGTCCTTAGTCTGAGTCCGCTACAGACACCCTGCGTGTGCCGAACGATTTAGGCGGATGACTTGATCCACCATCCGAGCATCCCTCACGACCCGACAACGTGTTGGAGATAGACGTCTGCGGAAGCACGCGAACAGCACAAGGAAGAAGAAGAAGCTTGGAGCACAACACACAAGACTGAATGTATTACTAGAGAATGTACAATATAAGTAGCCCATTAGGGCAATAGGCATATATACAAGCCGGGGGGAAAAAACCTCCTAAAGAGGGAAAAAAGTGCCTCGGCGGTCCTAGAGTGTTCACACACATCACTACCTAAATATATCAACAAATCCCCCCTGGGAGTGATGCGGTGAACAAGGAGCTGGCACTCATGTATAAGGAAGTGCCAAGCTATGTGGAAATCACTCCACAAAAGGAAGTAAGCCCAAAGCTTTGTGGAAAGCTTCAAACTTCTCCCTAGGAAGAGCCTTCGTGAAAAGGTCTACAATGTTCTCCTGCGTGGGCACATATGCCAAGCTGATCTCCCCAGCAGAGAACCTCTCCCTGACATAGTGATAATGCACCTCAATGTGCTTAGTGCGAGCATGGAACACAGGATTCCTCGCAACTGCCAATGCGCTCTGACTGTCAGTGAAGATGGTGGTGGCAGAAGACTGGCCAACACCCAAATCAGCCATAAGGCGTTTGAGCCACACACACTCAACAGTCGCTGTGAAAGCTGCCCTATACTCAGCCTCACAACTGGAAGTGGCCACAGTAGGCTGCTTCTTGCTCAACCAAGATATACATGAGCTACCAAGCATGAAGCAAAAACCACTGGTGGACACACGAGTGTCATAGCAACCAGCCCAATCTGAGTCAGAAAAAGCATGCAAATCCGGCGGTAGTGATCCCCCCTTGGGATAAAACAACCCAAGTAGCCGAGTACCACTCAAGTAGCGAAAGATGTGCTTAACCACTTTCCAATGTGTGACTCCTGGGCAATGCATAAACCTGCTCATCTGTGAGACAGCAAACTGAATATCTGGCCGAGTAATGCATAAGTAAATCAAGCATCCAACAGCCTGCTGATAGAGAACAGCATCAAATGCATCTCGAGCATCATGAAGACTCAATCGTAAACCTGTCTCCATAGGAGTGGCAATAGGCTTACAGTCTTCAAGGCCAAAACGCTGCAATAATGTGTCAATATATTTCGTTTGACACAAAGCCATTCCACCATCAACGTGCATAAACTGAATGCCCAAATAGTGATGCAAATGCCCCAAATCAGACATCTCAAATGAGGCATGCAAATCAGCCTTAAAATCAGCAATATGTGTCTCAATAGGACCAGTGAGCAGCATGTCATCAACATAGACAACAATGATCAGAAGCACATCATTAGCACGTTTAACATATAAGGTGCTTTCAGTTAGACTGTTCTCAAAACCATGTCCAATCAGATAGGCATGTATCTTCTCATACCAAGCACGTGGTGCTTGCTTTAAACCATTTAATGCCTTCTTTAACTTGCAAACTTGGTTTTCATGCCCTTTCTGCACAAAGCCACGGGGCTGAAAAACATACACTTCTTCATGCAAGTCACCATTCAGAAATGTTGTTTTAATGTCCAACTCATGTACATTCCAACCATGATCGGCTGCAAGTGCACAAATGCTCCGAACAGTAGTCATACGGCATGTAGATGCAAAGGTCTCATCAAAATCAATGCCTCTTTCCTGTGCATAACCCTTTGCAACAAGCCTAGCCTTATACCTGTCAACTGTACCATCAGGTTTACGCTTCAGCTTGTATACCCACTTAGTGTCAATGGCCTTCTTTCCAGGAGGCAAGTCACATAAAGACCATGTACCATTCTTCATTATAGCATCATATTCAGATTGCATAGCAGCCATCCAATTTTCTGAATTTTGTGCTTCATCAAAAGAAACAGGCTCATTCTCATCACAGAGACTAGATGCAGCCATAGCATAGCAATCTGATGCAAAGGAGGCACTATGAGAGCTTGAACGAGTACGATATGATAAAGGTGCATCTAATTTGCTGTCACGCAAAGTCTGCACCAGCCATTTTGGCATAGTTTTTGCCTGCTCAATATCAGCTCTCTCATCAACAAGTGCATCATGTAAATCTGCATCATAAATGGAATGATCTGCATCATCATATGAAACCTGCAGAGGCTGAGAAGTTGCCTCATTAGGACCAGCACTAGCCCGTCCACCTATAAAAAGAGGCATCAAAGTATCATACATGTCTTTGGAGCTAACAGATATGTCCTTAGTACATGAAAGCAATGGCTGAATAGCATCTTCCACAAAGACAACATCACGGCTAACCAGAATGCATTTAGTCTGTGGATGATACAAACGATAGCCTTTACTTTCAGAACTGTACCCAACAAAAATACATTTTACTGCCTTATGATCCAATTTTCTACGATGTTGTTCAGGCACTAATGCATATGCCAAACAACCAAAAACACGCAGATGAGCAACAGATGGCTTGCGGTCATGCCAAGCCTCATATGGAGTGATAGACTGCAACGCTTTAGTGGGACACCTGTTCAGTACATATGCTGCACACATGACAGCCTCAAGCCAGAAACTATGCGGTAAAGCCTGACTTTTGACCATGCACCTCGCCATTTCCATGAGTGACCTGTTCTTTCGTTCAGCAACTCCATTCTGTTGAGGTGTATACGGCACTGTACATTGGTGTTTTATCCCATGTTCAGCCAGAAATGCATTAAAATCTGAAGACATATATTCCCCCCCTCGATCAGAACGGAGGGCGCCCATTTTACATGTTGACAAATTTTCAGCGAAAACCAAAAACTGTTTGAAGCACATGAACACTTTGGACTTTGCTTTGAGTGGATATACCCATGCATGCTTGGAAAAATCATCAATGAAAGTCACGAAGTAAAGGTAATTTTTAAAAGAGGGTTTCTGCATAGGACCACAGACATCACTATGTACAAGCTGCAATTTCTGCGTAGCCCAAATTGAACCATCTTTTGGAAAGGAAGAACGCTGCATTTTGCCCAAAATACAGCCTTCACAAACATGTTTTCCAGGAGCCTCAAGTTTGGGCAAAGAGGACACCATTTCATATTTCTGCAGGCATAGCAAACTAGCAAAATTCAGATGACCAAAGCATGCATGCCAAAGCTTTGCATCTGACATAGCCTGAGAATCATGAACTGCACATGCCGAATCATTCACAGATCTTTCATAGTCTATGAGCTTATACAGCCCACGACATAAAATGCCAGAAGCAATAATCACATCGCCATTTGAGAGATCATGGACTGTACACCTATCATCAACGAATTTCACAACCAAACCAATCTTGGCTAATGCAGAAACTGATAAGAGGTTCTTTTTGATCCCTGGCACAAATAAAGCATCTGACAAAGTGAAAGAACTACCATCAACAGTAGTCAGAATGATCTTACCAACTCCCATAACAGGATAAGAGGAGTTATTGGCGCATGTGACAGTATTCCCTATAGGGGCAGGCTCGAGTGAAGAGAAGAAACTGCGCTGCGAGGTAATATGTTTGGTCGCCCCACTATCAAAGTACCAAACATCTGAGTCTACTGCAGACATGCACTGATCATGAGAAGATGGGTCAAAACTGCAGACAGTAGTAAACGCCCATTCTTCTTCCTGCACAAGATTTGCAGACTCTGTTTTTGGTGTAGAGGCCTCTGCAACAACCATTCCAGCCTCTTTCTTCTTTGCCTCTTTAGCAGCCAGTTTTGGACAGTTCTTTATAATATGATCATTTCCTTTACAGTACTTGCAGAACAATTTCTACTTTTCTGATTTCTTCTCATCTTTATCCTGGTTCTTCGATTGTGCAGCATTTGCAGATTTCTGCTTACTAGTAGAAGAGCTCCATTTTCCTTTGCCCTTCTGACTAGCCAGGAAAGCTTGATCTGCAACACGCATAATGGACCTGTTTTGCCTGGACTGATCTTCCTGCAACAGAACAGAGACTAATTCCTCAATTGACAAGGCATTCGGATTGCCTTTCATCATCAACCGAAGAGTAGAGGCAAAACTCTGATATGAATCAGGAAGACCATTCAGAACGGTCTGCACAAGTGAGCTATCTGGTATAACCTCATCAGTAGAAACCAATTGTTCCTTCAGGTCTTTGATCTTTGTAAGAAAACTGTCCATAGAATCACCTTCATTCATGTGCTCACTCTCCAACTGTTTTCGGAGGTAAGCAACACGAGCCTCATTCCTAGCCTGGTACAAAGTGGTAAGTGTATCCCAAGCATCCTTTGCTTTTCTGCAAGAGCGAATGTGAGGAATAATGGCACGTTGACAGAAAAAGCTATCAATGCATGTGCCTGGGCATCTCTGCCATCCCAACGAATCTGCTCTGCAGTAGGTGCAATAGAAACAGCAGCACGAATAGGAATCTGCGGAATATCATCTTCGACACCATATTCATCAGCTCCAACACCTATATTTGCAGTACCTGTCGTTACAGGTGTAACAGGACGTCTTTCAACACCCTACACAATGTTCCACAATCCTTTTGCAACCAGTACATGTGGCATCATATAAGCCCATAATGGGTAGTTGGTACCATCCAACTTATCCTCAACAGCCAACATACGGAATACATCACTGCTTTCAGCCATGGCCGGTGACTAAAATACCTTGATGCAGAAAATTGACTGTATCTCAGAAAGTTGAACGGAACTGCCCAGATGAGTTCTGCTAAACCTGTAGCAGACTTCGAGACGCTTAAACTAGTGAACAGAAACTGGTATATACCTTTGGCACAAAAGGATGACATAGCCTACACAAGCGCTGCGATAGTGCGTTCGGAGGCCGAAACGAGCTCAAATCGCAATTTTGGCACCACATAGCGAAGCTGTTTTAATCTCAAAAACACCCTGAGTATGCTCACCAAATTTCGTGCGAATCTGAGACTCCAAACGGAGGAGTGTCAATGGCGCCCTAGAAGAAGCGACGACCTGCTCTGATACCAATTGTTGGAGATAGACATCTGCGGAAGCACGCGAACAGCACAAGGAAGAAGAAGAAGCTTGGAGCACAACACACAAGACTGAATGTATTACTAGAGAATGTACAAAGATAAGTAGCCCATTAGGGCAATAGGCGTATATACAAGCCGGGTGAAAAAACCTCCTAAAGAGGGAAAAAAGTGCCCCGGCGGTCCTAGAGTGTTCACACACATCACTACCTAAATATATCAACAAAACGTGAGGAGGTGCGGTAAACGAGTTCAAGGAATTTCATTCTTGGAGAGTTGTTTGGAAACGGCTTGGCATTCACGGTGAATGCGTCGGAAAAAGAAAGAAGCGAGGTTAACTGCTTCTTGGGATGCAGTATCTATCATGGAGTAGAACGGACAGATATGCCGTAAGTACGTTTTTGGAGGTTGAGAGCAACGACTAAAAACTGCAGTGCAGTGCGTTCCGGTTCGGGTCGACATAGAATGGCAAACTCGTTAGATGAGTGCCGGGGGGAAAGTTCTTTCATGGTTGCTAGGGGAAGGAGAGGGCCATTGACCAAACCCTCCTAAGGGAGATGAAAGGCCTCAGCAACAGGGTTAAGGGTAATGACGACACGGGGGTTCAAACAAACAAGCGGCCAACACTGTTTTGTAGCAGGCGTAGCCGCTATAGTAGAGATTATGTGCGCGAAAAATGGATGACACTCCACTGAATGCAAGGGCAATTCAGCGAAGGCCAAGAGACCTCGCACACGCAAGAACTCGCTCATATCCGGAGCGAGTCCAGCATGGAAGGTGACAATGTTTGCCAGAGCTTCCATGACGCAGGCGACAAGACACAAGAGCACAATAACATAGAATACACTAGCACACACGGACGCAATAGCAAAAATCATTGTAAAGAACAAGGTTAAGTAAGAACACGGGAAGAATCATACGAAAAGAAATCTAATCATCACACAGCAGTGGAAATATATAGGTATAATGGCGACATGCACGCATTAACAGAATCGGCAATACTAAAGGTGGCTATTAATCATGCTTAGGTAAGAAAAACAAAAAAATTACAGTCAGTCAATTAGTGAACAGAAACACGTAGATAGGAAAAGAAAGTCGAGTCAAAATAGTGGCGGAGTAAAAAAAAAATACCGATCACACAGCATGACAATGAAGATGGTGGATAATAGGGACGAAACTTCAATCCATTAATCCCTTTAGGAAGGAGGGTACCATTGAGGGTGGATAACCGAAAAGTTGCGGGTCCCACTTGTTTGGCAAAGTGGTATGGACCAAACCATCGCAAGTTAAACTTTCCGACAGATCGATTAGATTTGGCATTCTAAAAGAGCACTAATTGGTCAATGGTAAACACGGGAATTTTAAGAAAATGATCATGAGTTCTTGCTTGTCTGAGCTAAACTTCCTGCAACACCAGAAAACTCTTGAGGCATTGTTCATCCAGAGATCGTAAAGCCTCCAATCTGAAAGGAAATGATTCTTTCGATAGTAATTTCTGCTCTAATTCCACTCGCAGACTAGGAACCACTAGTTCCATAGGAGCAATCGCCTCCAAACCATAAGCCAACTTGAAGGGGGTTGTTCCGATCGCCACTTTATATGTTGTACGATAAGCCCATAGTACGGCAGGTAGGAATTGGTCCCATCTCTCTGGACAATCTAATACCAGTTTCTTTACAATGTTAAACAGATATTTGTTGGTGTTCTCAGCGAGTCCCTTTGCTCGTGGATAGTAGGGAGAACTGAACTTATGCACAATCTAGAAGGTTTTAGTAAGCACTTTCATTAATGTGTTAGCGAAGTGCGTACCTTGATCAGTCACAATTTCTAAGGTTAAACCATAACATGGAAAAATGTCCTTCATCAAACATTTAGCGACTGCAGTAGCTATGGCTCACCATAGATCCCATGCTTCGGCCCATTGAGTTGCATAATCTATGCATGTAAGAATATATCTGTTATTGCTGCATATCGCCGGAGGTGTTATTGGTCCAATAAAATCCAAGCCCCATTTCTAAAAAGGTTCGAGAGGCAAAACTGGTTGGAGCGGAACGTAATGTCACTGTAAAGGTTGACCGGAACACTCATTGCATTGTTGTACATACTTGGTCACATCACGGTACATAGTAGGCCACCATAAGCCACTCTGCAGAATTTTTCGGTGGGTCAGATCAACCGCAAAATGACCTCTAGTTGGTGCCGAATGAGCCATTGTAATAAGTGAAGCAATTTCATGTGGGGGAACACATATGAGCAACACTCTCGAGTGATCCATGTAATATAACTGCCCTACAATTAACCAAAATCGTCGACTATATGTAGCCAGCTTACGCGGAGCAATGAAGAGGTCAGGCTGGGAGAACATCCATTGGTCAAGAAAAGCATCAAAGTGTCATAATAGGATGATTTAACCGGTAATTCTTGTTGATCCTCTTGTGCAGTCTCAGTTGCATAAATAGTAGGTGTAGTGTCATCAACTCCTATCGCAGTTCACCAGAATCCAATCAAGATAGAAAATCAGCAAGTGCGTGTGCAGACCCTGGTCGATGTACTATCGAATAATCAAACTCTTGGAGCGACAAGACCCATCTTGCTAGTCTTCCTCCCAAATGCTATTGGTGAACAAGGTACACCAAGGCTACATGATCGACATGAAAAGTGAAACGTCATCCCAGTAAATAATGCCAAAATTTCTTCACCGAATACACTAATCCGAGACATTCACGTTCATTAACTAAATAGTTGCGCTCTGTCGGGGCAAACCTACGACTCGCATAATATACTGGGCGGAACCATTTGTCCATTTGCTGCATCATTACGTTGCCAATTGCAATGTCGGATGCATCTAGAAAGACATGAAATGGCAATTCCCAATTTGGCCCTTCTAAAATAGGGGCGTGCATTAACAATGATATCAACCGGTCAAAAGACAACTAACATGCTTCGGTCCATTCAAACTAGCGAGGAGTACTAGTTATCAGTCGATTGAGGGGCGTGGCCAAATGAGCAAGCCACCGTAAATGGCGGCCATGCCACCAGATTTGTCCCAAGAAGTGCATTACTTCTTTGGGTGTCTTAGGAGCAGGTGCCTCTAGTATAGCCTTCACCTTATCTGGATGAACTTGAATTCCCTGTTTTGAAATAATGTGTCCTAGCAACTTGCCACAGGATACAAAGAATACAGATTTATTTGGGTTTAAGCACAATCGATATTCTTGACACTTTGAAAAATGGCACCGTAAATGGTACAGATGCGCCGAAGTATCACCGAATAAGGAGAAGTCATCCAAGTAAACTCTCATGAGTGTGGTTAGATAAGGAGAGAAAATTTCTTGCATACAACACTGAAACGTAGTTGGAGCATTGCGTAGACCAAACCACATCACTGTATATGCATAAACACCCCAATTGGTTATAAATGTTGTCTTTGGAATGTCCTGCTCCGCCATTCATACTTGATTATAACCACTATATCCATCTAGAAAGGAGTACATCTCGTGACCTGCCACATCATCTAACATGGTGTCCAAAAATGGTAGAGGGAATGGATCAGGTACAACTGATGTATTTAACTTCCGGTAGTCCACACATATCTGTAATTGCTTATTGTTCTTAGGAACTATGACAATAGGGAAAATCCACTCCGCATGCTCGATAGGGACAATAAACCCAACTTTCAGCAATCGTTACAGTTCTGCTTTGACCTGGGCCACATAGTTCCTGTAGCTTGGTTGTTTAATAGGCCGAGCATCTAGTTTCAGCATAACCCTATGTTGATAGATATGCGGGTCCAACCCCTTCATATCCCGATAATCCCATGCAAACATATCAGAGAATTCTCGTAGCAACTGCAACAAGTTATCCTGGAAGGTCTCTGATAGTCCCGCCTTAATTTTTACTGGTCGTGGGTTGGTTTCATCACCTAAGTGGTAGGTAACCAACTGATCTTCTGGTACATAGAACTGCCGGGGCATGGCAAAATCATCACCTGGCCGAAGCAATTGTTGCAGCATCGTATCATCCAAGGTATGTGCTACACCAGATCCGTGTTCACCGATTAGTGATACTACCGTACAGGTTGCTGTGAAGAGATGGATAAGTATGTGTTTGAAGATGAAGAGGTGTTGCAAAATCCTTGATCTACACCAGCCAAATGAACTCCAGGAGTAGATGGTGGGCCCTTTTAGCTTGCCAATGGATGTATTAGACACCCTATGTACCTTGGAAGATCACTCTCAAAAAGATAGATCAAAACAGATAAGTTGGAGTTAGCTCAGAGGTGAAAACTTGCTATTCTTGGTTCATACACCTGTCCAGTGTTTTACATAATTCTCTGAGCACAGCAGCAATTAGCTTAATTCCTCTTGGGGAAATCTAGGTAGCTTAAAGAGCTAACTTTCAAGAGTAATCTCATCAAAAACAACAAAGCACACACTGAGAATGAGTTTTAACAAGTGATGACATCATCCCGATTTTCACGGGCTGCTACAGAAATAGACCAGTGAGCCGCAAAATCAACATAACTCCAAATGTAGAAATCCAATGATTATGAAAATTTGTATGCTTATATTAGACAGTAAGCTAAATCCAACAAACTTTAAATCACTGAATTTGGGTAAGTAACCACTGAGAAACACCTCTGACAAGATGAGTAAAAAAGTCGGGTACCTGACAGAGAGGTGAAGATGAACAGACCCTGTTGACTTCAAATGAACATAACTGAAGATTGCAAGATCCAAATGACATGAAAATTTATGAGCATATATTAGACGTATAGAGCTAACTTTACCAAGTTAAATCACTGAAAATGATGCACCAAGCTCTGAGAAAACATCTCTGCAAGCTGACTGAGAAAACTGAGAGTAATGGCAGTGAGTAGTACACTTCACAAGAACATGGAAAGATGAACTCAAATAATCATGAAAATGAAAGTATATTGCTTGTACAATACAATGAATTACTAATACATATGTGTGCCTTGTAATCACACCTTGATATGGCATAAAGCTCAGCTCTTGGAGGTCTTCACATAGGTCTCTCTAACCACGACTAAAACTGCCATCTATTTATAGTTGAGTTTGGGAGGCTAACTTCCCTCAATCACTCTCCAATCAATCAATGATTGATTTGATTCTCTACCTACCACAAATCACGAATTCGTGGCTCCTCTTTCCATTCTTGATCAAGTGGACTCAACCACTTAAGATTCTCTTACTTTTACATTAAGTAAACTCTTCAAAAGTTACAAGAGGTAGTTCACAAGTGAACTTTACATAGTCTTCATTTTAAGGCTTTTTCTATGACTTTGTGGGACTCAAGCCAATACTTAGGCTTTTCATAGACTTGCTCCAACAGCTCCCCCTCAAGCCAAGTATGCTTGAGGTCTTCAATCTTCCAAGATTACCTGCAAACCAATCATAGCCTTGAATTTGCAAAGCTTTGTACCATCCAATGCTTTGGTTAGAATATCTGCACATTGTTGATGAGTGGACACATATGATATTTGAATCTCTTTGCTTAGAACCTTCTCTCGTACATAGTGATAATGAACTTCAATATGTTTAGTCCTTGCATGAAAAATAGGATTAGCAGCCAAGTGAATAGAACTCATATTGTCACCAAAAATAGTTGGAGTTCCAAACTCCAATCCAAGATCTTTGAATAATGTCTTCATCCACATAGCTTCTTGTGTAGCTATGGCAAGACCTCTATATTCAGCTTCAGTAGAAGAGAGAGCAACTGTGGGTTGCTTCTTGGATGACCATGAAATAAGCTTTGAACCTGCAAAGGTAAGATAACCTGAAGTGCTCCTTCTATCTTCCTTGGAGCCAGCCCAATCTGCATCAGAAAATAGCTTCAAACCTAAATCAGATACATAAGGATAATAAAGTCCTTCATTTATGGTTCCTTTGAGATACTTGAGAATCCTTTTGGCAGCATCCATATGTGGTTTCCTTGGTGTGTGCATAAATTGACTTAGCACACTCACACTGTAACATATATCTACTCTTGTCAATGTGGCATAGTTGAGACTACCCACTAGACTTTGATATGATGTGATGTCCTCTATGAGTTCACCTTCATGTGAGCTCAATTTGTGATTGACCTCCATTGGAGTACCTGCAATCTTACAATCTTGCATCTTGAATTTTGCCAACATGTCCTTAATGTACTTCCTTTGAGTGAGAAACAAACCATGATCTTTGTAGACAACTTCCAAACCTAGGAAGTAGGTAAGTGAACCCAAATCACTTATCTTGAACTCTTCTCTCATCTGATCTTTGATCTTCTTCATACCATCTGCATCATTTCCTGTCAATATAATATCATCTACATATACACATAGATAGATGACCTCAGAATTACTCTTTTTAATAAAGAGTGAAGGATCTGCCTTGCTTGGTTGAAAGCCTTTGTCCTGCAAGAATGAAACAAGCCTGAAATTCCAAGCTCTTGGAGCTTGCTTGAGACCATACAATGTTTTGTTAAGTTTACACACATAATCAGGATAAACTTGATTCTCAAAACCAGGTGGTTGTGCCATATATACCTCTTCTGTTATCCAACCATTCAAGAATGCATTCTTTACATCTAGTTGAAGTATCTTCCAATTCTTGGAAGAGGCAATACTAAGCAAAACCCTAATAGTAGGCATCTTTGCCACAGGAGAGAAAGTCTCCTCATAATCAATTCCCTGAGTTTGTGCAAAGCCTTTTGCCACAAGCCTTGCCTTATACCTGTTAATTGAACCATCAGAATTTTTCTTGAGTTTATAGACCCATCTTGAGCCTATTACCTTCATGGATGAAGTCTTGGGCACCAAATCCCAAGTGTTGTTTTCCTCAAGTGCTTCAATCTCTTCCTTCATTGCATGCTTCCATTCTGTTTTTGCTTTGGCCTCTTCAAATGATGATGGCTCCTCTTGGTTTATGTCCTGTGCTATGTAGATAGAATGTTTAGTTACTAATGAGGTGTCAAACCCATACCTTTCTGGTTTTTTCTTTTCCCTCATAGATCTTCTTAGGCCATGATGTGATGATTCTGCCTCATGTCCAAGTTCCTGCAATTTTGCTTTACCTTTAGACTTCCATGCTTTGATCTTTTCCATGTGAGATTCTTCATCATCCTCTAAGGTCTCTTGTTCTTCAATCTTTGATTGTTCTCTACCAAGCTTTGGAAAATCTTCTTCAAGATCATATGGTAAATTGATCTTCCTGCATGAATCTTCATACCATGAATTGTTCTCATCAAAAACTACATCTCTGCTTACCAAGAATCCTTTGTTGGTAGGGTTGTATAACCTGTAGCCCTTTTGATTGTTGTCATATCCAATAAATACACACCTTTCTGCCTTTGGATCCATCTTGCCTCTAACCTATGAAGGAACATGAGCAAAAGCAATACATCCAAAAATTTTACAATGATCTAAGCTTGGTCTTCTTCCATTCCAAGCCTCATATGGAGTCATCCCATCAAGGGATTTTGAAGGCAACCTGTTAATCAAGTAAGTGGCTGTAGATACAGCCTCAGCCCATAAGTAATTAGGTAAATGCTTTTCATTTAACATAGACCTTGCAGCTTCAACAATTGTCCTATTCCTCCTTTCTGCCACTCCATTTTGCTCAGGAGTGTACCTTGTAGTTACCTCTCTTTTGATTCCTCTTTCTTGAAGAAAAGAATCAAACTCATGGGAGAAATATTCTCCCCCTCCATCTGACCTTAGCCTTTTTAGTGATTTACCTGTTTGATTCTCCACAAGAGCCAAATATCTTTTGAAACATGAAAAAACTTCATCTTTGTGTTTCATAAAGAATAGGATAGTCCATCTGCTGCAATCATCAATAAAGGAAACATAATACCTTGATCCAGATATTGAAGCTTCCTTGCTAGGTCCCCATACATCTGTATGAACCAACTCCAAGAGATCTCCATGCATATAACCTTTCTTCATGAATGGTAACCTGTGAGACTTTCCAAATTGACATGCACTGCACTTATAAATCATATGTTGTTTTGACAAATTAGGAAGTCCAAGTACACTTTGGTCCCTGCAGATTTGCTTTAATGACCTTTCACCAATATGTGCTAACCTTTTGTGCCATACTTCCAATTCTGTGAGTGTCTGACTACCATAATTAAAGAGAGCAATGTTTCTAGTGTCCTGTAATTCAAATGTGAACAATCTACCTGTCTTTTCACCTTTTGCAATTTTTCTGAATCCTTGACTTGGATCTTCAACAAATGCTCCTGCTTTTGTGAACCTGACTTGCAACCCTTTCTCTACTATGTGCCCAACACTTATCAAATTCTTTGTAATGGTAGGGACATAGAGTACCTTACTGAGTAGGTTGATGTTTCCAAAAGGTGCTTTGACATTGCCTATTTTCTCCACAAGATGTTTTGTATCATCTCCTGTTTGTACCTCATGCTTATTCCTTGGATCTTCTAAATATGATAGGAGTGCCACATTTCCTGCCACATGATTTGAACAACCTGAATCTATGTAGAAAACATGCTCATCAGATTTACCTTGTGGCATAGCCATGTTCATGATCAATAATGAATCCTCTTTGTTTGAGTCTTCTGTGTAGTTATTGTAGTCTCTCCTTCCTTTGTAGCCTCCTTGATAGTTTGAATGATTGTAGTTGTTGTAGTTGCCATGGTAGTTGTTGAACCTTCCTCTTGAGTAGCCATAACTTCCTCTATTGTATCCTCTGCCTCTTTGATTCCTGGAATTCCTAAAGCAATTTTCAGTTGTATGATTAGTTAATCCACAAATAGAACATGAGTTGGAGTCTTGGGATCTCCCCCTGCCTTGTCTACCTCCTCTTCCTCTACCTCTGCCATGTCTTCCTCTACCTGCATAGTTAGCTTGATATGTACCTGCTTCATCATCCACTTTCTTTGCCTTTCCTTTGTTATCTTTAGACTTGCTTTTATCCGTGTATAAAGCTGAAGATTGATTACCTTTAGAGCTTTCTCCATTTGTGATAAGCTTTGCCTCTTGAGTAAGTAGTTGTCCAATGAGTGTGTTGAAATCAGGTACATGCATGTCCATGTACAAATCCATAGCTGTGGTGAATGCTTCCCACTTATCATCTGCCTTCAAGCCATTGATGACCTGCCTTACAATTTGCTCTTCATCTATTACCTCTCCAATGCTTCCCAACTGATCCGCTATGTCCTTGAGCTTTGTGACAAAATCAGTCACATTTTGTTTGGGAGCCTTCTTGAGAGTTGTGAAATCCAGCCATAGTTGATGCTTCCTAGCTTTGGTACTTGAAGAAAAGAAAGCTTCAAGTGCATCCCACACTTCCTGAGATGTCTTACAACTTCTAATGTGAGGCAACAAAAAATCTGAGATAGAGTTGAGGAGATAAGACCTTGCAAGTGCATCCTTGGAGCACCATGTGCTCAATCTTTCTTGCTCTTCTTGTGTTGGTTGACTTTTGTTCCTGAAACTTGGCATAACTTCATCTCCAGCCACATAACCATATAAACTTCTACCTTGGAGATAAGCTTCCATCCTTAATGACCAAGCTGAGTAGTTACCTCTGTCCAATTTGTCAATTGATGAAGGAAATCCATCTGCCATGTTGTCCAACCTTGCTCTGATACCACTGTGAAGAGATGGATAAGTATGTGTTTGAAGATGAAGAGGTGTTGCAAAATCCTTGATCTACACCAGCCAAATGAACTCCAGGAGTAGATGGTGGGCCCTTTTAGCTTGCCAATGGATGTATTAGACACCCTATGTACCTTGGAAGATCACTCTCAAAAAGATAGATCAAAACAGATAAGTTGGAGTTAGCTCAGAGGTGAAAACTTTCTATTCTTGGTTCATACACCTGTCCAGTGTTTTACATAATTCTCTGAGCACAGCAGCAATTAGCTTAATTCCTCTTGAGGAAATCTAGGTAGCTTAAAGAGCTAACTTTCAAGAGTAATCTCATCAAAAACAACAAAGCCCACACTGAGAATGAGTTTTAACAAGTGATGACATCATCCCGATTTTCACGGGCTGCTACAGAAATAGACCAATGAGCAGAAAAATCAACATAACTCAAAATGTAGAAATTCAATGATTATGAAAATGTGTATGATTATACTAGACAGAAAGCTGAATTCAACAAACTTTAAATCACTGAATTTGGATAAGTAACCACTGAGAAACACCTCTGACAAGATGAGTAAAAAAGTCGGGTACCTGACAGAGAGGTGAAGATGAACAGACCCTGTTGACTTCAAATGAACATAACTGAAGATTGCAAGATCCAAATGACATGAAAATTTATGAGCATATATTAGACTTATAGAGCTAACTTTACCAAGTTAAATCACTGAAAATGATGCACCAAGCTCAGGGAAAACATCTCTGCAAGCTGACTGAGAAAACTGAGAGTAATGGCAGTGAGTAGTACACTTCACAAGAACATGGAAAGATGAACTCAAATAATCATGAAAATGAAAGTATATTGCTTGTACAATACAATGACTTACTGATACATATGTGTGCCTTGTAATCACACCTTGATATGGCATAAAGCTCAGCTCTTGGAGGTCTTCACATAGGTCTCTCTAACCATGACTAAAACTGCCATCTATTTATAGTTGAGTTTGGGAGGCTAACTTCCCTCAATCACTCTCCAATCAATCAATGATTGATTTGATTCTCTACCTACCACAAATCACGAATTCGTGGCTCCTCTTTCCATTCTTGATCAAGTGGACTCAACCACTTAAGATTCTCTTACTTTTACATTAAGTAAACTCTTCAAAAGTTACAAGAGGTAGTTCACAAGTGAACTTTACATAGTCTTCATTTTAAGGCTTTTTCTATGACTTTGTGGGACTCAAGCCAATACTTAGGCTTGTCATAGACTTGCTCCAACAGTTGCCAGACTCCAGTGATCTGCAACCATTTGTAAGTCCACAGTTCCGAGTGCCATCAGATCCTTGTAGGCTTTAAGAAACGCTTCCTCTTCATCATCTGAAAGACCATCTAGGATGTGTACCTGTTCAACTACATAAGGGCGTGCATGCAAGTCGCAAGGCTTCATGTCATCCAGGGGAACAACATATTTACAGTGGTTATTCTTAAAAATCAACTCATGCATGGACCAATCCTGAACTACCTTCGCTTCCTTTAACGATGGTCGCCCAAAGAGCAGGTGTTAGAAGAAATATTTTTTGAGGGAAATTATTTTTAAAATGTCAAAAACTTGTAGAAATATTTATACAAATGATGTAAAAATGAGGAAGAGTCTTCCTCATGTAAATTAGAATCATATATAGTTTTTCTAGGATTTTTGGAAGCTCTTTGATAGCATATTCTTAGATTACAAGGGAAAAGGATCAAAATTCAAGTGTGAAAAGGGACACTTGAAAATGTATAAAAGATAATTTCCTCTATTTTGAGAGGGTTGGTGGTATTATTTTTGCTATCTAAGTAATGTCAAGAGCTCTCCTGTAAAAAATTGTGTTTTCTCCTTTCATGTACTTTCTTTTGATTTGTTGAGTCTATTCTTTGTGAGATCCATGGAATTTGTGAGCTTTAGTTGTGTATTTCTGAGTCTTGTGAATGAAGAGAGGTGATTCTTAGTGTATTGAGTAAGAAAGTGCAGAAGAACAAAGCTGGAAATGGAAATTCTCAGTTTTCACAGAATCATGATTGTCTCGTCAATGTGATACAGGTATTGTTTTTGAAATTTGACTTCATAGTTGTGATCTACTGTGGGAACAACACACTTTAGGCACAAAGATCATTGAAAATGATGTTGTAAAACTCAAGATAATCAAAACCCTAGATATTTCTCTCCTTCATAATTTCTCAGAAAAACAGTTATTTAACTCTTGTTCTTGGATTCCATTAACTGAAGGGGTTGTGGTCTTTGCATACTTCTCGGATTGACAATTTAAAGGTGTAGTTGATCCTTTATGCTAAAATGATTGGAGAGGACAACTCCAAAGGGTAACAACAAACATTATTTGGCACCGTTGTCGGGGAACAAAGCAAAAGCTTCATTGAAGTTTGGACCTTGCTGGATCTTCCATTGTTGATGGTATTTGAACACAGTGAAAAGGTACTACTCTATAATCAAGAAAGAAAAATTGAAAAGATAGGTTTTCTTTGCTTGTCTTTTGGGAAAAGAAAGCAAGAGTTAACCTTTTGGGATAAAGAAGTTGTGAAATTCTTGCAAATTGATAGTTGCTCATATCTTTTAAGAGTAAAGTGCAGGTGTGTGGAAAAAAATGAATCAAGATTGTTGAAGGGAAGGTAAACTGTGACTATCTTTGCATTTGTAGAGTGCTTTTTGACCAAGTACCAAGCAAATCTATTAATCTTGGAAAAGATGACATGATTGCAATGAGGAAAGTCAAGTAAAGTAGCTATGTGCAAATTGATAGATCTATTTGTTTAGCCAAGGCAAAACAATAATCTTGAGAGAAGATTTATTTGCATCTTGAAAAAAAAGAGTGCTTGAGTTTACCTTTGCATGAATTGATAATTGTGCTTCTTAGCACATATTTTCTTGGAAAGCTCTACTTCCAAACTAATTAGATTGCAAGCATAGAAGAGTATAACCAATCATGAAACAAAAGATCAATGGATCTTGAAACAAGAAAACCCTAAGTGAAGTGTTTACCTTGATTTAGAGCAAAATACTAAAAAAAATTCATAAAATTCATAAAATTCATTAAAAATTCAAACAAATTTCTTTTTTCTTAGAAAGTTGGACAGGAGGACTGCTATCAGAAGTGGAAAGGGAAAAGTGAAAATAAAACAAAATCTGGAAATTGAAAAAAAATAAAAAATGTCTAGAGTAGAAGTGACTCTTTAAATTTTTCCAAAAAAAACTCTTTGAATGAGTTTGGTGGTGTATAATTGCAAGTGACAAGTGATCTGGAGTTAGTGAAGAACATTGAAGAAGACCAGGTGGAAAGAAAAATCAAAAAGTGTAAAAGTTGGAAGTTCAGAGAAAAACACGATTCTCTTCACAGGATCACGATTTTTAGTAAGATAAGGAATTTGACTTAGTTGCACTATTGGGTACTGAGGTAAGTGAGTTTAAAAGTTTTCATAAGTTGCATGAGTAAAGAAAATCAAAATTTCAAAATTTCATTAAGAATTAAGCATTAAGTGATCAGATTAGAAAATTGGGAACAGAATCGCGATTTGCATCAGTAGAATAAAGAGAATAAATTTTGTTGAAAAGGATAAGATTTGTGAATTAAAACCACAAAAGTGCTAAGGGACAAGAATCATACAGTGAGAAGTTAAAATTTTCTAAAATTTACACAAATCGTGATTGTCTGAAGACTATAAAAGCCTGAAAACTCAAAAAAATGTTCATTTGAGTGAAAGAGAGAGTGAGAGGAGCTGACAGAGTCGCGATCTTCTACAAAAACAAGCTTTTTGGACATTACTTAATCAGGCAAAAAGGTAATTTTTCTCCAACAAGTTTTTGTATAGTTTCAAGTTTAACATTTTGGAAAAAGCACAAAAAACACAAAAAATTGTTAGAAAACATGGAATCACGACTTCCTGTTTTTTCTTTTTTTTTGGTAGAAAAATCATTGTTTTGACAAAGGTTCTTTATTGCATGCCATTATTTTTCTAAGGTGCTTCCATTAGATTAAAAAGTTATCAGAAAATAAAAAACCAAAAATTTACAAAAATTTTGTCAGAATCGTGATTTTGTAATCAAACAGAAAATCGTGATTCCCTAATCAAACACAAAATCGCGATTCCCAAAATACGATTCTCATAAGAAAATCTTGTTTTTTAATGATTGTGAGCAATCACGATTGTCTGGGAACAAAATCATGAAAAACATGATTCTATTCACAGAATCGTGGTAAACACGATTCTGTTCACAGGATCATGGAAATCACGATTGCCTTCAAAAAATCGTGAGAAATACGACTTCCTTCATAGGATCATAGAAATCACGATTGCCTTCAACAAAATCGTGACAAACACGAATTCCTTTAGAGGATCGTGGAAATCACGATTGTCTTCACAAAATCGTGAGAAACACGACTTCCTTCATAGGATTGTGGAAATCACGATTGCCTTCACAAAATTGTGAGAAACACGACTTCCTTCACAAAATCATGGAAATCACAATTTACTTCAAAAAATCGTGAGAAACACGACTTCCTTCACAGGATCGTGGAAATCACGATTGCCTTCACAAAATCGTGAGAAACACGACTTCCTTCACAGGATCGTGGAAATCACGATTGCCTTCACAAAATCATGAGAAACACGACTTCCTTTACAGGATCGTGGAAATCACGATTGCCTTCAACAAAATCGTGAGAAACACGACTTCCTTCACAAGAGTGTGGAAATCACGATCGGCTTCACAAAATCGTGAGAAAACACGATCGTCTTCACAAAATCGTGAGAAAACACGATTGCCTTCACATAATTGTGAGAAACACGATTCTATTCACAGAATCCTGAGAAATCTAGAATATTCTCAAGATCGTAGGAAAGACGATTCTCTTTCACAAAATTGTGAGAAAATCTAGAATATTCTCAAGATCGTAGAAAAGACGATTCTATTCACAGGATCATGGCAAACACGATTCTCTTCACAGAATCGTGAATTAGCTGGATGATTTTGAGGTCTGGTAATAAATTTTTCACACCTGACAAACAAGACTTAGAAATGAAGGAGATAGAGCCAGAGATAAGAGAGTTACAAGGAAAAAATTTAGGACAAGAAGATAACCTGGAAAACCTAAATGAAACAAATGAACCCTCTGAAACTAGTGATTACAAAAATATTATCAAATTCATGTATACAAATAGGTTTGGAACCTATGTGTATCAGGATGGTATGCATAAGTCTCTCATTAGGATGAGAAACTTAGAAGTTCCCTTAAATATAACCCCAATAGCACAATTTAAGGATGGTAGATATGAGGATAGACAGGGATGTGTATACATATTCTCACAAGATCCAGAAAACTCTAATGATTTAGGGCAATGTGCAGACAAAAGACCTTGGGAACAAAACCTAGGGCAACCAGATTTGCCAAGACAAAATGAAACTCACACTAATGTTGAACAACAAGAAGGTAGGAGAGTACACACTTCCCCAAATCCTTTTTAAAGAGAAGCAGAAGGAATTAATGATTTTCCAATCAGAAGGAGACATCAGTGGAAAAATCAGGGAAGAATGCTTAGGCCCTATCAAGTAGCAAAATGCATGAAAAATAAATATCAAGGATATTCTGATCTTCATGCTCATGCTGCAAAATTCAGACAATTAATTAGGGTAGAAGAAGTAGAGGATTACAAAGTACAATTTGAAGCATTTGGTCTAGCCCTAACTGGACCGGCATTATCTTGGTTCATTCCATTGAGAAAGGAAATGTATCCAGATATTGAATCTTTTCTTGAAGCCTTCATAGGGGAATTCTCAAAAACTGGAATAAAACATAGTACAACTACCCTGATACATAGTTTTAAACAACAAAAGGATGAAAATGTTAGAAAGGAAGCAAGGAGAGTCAAGCAATACATTGATAGATGTCCAAGAGAGGAGGTACCATCTATGGCAAGACAGGTATCCATGTTCATAGAAGGATTGAGAAGTGCACAATTTAGAACCTTGGTGTATTATAGGAGATATCGTGATCTAGGAGCATGTGTGAAAGAAGCAATAGACTTAGAGGATAACAAAGGACAAGATCTATAAGCATTTGATCAACCAAGAACAAATGAAGATAAAATCACACCAGCAAAAGAATTAGCACACGCCATTGCTAAAGCCGTAGAAGTTAGCACAAAGATAAATTTGATAAAGACCAAGATAACAACAAATAAGAAATGCTATAACTATGGAGAAAATCATTTGGTACAACGATGTCCTTACCAAAAACCATAACATTTGCAAGATAGAAAAACATTCAAATACTGTACATTAGAAAGAAAATGGACAAACCATACCAGAGAAGAGTGCTTCTACAATAAGCAACCCGTTAAAGAAAGAGAATATGTGAACCAACACAATTTACAAAGAGAATCTGGATTTGTTGAGCAACCAAGACCTATACTTGGACAACAACCACCATTACCAACAAATGTAGTACCAATAAAATACACACCAATAGAAGAAGAAAGCTCAAGACTTAGATCATGTTATAGAGAGGATTATCATTGGAATGAGGGATATCAAGAAGATTGGGAAGGATATGAATAGAGAGAACCAGAATTGCAAGCCTTGGACTTGGAAAATGGGAGAATTGAAATGGACACAACCACATTCATGTACATAACTAATAATTACATGTCCAATTAGAGATAATTTGTTATAGATGTGGGGGAGAACATTTCATTAGAGACTGCCCACAACCTCTTACACTAAGAATAGAAGGAGCCTATTGCAAGGATTGTGGCAGGGAACACCTAATAAAGGATTGTCCAAGAAATCCTCAAAAACAACACAACACATCTAGTAACATACCATTCAAAACAGTTAACATAATGGAGCAAGAAGAATTGAGTGACCATGATCAAGTAACTATAAATGCTATAAGAAGAGCACAAGCTAAACAACAAGAAACAACAAAGGAGACACATACACAGGAACATAAGAAAATTCCATTTCCAAAAGAAAAGAAAAACAGACAAAAAGGAAGATGGGAAAGAAAAATGAGAATGGGTAAAAATTTGGAAGAAGAGACTATGGAACAGGCAAACAATAGCCAACCACAAAACACACAGACTCAGGAAGAGACAAAAAATGCACAAAGTCTGGAGACTCTGATAAGAGCATACAAAGGAAGAATTCAAGATGGACCAAATTCCACAGATCATGTGATGGCATATCCTATGCCAGATTTAGAGGATGAAAGAATGCAAAGATGTAAACAAATCATACAGGAAACACAGCTCAAAATGGGGGAACCAGACAATTATCAAACAATAGTTGAAGGAGCAAGTGCAACAGAAACCAGGAAAACTATTGATCAGGAAGACAATTCACAAATAACCTTCCAAATCAATATAGATAAACATTGTACAATTTTATACCACACCAGAATGGAGGAGATAGTTAAACAAAATCCTCATTTACAACACAACATGAAAAAGTGGGAAACAAAGTCAAAGAACCTAGATCCACAGCAACAAGAATTGGAAGAATTGTTGTACATACGTATTGATAAAATAGGAGGATACTGTGAAGGAGAAGAAGGGAACTCAACCTTGAAAATACAATTTGGTAATAATCATGCCAAGGCCATATTATATAGTGGATTAGGAGTGGCTATCATGACTAAACAAACCTGGGAGAAATGGGGAAAAAATGAGTTAATACCCACTAAAATGAGATTACAACTTGCAGATGGACACATAGAAAAACCCCTAGGAATATGGGAAAAAGTGATTGTGGAAATATCTGGAATAGAGATATCGCATACTTTTGCCATAGTTGAATTCCCACAATCCACTTCATATGAAATCATCCTAGGAAGACCATTTATGAGACAAATGCAAATTGTGCAAGATTGGGGTAATGATTGTCTATATCTTCAAAGCAAAGGAAGGATAACTAGAGTAAATTTAAGAAATGGTCAATATTGTGACATATCCCTTCAGGAATGGTTCAAAGTACATCAAAATCAAGAATTAAGTGAAGAATCAGGGAGTGAAGATCAGAATGAGACAAAATCATCAATATGGAAATGTGATGTGATAAGGAACCTCACAGATAAAAAAGAAGGTTAAGAAAAGGAGATTGTCTAAGAGAAAGGAAATCACAGGATGAGAGTTATATACCACAAAAATTCAAAGATGAAGAATTTGAGCCTTATGGTTGGAATCAGATTTTGACCACCATGGATCTAGCTAATGATGAATATGTGGGAGTGAAATTCCAAAATGAAGAAGGATATGATATCTTTCACATAGGAATACAAATGATAAAGGTGTCAAAAACAGAGGAAGACACAAAGAAATGGAAAAAGAGCAAGAAGTTGAAAAAAATATAAAAATAACAAAAGAAGATCAACAATTTGATGTACCTTCAAATTTCAAGACCTATGAGGTAGAAGACAGATTACTTCTAAAAATGAAACCAAAAAGAGAGAAGAAAAAGGGGGAGGCATATGACAATGAGGAACAAACTAATAAGGTGATGATTACTCAAGAAGAGGGGGAAGAAAGACATATTGTCATAGCTGATGACATGACACATCAAGAAGAGGAAGCATTAAGGAATTTGGCTGAAAGCTATAGGGATGTGTTTGCTTACAATTACAAGGATTTGAAAGGAATTGACCCTAAAACCTGTGAACATAAGATTCCTATTACTCCTGACGCAAAACCTAGCAAACAAAGACACTATACATTTAATGACAAATACTCTGCTAAAATAGAGGAAGAAATTGACAAGCTGCAGGCTGCCAATTTCATCTATGAGATTGAGTATACATAGTGGATCTCTCCTATAGTTGTGGTACCTAAAAAGAATGGGAAACTCAGGGTATGCATTAACTTGAAAAAGGTGAATGGTGCAACTATAAGGGATAGCTATCCATTACTGGCCATAACAGAACATCTGTTGGAAAGAGTTGCAAGAAAAGAGGTCTATAGCTTTTTGGATGGTTCTTTAGGATATAATCAAGTACCAACAGCTTTGGAAGACCAACACAAAACTGCTTTTTCCACAGAATGGGGAATTTATGCCCTTTGGGTTAACTAATGCCCCAACAACTTTTCAAAGATTGATGTGTCAGATCTTCAAAGAATTCCTTAGAAATATAATGGAAATCTATGTGGATGATCTTTGCACTTTTTCATTAAAAAGGCAAGATCATTTAAAAGATCTAGAAAATATATTCAAAAAATGTAGAACATACAGAGTATGCTTAAATCCAGAGAAATGTGTGTTCTTTGTGAGGCAAGGGAGAATATTAGGTCACATAGTTTCCAGAAATGGAATTTCAACAGATAAAAGAAAAATGAAGGCCATAGTGGAACTTCCAAGACCAAAAAATGTAAAAGAACTTCAAACTTTCATGGGACATTGTGGGTATTATAGAAAATTTGTACACAAGTTTGCAGACATTGCAAAACCCTTGTATGCTTTGATCACAAAATTCGAGTGGACCACAAAATGTGACCAAGCTTTTGAGACTTTAAAAACTTGTTTGGTAACATCACCAATTTTGAAAACCCCACAATGGAATAAATTTTTTCATGTCCATGTGGATGCTTCAAATTATGCTTTGGGATGTGTGTTAGCACAACCAATAGAAGGGAGCAAATTAGTTTTCCCAATTGCTTATGCTAGTAGGCAATTGAATTCAGCAGAGAAAAATTATACAACCACTGAGAGGGAAGGGTTGGAAATGATATTTGCTGTGAAAAAATATAGACATTATCTTTTAGCCAACAAGTTTAAATTCTTTGTGGATCACCAAGCTTTACTGTATTTAGTGAACAAACCATGCCATACAAGAAGGATAGTCAGATGGTTTCTCCTACTAATGGAATTTGAATTTGAGGTAGTGGTCAGACAAAGAAAAACTCATTTAAGAGCAGACCATTTGTCCAGAATCCAAACCAAAGAGCCAAGTTCACCTTTAGATGATGAATTACCAGATGCATATCTATTCAAAATAGAAAGTATTCCTGAATGGGCCATGAATTTAGTACCTTTGCTAACCATGGGACCTTGCAGAACATCTGAAAACAACACACATCTGGTATTACAAAGTAGGAATTTTGTGCTACTAGCTGGACATTTGTATCATCTCAATCATATGGGCATATTGGAATATTGTACTCCAGAAGATGAGCAGCAGGAGTATTTAAGAAGAGCTCATTGTTGGAACCCTTCCACTCATGCTTCCATGATAGTCACCTTAAACAATCTCAATAGGATGGGAGTACATTGGCCTAATAAGATTCAAGATGTAAAAAAAATATGTTTCCAACTGTTGGGAATGTCAATCCTTACAAAATTCAGAAATTACAACTTTATATTGGTTTCAAAAAAATCCAGATTGGAGTGCAAACATAATTGAGGAGTTGAAAAGAAGTAGTAATGGAGAACTAGTAAGAGATAGTGCAAACTCAAGGAATTTACAAATGATTTCTGAAGAGTATCAACTGATAGGGGTCAATTGTACAAGAAAGGGATGGATGGATATTAAAGAATTTGTGTTCCTGAAAATAATTATATGGCAATGTTAGAGATGGCAGATTTTGGAGTGGTAGGAGGACATTTTTCAAGTGAAAGGACTGCTAAACTCATATTATATTTTGGTTTTCGGTGGCCAACTCTATTTCCTGATGCAAGAACATATGTAAAAAGATGTGACATTTGTCAAAGAGTGAGTCAACCAAATAAAAGAGACCATATGCCATTAGTACCTCTTATTTCAGCAAGAGCATTTAGCAAATGGGGGTTGGATTTCATTGGACCCATACATCCTCCAGCAAAACAATCCCATGCTGAATGTATACTAGTAGCCACAGATTACCTGACCAAATGGGCAGAGGCCAGAGCTACAAAAAGGAATGATGCTCAGACCACTGCAAGATTTCTTTATGAAAATATTATCACCAGATTTGGATTACAATTGAATTGTTAAGTGATAGGGGGACTCATTTCTTGAACCAAATAATAGAATGTAAGACAATAGTTACGCAATATAACACAGGAGCAATAGCAGAGAAGATAACAGATATAGGAGAATCTCAACAATTTTCTACTAGCAGCAAGTACAAAGATGATGGCGTTGTCCACCCGTGCGCTCTCAAGGTAGAGCTTAAATGGTGATCTAGACAACTCTAGATAGGGAGATACAAGGTAGAGGTATGCTGGCTCAACTCAGGGTGTGTTAGGTAGTGCAGAAGTCATGTATATATAGGATCATGGGTGTCCTGCCATGGACGGCAATACATGGGCGGTAGAGCGTGGGCGGCCACCGCCCGCGTAATTGCCATACACGGCTTAGACTGGTTGAACCGACCTAACAAATATAAATGATTTCTGACTCTGACAGGGAATATTCCATGGAATATTCCCTTTATCGTCGCGCCGGGGGCGCTGCCCCCGGACCCCCACCAGGGGGCCCGCTGGCCCCCTGGGACCCCCCAGCCAGGGGGCCCGCTGGCCCCCTTGGACCCCCCAGCCGGGGCTGCTCACCGCTGCCCCGGACCCCACAATTGGGGACCCTGGTAACTCCCTTCCCTTATAATATCTTACAAGGTCCAATATGACCTTCATCCAACATTCAAGTTGGGATTCCCATCAATTGGATAATGCACGCTTGGCTTCTCCTCATAAAGGGGGCCTTACAAAATGTGCATACAATCATGAGGGGTAGACATTGATCATATACTAACATAGAAAACATAACTGAGTATCTCATGATTAGTCATAGAAAGACAGCTCCTTATCATCCACAAGCCAATGGATAAGCAGAAAGCACTAATAAGGTACTTTGCACTATTTTGTCAAAATTGGTAAATACAAATAGGAATGATTGGGTCTTGCAACTTAATCATGTCTTATGGGCTTATAGAGTGGCATACAAAGCTGCACTTAGAACCACACCATTTGATTTGGTATATGGACAAAATGCAGTTCTGCCTTTAGAATTCCTCATTCCAACATTAAAAGTGGGAAGTCAGTACAAATGGACTGGACATGAATTATCTGAGAGAGTGGTGGAATTGGAAAAACTGGGAGCTTCTAGACTTCAAGCAATCATGAGCATATATGCAGATAAGAGAAGGCAGAAAGCTTATCATGATGTTCATATTAAAGAAAAAGATTTCCAAGAAGGATATCTAGTCCTGGCATATACAATTAAAGAACATCAGAAAAAATTTCAGAAAAAAGGACATGGGCCTTATATTATCAATCAAATAAGTAACAGTGGAGCTATCCAATTAGCTAATATAGATGGAGAAATCATGCCAAATTTCATAAGTGGATGCATGGTAAAAAGGTATGATCTTCCATTAACTGTTTCTGAATGGAGAAGGATACATCAAGCTCAAAACAGGAAAAAAGAAGAGGAAAAATTAGGCATGAGGCTCAACAGGAGGCTAAGGAAAGGATAAGAAAAATCAAGGAAATTAGAGAAGTTCTCTTATGTGAAACACCTTTAAGAGTGAAAGAGCATTTGCCTATTATAACAATGAGTCTTCATAATGAGAAAATAAAGGTTTTGATAGATTCAGGTGCACAAGTTAATCTGATCAGTTCTGTTTTGTTGGATAAGTTTAACTTAAAAAGGACTGAGAGTAAAACATTTATCAAAACACTGGAAGGACAGATTAGACAAAGCTTGTCTTCACCATCTATTAAAGTTAAGTTCAATGAAGAATATATGAAAATAGATTGTGAAGAATGGCCTAATCATATGATGACTGAGAAACTGATTTTGGGACAACCATGGCTCAGGCAAGGTAAAGTAATTTTGGATTTTGAAAATATGAAGCTCAAGTTGACAATAAATGACAAAAGGTTTTTAATGTTTTTATTGACTGTCGAAGAACAGGAAGATCAATAGGATATCTATGACTTAGACTTGGAGGGATTTACTTTTTCACTAGAAGTTACAAAGGAATCACAAGCAAAACTTCTTTATGATCAAATCTACTTCAATCAAGAAGAGGAGGAAACTGAAGAAACCAAAGGTGTTGAAAAGACAAAAGAAAGGTGGAAAGTGTGGAATAATCAGAAGCATCTAGGCATCAAGACAAGAAGAATATGGGAACAAAGTACATACAAGCATTGCTCATCAAAACAATTTTCCAAAACTAAATGGATTTGGAAGCCAAAAACTATCCAAGTACAGTTTATCAAAAGAAGATTGTCTTATTCCTAGAACCAAGTCAACAGGAATCAAGTATTATTGGGTAAAAAAATCAGATCCAATTCAATGGAAATAAAACAAGGATGAAGATACTAAAATAGCTCAAAAGCATGAAGATTTACAGATGAAGGAAAAGGCAAAATGGTCATCTGATACACACTTGGGATTCTTGATAAAGAATTTAGAATTTCACCAGAAGGAAATTATGACATCTTGAAAATTATTTCCATTTAGTCTGCTCATCCTCTTTCTAAGAAAAGAAATAGGAGGGGAAGAGAGAAAAGAGGAGGAAATTATTATTAAAAAAAAAGGAGAAGAAAACAAAAAGAAAAGAGGAAGAAAAAGAGAGAAAAATTAACAATTATTTTGTTTATATAAGTTATATAGCACAAGTAAGATATAGGTTGTAATTATTTTATTCTTGTTAGTCATTGTTTAATTATTTTTTCTTATAAAAATCTAAATCTTCTTTTAAAAAAAATTCATTCATTTTTTCTTTTTATTGTTAAAAATAAGTATATATATATATATATATAATATAAAAAGAGAGAAGGGAAGAGAGCACTAGACATCTTGCTACACATGTGATGATCACTTCAATTGAGTTATATCTATGATACAAATGAGGAAGTCAGGATTCATCTGAGATTTTATTTTTCATTTTTTTTCATTACATCTCAAGACAAATGTGAATTCATTTATGTTTCTTGTGACTCATATGGGTGGAGTTTTCTTTCTTGTGATGTTATAATTTCTCTAGAATGGTGAATCCAAAGGAACTGCCAATTCATGACTTTAAAGCTGATTCTGTAACCTTGTCAAGGGGACATTGGTTCTTAGACAGTGAAGCAGCAATGGAAAAGGTGGAGCTTGAGTCTAATGAAGAACAGGGAAGATAGCCAAGGAACTAAAGGAAACCCTTAGTATCATTGGTCAGCACATTTTTACAGTAGGAGTGGGAGGTCACAAGTATACCATGCTGTGCCAAGAATTTTACAAATTTCAAAAAATTGTAGTCAATTATAAAAGATGGAAAGCAATGGGATTACAGAGATTACTGGATGAACCTTTATTTTTTATAGACTTTGAAAGAGTATCACACGTCATGAATAGTTTGCTGGAAGTTGGCAAAGGCAATGAAGCATATTTCAGATGTTCAGTCAAGGACGAAGAGAACAAAGAGGTGAATATTACTATAAAAGTAGAGCATATCAAGGCAGCTCTCCAATTTTATTCAATGGGAACTAAGTTGGATAATAGTTTTGTCAAGAAGAATAAAGCAACCTATGTAGGATATTCCAAATTTGTGGATTTCAAAGGAAAAGAGAATGAAGAGTATGCTATCAGGATGTTTCTCCAGTATTTCTGTTTTCCAAAGCTGCCTAGATATACAATGCCACACAAGCTAGTAACTTTGATTATGTTCAATAATAAGGACAGGACCAAGCCCTTTGGAGTAATGGATGTAACTCCATACATCCATGATCAATTGAAGGAAGCAACAAAACATTGGGAGCAAAGAAAGTTCATGAATGGAGCACAATTCTTAACAAGGATTATATATCATATTTTAGGAATGGAGGATCAATTGAAATTGGCTCCAGAAGCTCAATACTTCAGAAGTTTGATGTCAGGAATTAAAAGTCCTTCTAAAATGATGTACATAAGGGAGGGAGAAGCCCAAACAAGCATGAGGGGATCAGAAAGGAAAAGGAAAGGAGTATCAGAAGAAATTATCCCAATGAAGAAGAGAAGATTAGATCCCAGGAAGGTAGAATTGGAACAGGAGGAAGCAAAAGGAAGAGCATGAAGCTGCTCAAAAGGAAGTACAGTCTTCAAAGGAACCTCATCCACCTCAAACAAGTAAGGAACAATTGTATACTTATCAGACTCAAGGAAACAATAAGAGGGCAATCTATGAAGCCCAGTATCAGAAAATGTTGGAAGACTATTTGTGTAAAGCAACTGATTGGATACAAGAAGAAGTGGAACACTATGAAGAGCTACATGATCAGATGATGGCTGCAGAAACTGAAGAGGTCTTTGTTAAAAATGAAGTGAAATTGTTAGCATATTTCAAAGAGTTACAAATTCCTCCCGAAACTAGAACTACAGTAGTAGTGAAGAAGAACGTCTAGAAAAAACCAATGCAGAAAAAGAGGCTAACCAAAAAGAATAAAGGAAAAACAGTTGAACATGTGCAGATGGAGGAAGCAGTAAAATTGTCATTAGAAGAAAAGAATCAGGAGAAATCAATGGTTACATCAATGGCAATAGAAGAACAAAGAATGGACAAATTAGGGATAGCTGGTTCCTCACAATTTTCTTCAGATTCAGATAGTTACATTGAAAACTTTCTTTTGAAAAGTTTAAATTTCTCAGTACCTAGCACACCAATCGTGACAGTACAAGCCTCTGAAAAAAGCAAAACAATAGAAGATTTGAGTCAAAAGTCACAAGGAATACAGGTCCATGAAGAAGCAGCAAAACATGTTAGTCCTGGAGAAGGAAAAAGGATACTAAAAGGTAAAGCAGTAATGATGGAAGAAGAGGTCGAAGCAAGGAAAGAGTTCAGTAGTGGATTGGTGGACACAGGGTTTAAAGCAATATGGACAAAACCATCTCAGCAAACCTATTTCAAATTAAATGAGGAAAAGCTAGAAGTAGAAAAGGAAGCTCAGATTTGCAAGGCATGGTTGAAGCTGCAGAGGAGGTCATATGGTTGAAGGCTCTCATGAAGAGTTTTGACATAATTTAGAGTACACCTACTATTTGTTGAGATAATATGAGTTGATTGTATCTAGCTGCTAACCATGTTTTTCATGCTAGGACTAAACATATTGAGATTCAATATCACTTCCTAAGAGAAAAGGTGATTGATAAGGAGATTGATGTCATACATACTTCAACAAAAGATCAGATTGCAGATATGCTAACCAAAAGCTTGGATGGACCAAAGCTACAAAGATTCAAAGACATGGTAGTATAAAGAAGATAGAGAAAACCTCAATTGATGATTGAGGGGGAGCTATTGGTGCAAGTCAACCACCAACTGATGTTTTGGATAAATACTTGAAGTCAAAGGATGAAGAAAAGATCAACAATTGAAGATTAAAGATAGAGTATGTTCAGGAAATGAAGACTTGTATACATATGTACATTAATTTGTAGTTAGCACACTTATACCTTTTATATGGTCATGAGCTTGTACATATATGCCTATATATACAAGTAGAAAGTCGGGGCATGTATGAGAGAGTATGAGAGTTGATGTATTAGTCATTAGATAATTGAGAAGAGAAGTAAATATCTCTCATCAACAGATGTAAAATGTTTTGGAATAGAAGAATAGTTGCACCCGATATTTTTTTGCGTTCTTCTTCTGTGATTGATTATTTCAAGAATCCTTTTGTAGATGTCTAAGTCCATAGTTAATGCATCTATGGTTAAGATTTGAGAGCCTAATTGTAAACAGGCTGAGAGAATTATGAGTAGGAACATTTATATATATAGAAGTATTGAGTGTCTTCTGAAACTGGTGCAAATTTGATGATAATGTTTTGGTCAATGCTCCTTCCATAATGTAAATTTTTGCGCAAGCAGGCACTCATTCTTTAAGTTGGAAGGTAAGCTACCTATGGCTAAAATCATTTGAATAAGCAGGTTGTAATTTGGGAGAACCATGCATTAGAAGTTGCAAGTGTCAAAGTCGACTATAGAAAAGTACAATTTTAGACATAGGTGATTTGTATGGAATAAATCTCAAGATTTACTAAACCTTTTGAGAAAATTTAACTTGGAGAATTTGTGTAAACACTACGTGACACTTCATACAAAGTGTTTTGAGAATTTTACATGTTTGATCAGTCTATGAATGGATAAAGTGAAGCAAACTTTCTATGTGTTGAATTTGTTCACAGTTAGCTCAAAATTTTGATAATCTGGTATTGATCTTCCAAATTGATTGAGGTTTTGAGTTATTCTTCATATAGAGATGCTCTAACATCAAGGATAGCTTGTTCTTTTGGAGATTAATCATCTCCATCAGTGCTTTGCTTGTGCTAGAAGGTAGATGACCATCTTGTCTTCCCATTTCCTTTGTTCTAATTACCTTCTCTTCATGTCCAAATCCCACTTCTACCATATCTTCTTCTTCCATCCTCTCTCTCTCTTTTGATTCTCTAATAGTGTGCACACATCATTGGCCAATAATTCTTTAACTTTTCCTTCCCCATTTGGATTTACATTCTCTAACTTGACTCTCTAATCCATTTCTCATGCGTTCAGTTCTCTCTTCGTCATCATCTCTAACTCTTGACATCTATCGTGGAGTTCAACTTCCAGAGCCATTATTTTTTCTTTCCATTGACTTACTTCCACAATTGTTGCACGTTCAGGTTTCGATTCATCTCCTAGGATTCCTACATCTAGGGAATTTATGTTCTTGCCCTTCCTTGAGTCTATATTCATCGTATAGCATTCAAATTGACTCGTATCCTAGCAAATCTTGATCAAAATCATCTTTGTAAGCTATTGGATTCTCATACTCTTCCATTCTCATTTTTTGAGGTTTTGATAACAGCATATTGAATCCATGTTCAAGAATATTCTTGTAAGGCTCAGTGTTCAAAGCAAACCTTACTCGAACTTTTTCTTGCTTTTCCTTCTCTTTTGCCTTTTTCTCCATTTCATCCTTTGTTGCCCGCCTCTTGTCGGTTGAGTTTGAAGAAACCTGGATCTACACATGATCGGACTTTGGCCCAATGGTGATAAAGCATGTGCACTAGTCATGCACACACTTGGCTTGTACCAACCAAGGTCTTTCTAATAAAATGGAAAAGGTTGCTACCATGGTCCTTGGTCTAAATATCAAATACTTGATGCTCAACTCTAATCCCCCAATGATTATCCTCTTATTTTTCAAGAGACCTATGGGTTTTACTTGTGTTTGGTCAGCCATTCTTAGCAACATAGAAGTGTCCTCCATGTCGGCAAGTTCAAGGGCCTTTATCATGTATTCTATCATTAAATTGATTACTACCCCACTGTCCAACTCAACACCCAAGATTGCATATCCCTTAATCTCCACAATTACCATAGGAGCATTTGAATCAATTTGTGTCATGATGCTCTCAATTATGCCATGAATCTCTTTTTCTCGTTTTTTATTATCTTGATATTTCCAAGGCTTCTTCATACATTAGTTATAGATTTGCTTCTTGAATACAGGAGAGCACCTAAGTAGAGTACCAATGTCCAAAGTGACTTCCATTTCAGCCAGTTTCTGCACTATATCCATTTTTTCCTCACTTTGCTCTTCCTTTTGATGTTCAGGAATTTCCAACCTCTTGGGGAATGAAGGAATGTTGGGTACAAATTTCTTTGTCACTAGCAGAAGTATTTCTACTTCATCCCCTTCTTCTGATTCCTTTTGTCCATGAAGTTCTTCCGCTTCCTCTTCCACGTCACCATGCTCAAGTGTCTTTTCTTTGACTACATTTTCATTCTTCCTTTCTTCATCCTTCTTTGTGTATTCTTGGGTTCTTGTGACCACCGCTATAGTGGGGTTTTTCACACTCTCTTTCCTAGTTCTACTTCCACAAAATGCATAGAAGAACTTGGTCCTTCCCGAGGTTCTGGTGTCCTAAACACCACTTGTATATGAGGGGTTTGTTCTTATAATTTAGGAGTGGGTTGCATTTGGGTTTCAACATAGTTTGAAGATTCAACTGGTCCTTTCATTGTCAGCTCTCCTTTTATTAAAATCTTCATCAAAATGTGCTTCTCCACTACAGTACCTACATAATTGAGTGTATACAATGGGCTTCTTTTCATTTGGGTAGATTCAAGTTATGTGCCCATCACCTCCACATCTCCAACACTGAATTGAGACATTTGTGTTGTCTCCCTAGGGTAACCACCTCCTTTGCCCTGAGTATATTGCCCATATGTTTGCCTTGTTTCCCAGCAACGAATAGGTGGTACACTTTGAGTAAATAGTCCCATATAAGAATGATCTCTCATGTTCCTAGATTCCATGGTTCTTCCTTCGTAAGCCATCCTCCAATAGCATTGGTCCTCATTATGGTTTGGCTATGAGTGACCAATCGTCAGATCGTGGGACACTCTATGGCTATATGACCACAATTCTGACATTTCCCACACCATGTATTTGATCTAAATACGCCTTGGTTGTGTTCCAAGACTACCTCATGATTTATAGTGTATGTCTCCTAGGTAAGAGTGACAACTTTCACTACTTGAGTCACTAGCTCCAATATCTACTCCATTGTCAACGTAGGCTTAATATCTCTTGGCATACTTGTGGTAGTGACAAAAGCTAGATTTTTCAATGTTGGGCTTTCATAGGCCGGATTCCTTAAGGGTGCACCCGCTAGTCCTTCTGTCGGACCATATAGGAGCTCTCTCCTTCTTTCCTAGCTTAATTGTACTTCATCCCATACCTTGGCTCCTTCTTTTGCAGTTATTAGATTGGCAAGCCGCATAAGGCTTATATGTTGTTGCACTATGAGATCCCTCAATCATGTGATAAACCTCCTCTTCAAGGTCTCATTATTTGGGGCATTTATGCCCATTTTGTTGACCAATGCTTCCATTCATTGGATGTAATGATCAATACTCTCATTTACTCCCTATTGCATATAATCCATCTATTGGGCGAGTCTATCTTGAAACCCTAGTCTCCAGAATTTTGCCAAGAAGGCATCTTTAAGTACCTGATACATCCCCCTCTTTTGAGGTGTCACATTTCAATACCAATTTGTTGCCTCATCCAGAAGAGTTGCAAGAAAAATTGTCAATCTTTGTCCTTGTTCTATGACTTCATTAGCCTCACAAGTTACCTCAAAAAGTTGAATGAATTTATTTGGGTCCTCATCCTAGAGTCCTGAGAATCTTGGGAAATGTCCGAAATGAACTTGAATTCTATAAGCCATTTCAAACAAGGGGGTGATATCAATGTCACTCCATTCCCAGAAGTCCAAAGCCCTTGGCTTCAAGATCCCCATGAGTCTCTTGACTTGATCGGCTACTCTTCTCTAGTAAGACACTCTTTCCTCTCAGTCTTTTTGACTACTCAAAGATGCTTTGTATGATTCTGGCCCATCCCTCTCTCAAGCTTCAACCCTTCGAACAGCTCGTTCCTCCTTCTCTATTTGAGTTCTTCCTGAGGAAGAGCTTTCTTTGCTCATATACTTGGCACTGGTACTTAGGCTCAGCCAACAAGTGGCACTAGTCGAACCTATGGAACTCTCTTATAGAGATGTGCCAAGAAATCCCTCGTAGGATCACCAAAATCATGAGGTCCTAAGCCCAAGGGAAACATACTTATGGGCAATTTATTTTGCTCAATTTCCTTGTAGTCTATCAACTTTACTTATCATAAGTCCACAATTGCCCTCGAATGTATTCTCCTTTGGGATCCCTAGTGGGATCACCAAAATGATAAGGTCCTTAAGTGATCTACAAAGTGGTCCCAAATGTATATGTGTATCCTATCTCCAAAGTATCTTTATGATCAAATGGATCGAATGGCCCTATTTCCTCCTTTCACTCAGTTCTTCTTCCTTATATTCCCAACTTGACTATCTCGTAGTGACTAACCCAACTCCTACCTCTCCAGACTTTCTCGCACACTATTTCTTTTCCACACACCCTCTCTATCACTCTCTTGTTCTCTTCCTCTCTTTCTTACTCACTCACACTCACTCACTCTTTCTTGTTCCACTTCCCCCCTCTTTCGCACATATACACACTCTACAATATCGCTCTTTTACACACACTTTCTTACTCACTCTCTCCCTTTCTTTCTCCCTCTCAGACCTAGTTTGTGTCACTCTCACCTACTTTCTTTCACTTTCTCACACTCTCAATCTCTCGTTCTTTCTCAAACTCTCTCCCACTCTCACTCTTTCCCTTCACTTTCTCTTTGTCTATTTCTAACTCCTTTCTCTCACTCACTCTCTCACTTACACTTTCTCTCTTTTACACTCTCTCTTACTTATTGTTCACATGCACTCACAAACACACTTACTCTCTCTCTCTCTCCTTCTCTCTCTCTCTCTCTCTCTCTCTCTCTCTCTCTCTCTCTCTCTCTCTATATATATATATATATATATATATATATATATATATATATATATATATATATATATATATATATATATATATATATATATATATATATATATATGTGTGTGTGTGTGTGTATATATATGTATATATATATATATACATATATATATATATATATATATATATATATATATATATATATATATATATATATATATATATATATATATATATGTATATATATGTCTATCTATCTATCACTCTCCTTCCTACACACACTCTCTTACTCTTACTCTCCCTCTCACTTTCTCTCACGTTCTCATACACTTCTCTCTCTCTCTCTCTCTCCACTTTCTTTCTCTCTTTCTCACTCAATCACACGCACACACTCTCTCTTTTTCCCACTCTCTTTCCCTTTCACACTCTCACTATCTTTCATGGTCTTTCTCGCTTTCTCACTCCCTTTCCCACTTTCTTTCTTTCTCACCCACTCTTCCTCGCTCTCCTTTTCTCACTCTTGCTTTTCCCCACTCTTTTTCTTTCTTCCACTTACACTCCTTCTCTCTTTCTTTTCCTCTCTTTCTCACTCTCTATTTTTCTCACTCTTTTTCCTCTTCTTTCTCTCTTTCTCACTCTCGTTTTTTGCACACTTTCATCCTTTCCTCCTCTCTTTCTCTCACACTTTCTTTCTTTCTTTTTCACCCCCTCTTCCCCTCTTTCTCTCCCTCTCCTTGCGTTTTGCAGCATGGAAACTTCTTATGACTTCCTTTTTCTCATTCTTTGTCGCATAGAAACATTAGGTATATATTCATAATAGGTTTGTAACACCAACACAAATCTATTCTATCCACGACAAATTTGCTTCCATATTCACCATGAACAAAGTTCAGTTTAGACAAACAAAAAGTGCACAGTTCACTATAGAATACTACACACTTTTTGACCTTGGTGTTTCATACAGTTAGATATGTATTGGCGTGAAGTTTGACGGAAACAATGTTCATAGAGTTTTGCACACTTTTCTAGGTTCCTATCCGATCAAACTCCATCCTTAATTATCACAAATTTCCCATGTTCATGATTCTGATTCAAATGCATGAAGTTAGTAATGAAGACTGACAAGCGTAGACAAAATGCAATCAAAATCTCAGAGTTTAATTTCCTCAACCAGGGATCCTAGGAAAGCTGAAAACACTTCCAAAATCTTCATATAGCTATAAACAATCTCCTCGATAAGATTGATGGTATATGCATGTACAATGGGTAGCAGCTCTGAGCAAAAGTGTGACACAAAAACACATGATTATGCCCTCTCTGCAAGCGCAAATAGATTTGTAGGTGACCTAGTAACGTAAAAAGAAACAACTATGAAAAGAGCAAGGAAGATTTCTTTGATCTAATGAAGAGAAGCTCGGTCAATTATGGGATAATGACATGAGATTTGCCTCATTTCCTTCCACAAGCACTACGCTCATAGAGAGAGGACAAGATAGAGCATGTAAACTCCAAAATCCCTAATCATCTGCATATGCGCTAAGTAAATTCCTTTCTGCTTCGTCCTTGATTACTAGTCCCTAACATGCTTAGTTGAATTCTTGTCCTCTATAGATCCGCTAGCTCATCAGCCATCCCCCATTTTGCTTCCCTGAGTTGAGTTGAAATAGATTCTTCTACAGTGAAGAAGTGGCCTCCTCTCAGAATGGGCTTCCTGATCTTTTTGCACTAGCCAGAATTGCATATCAAGATCCTTTGGAAGACCACCCCTCGCTATGTACCTCCCCAATCACAACAAAGACAGGCCTTGCTTGTTGCTACCCGTACGCACTTGCATCCACTGAAAAAGCCCCAACAACCTTCTCCTCCCTATCATGAAAAATATCCAATAGCCAAAAATAATAATATGCTCCCTAGGATGTGAAGAGATGGATTGAAGATGAAGTGGTCTTGCAAAATCTTTGCACTACACCAGCCAAATGAACTCCGGAGATATGTGGTGGGTCCTTTTGGCTTGCCAATGGAGTATATAGAAACCCTATGTACCTTGGAAGATCACTCTCAAAAGGATGAATCAAAACAGACAAGTTTGATTAAAAGTCAACTAGCCAAGAATTTCTACTTTTGAAGGATGACCTTCAGTATTTTACTCAGTGCTCTTTTTTTTATCAAAATTGATGAAAGAGATTTTAGAGGAATCTAACTAGGAAGCAAAGAAACCTATTGGAAGTCATTTTACTGAAAGGGATTGACTGTATGATGAGAAATTAATTTAGCAATCCACCTATGTAAACCCGACTTTTCAGGATGTAGCAGATATGAATACATAGTGAAGTGTTGATGAACATTACTCATAGATCATAGATCCAAAGGAAACGAAACTTTGTAACCTAAAATTAAACTTAGAGAGCTACCATTACCAAGTTAAAGCATTCGAAATGATGAACTATGCTAAGAGAAATCCTTTCTGCAATCTAACTAAAAAAACTGAGAACTGTGACAGTGAAGAGTGCACTCACATAGGCATGAAGATATGGTCACAAGTGATCATGAAATCAAATGTATATTGAATGGAAATTATAGTGGACTTATTGGTAGATGTGTGTGCCTTGAGATCACACTCTGATATGGCAAGAAGCTCTCTAAAACTAGAGACTAATCCCGTGACTAAATCTCATGTCTGTATAGTGAAGATTGGAGCCAAGTTTTGAATTTGAATTCTAGCTCACCTAAATCACTTCCCCTGTTTCTTAGTGATTGACTCTCAACTAACCTAGTCATGAATTTTTATATTTCCGTTTTCTACTCATCAGATGGATTCAACCACTTTTAATTCTCTAGTTTTTACATAAGGTAAATGTTCAAAGAGTTACAAGGGTTAGTTCATAAGGGAACTCCTCATGTCTTCAATACTTGCTTTAGTTCTAGCATAACTTTCAATGATACTTGGAGACTCAAGCCAATACTTAGACTTTCCATGTGCTTGTTCCAATAGACCCCCCTCAATTCAAGTACGCTTGAGTTCTTCAATCATCCAAGATTATTTGCACACCAATCATACCTTTGAATTTATTGAGTTTTGTTCCATCTAATGCCTTGGTTAGAATGTTTGCACATTGTTGATGAGTTGACACATATGATAGCTAAATTTCCTTGCTCACAATCTTCTCTCTTACATCGTGATAATGTACTTCAATATGTTTAGCCCTTGCATGGAAAATTGGATTGGTAGCCAAGTGAATGGAACTCATGTTGTCACCAAAAATACTTGGAGTTCCAATCTCCAATCCAAGATCTGTAAATAGTGTCTTCATCCACATTACTTCTTGAGTGGCTATAGCAAGACCTCTATATTCAGCTTTTTTAGAAGAGAGAGCAATTGTAGGTTGCTTCTTAGATGACCATGAAACAAGTTTTGACCCTGCAAAGGTAAGGTATCTTGACGTACTCCTGTCTTCCTTGGAGCCATCCCAATTTGCATCAGAGAACAACTTTAGACTTAAGTTAGATACATAAGGGTAATATAAACCTTCATTTATGCTCCCTTTTAGATATCTGAGTATCCTCTTGGTAGCTTCCATGTGAGGTTTCCTATGTGTGTGCATAAATTGACTTAGCACACTTGCACGATAGCATATATCTACTCTTGTTAATGTGGCATAGTTCACACTGCCCACAAGGCTTTGATAACCTATGATATCTTCTATGAGTTCACCTTCATGTGAGCTCAACTTGTGATTAACTTCCATTGGAGTACCTTCAATCTTACAATCTTGCATCTGGAACTTTGTCAACATGTCTTTAATATACTGTCTTTGAGTGAGGAATAGACCATGATCTCTATAAACTACTTCCAATCCTAAGAAGTATGTAAGTGAACCTAGGTCCCTTATCTAGAACTCCTCTCTCATCTGATCCTTGATCTTCTTCATTCCATCTACATTATTTCCCATAAGTATATTATCATCCACATAGATGAATTCCGAATTACTCTTTTTGATGAAGAGTGATGGATCTGCCTTGCTAGATTGAAATCCTTTGTCTTGCAAAAATGAAACAAGCCTATGATTCCAAGCTCTTGGAGCTTGTTTGAGTCCATGCATAGCTTTATTAAGTTTACACACGTAATCAAGATGAACTTCATTCTCAAAACTAGGTGGTTGAGCCATATACACCTCTTGTGTTATCAAACTATTAAGAGATTCATTTTTTACATCCAGTTGAAGCATCTTTCAACTCTTGGAAGAAGCAATATTAAGTAGTATCCTAATTGTAGGCATTTGCCACAAGAGATAAAGTTTCTTCATAATCAATTCCTTGATTTTGTGCAAAGCTCTTTGCCACAAGCCTTGCCTTATACCTCTTAATGGTACCATCAAAATTCTTCTTTATTTTGTAAATCCATCTTAAACCTATTACTTTCATTGATGAATTCTTGGGAATCGATTCCCAAGTTTTGTTTTCCTTACATGCTTCAATTTCCTCTTCCAATGCATGCTTTCATTCTGATTTATCCTTTGCATCCTCAATTCTTGAGGGTTCCTCTTGATTTATGTCATGTGCTATATAGATTGAATGTTTAGCAACTACAGAAGTATCAAACCTATACCTTTCTCGTTTTCTTTCTTCCCTCATGGACCTTCTTAGACCATGATGTGATGATTTTGCCTCTTGTCCAAGCTCCTGCACTTTAGCCTTACCGTTAGACTTCCATACTTTGTGTCTTTCAATCTGAGATGCTCCATCATCTTCTGAGGTATCGAGTTCTTCAACTTTAGGAGAGTTGTCCTTGACAGGCTTTAGAAAATCTTCTTCAATGTTATAAGGTAAGTTGATCTTTCTACATGAATCTTCATACCAAGAACTATTCTCATCCAACACTACATTTCTACTCGCCAATAACCCTTTGTTGTTTGGGTTGTATAATCTGTAGCCCTTTTGATTGTTGTCATATCCAATGAATACACACCTTTGTACTTTTGGATCCATCTTCCCTCTGACCTGTGAAGGAACATGAGCATAAGAAATACATCCAAAAGTCTTACAATGATCCAAGCTCGGTCGTCTTCCATTCCAAGCCTCATATGGTGTCATTCCATCAAGTGATTTTGATGGTAACCTGTTGATCAGATAGTTCGATGTGGATACAGCCTTAGCCCATAAATAATTCGGTAAATGTTTTTCATTTAACATAGACCTTGCATCTTCAACAATTGTCCTATTCCTTCTCTCTACCACTCCATTTTGCTCTGGAGCATACCTTGTAGTAACTTCTCTCTTGATTCCTCTTTCTTGAAGGAAGGAATCAAACTCATGGGAGAAATATTCTCCCCTCCATCTCAGCCTTTTTAGTGTCTTACTTGTTTGGTTCCCCAAAAGAGCTAAATACCTTTTGAATCATGAAAAGACTTCATCCTTGTGCTTCATAAAGTATAGGATAGTCCATCTACTCCAATCATCAATAAAAGAAACATAATACCTTGATCCAAATATTGAAGCATCCTTGGTAGATCCCCATACATCTATGTGAACCAGTTCCAAGAGGTCTCCATGTATATATCCTTTCTTCATGAATGGTAACATGTGAGACTTTCCAAATTGACATGCACTACACCTATAAATCATATGTTGCCTTGACAAATTTGGGAGCCCAAGTACACTTTGGTCCCTACATATTTGTTTTAATGATCTTTCACCAATATGTGCTAACCTCTTGTGCCATACTTCCAATTCTGTGAGTGTCTGACTACCATATTTAAAAAAAAGCAATGTTCCTTGCGTATTGTAATTCAAATGTGAATAATCTACCTGTCTTTTCACCCTTTGCAATCCTCCTGAATCCTTGACTTGGATCTTCAACAAATGCTCCTCCTTTTGTGAACCTAACTTGTAAGCCTTTCTCCACAATTTTCCCTGCACCAGTCAAGTTCTTTGTGATGGTAGGGACATAGAGTACCTTGCTAAATAGGATGATATTTCCATCAAGTGCTTTCACATTTCCTATGTTCTCCACAAGGTGCCTTGTATCATCACTTGTTTACACTTCATGATTGTTCCTTGGATCTTCTAAATCTGATAGGAGGTCCACATTTCCTACCACATGATTGGAACAACCTGAATCTATGTAGAAAACATGCTCATCAAATTTACCTTGAGTCATTTCCATATTCATGATTAGCAATGAGTCTTCTTGATTTGAGTCCATGTAATTATTGAATTCTCTTCTTCCTCTATAGCCTGCTTGATAGCTTGAATTATTGTCATTGTTATGGTTGCCATGGAAATTGTTGAATCCTCCTCTTGAGTAGCCATAACCTCCTTTATTGTAGCCTCTGCCTCTTTGATTCTTGGAGTTCCTAAAGCAATTTTCAGTTGTATGATTAGTTAATCCACAAATAGAATAGGGATTAAAGTCTTGGGATCTTCCCTTGCCTTGTCTTCCTCCTCTTCCTCTACCTGTGTCTTCCTCTACCTGCATAGATAGCTTGGTGTATCCTGCTTCATCATCCACGTTCTTTCCTCTTCTTTTGTTATCTTTGGACTTTCTTTTATCAGTATACAAAGCAGAAGATTGATTACCTTTGGAGCGTTCCCCATTCTTCATAAGTTTAGTCTCTTGAGTGAGTAGCTGCCCAATAAGTGAATTGAATTCTGGTACATGCATATCCATGTATAGGTCCATTGGTGTGGTGAATGATTCCCACTTGTCATCTACCTTCAAGTCATTGATGACTTGACTTACAGTCTTCTCTTTATCTATTACCTCTCCAATGCTTCCTAAATGATCAACAATGTCCTTGATCTTTGTGACAAAGTCTATCACATTTTGTTTGGGAGCTTACTTGAGAGTTGTAAAATCCAACCATAGTTGATGCTTCCTAGCCTTTGTACTTGAAGAGAAGAAGGGTTCAAGTGCATTCCACACTTCGTGAGGTGTTTTACAACTTGTGATATGAGGCAACAAAAAATATGAGATAGAGTTGAAGAGATAAGACCTTGCAAGTGCATCCTTGGAGCACGATGTCCTTAATCTTTCTTGCTCTTCTTGTGTAGGTTGACTTTTATTCCTGAAACTTGGCATAACTTCATCTCCACCTACATAACCATATAAATTGTTGCCTTGAAGATAAACTTCCATCCTTAATAACCAAGATGAGTAGTTACCTCTGTCCAATTTGTCAATTGATGAAGGAAATCCATTTGCAATGTTATTCAACCTTGCTCTGATACCATTATGAAGAGATGGATTGAAGATGAAGTAGTGCTTCAAAATCTTTGCACTACACTAGCGAAATGAACTCATATGAATACACAGTGAACCTTTGATGAACATTACTCACAGTTCATAGATCCAAAGGAAATGAAACTTTGTAAACTAAAAGTAGACTTAGAGAGCTACCATTACCAAGTTAAAGTATTGGAAATTATGAACTATAGTAAGAGAAATCCTTTCTGCAATCTGATTGAAAAACTGAGAACTGTGACAATAGTCCCTTTTCTAGAACCCCCTTTTGGAGTTAATTCCCACCTCTTCTTGACCTCTGATAGGGTGGGTGACCACCACCCTGCCCCCATCCTTTCTCTCTTCATCGTAAGGGCATATTCATTTAATTCTTAATATTTAGATGGTTGTCTGAAGTAATCCTCAAGAGTTGTTGCATTGAGCATGTTTGTAGCTGAATAATTTGGCCCAATGGGAGACATATGTAGCTCATGTCAAATGAATCGAGATCATTGTGATATAGTCTCCAAAGATGTATCCACATGCGAGTCTGGTTCCAATTGTTGAATAAGTGAAGATCTCCTAGCTTGAGTACTATAGGATAGGAACTTATTCCGATTGGAGACCAACAGAGAAGAGACTAGCATTCTCTAAAGTAGCATGACCATTTTTGATGTCTTTATGGAATTTGCACATCACCACAACTAGCAAGAATTGGGGCAGATATGAAAATTGTTCTAGTAATAGTTGTATCTTCAATGAAGCATGTCCCACCAAGTTCCACATTTCCATGCTTTTGGCAGGTGGTGAGAATGTGTATGCATCTTATTGCATTTGATTGTATAGAACATATATATTGATTTCTTAATTTAAGAATTCCATCTATCCAAATAGATCCAAGATGCAGCTATAGTGCTTCATGTATAGTTTAATACCATAGTCCACATCCATGACATAAAGTAACATTTGTGTTCATCAATGAGCCCAACATGACAACATGATGAAAGGATTTTAATAAATGTTACATCATCTAATTTAATGCCTGCAGCATGCATGCAATGGAAGACCATAGAGCATCCATAGCCTGGCCACATTGGGCATAGGCTATTATAATTGTACTCCATGAAACTACATCTCTATTTCACAATCTTCACAAAACTTTGTGTGCCTCTGCTAGTCTCTCATATTTTCTATGTTAACGACTCTATCATGGTCCAATGCATTTGTTCTAACAAACAAATTGTGAATATGTCTGCCATGGTTCAATGCTCCCTTCATAAGGTCATTGGGTTCAACTATGACATGAAGATGAAGCCTGCTCATTATGGATCGACTGCCCCCACGCAATGGTTTTCACATGGCACAAGCTTTTAGTATCTATAAGCAAGAGCATTTGTTGAATTCCAAACCTTTATACATAATGCTATCAAATATGTGCAAATATTCTTAGAAAGGTTGTGCCCTACATGTCCTACAATCATTTCAATCCACATATCAACACCAAAATTTAACAACTCTTGGAGCTAATGTGTACATGTTAAGGTAGACTCATATCACAAGCAAGATGAGAAAGCTGCAATGCTTCCTTACATGCCTCACTTGTTGCAACTATACTGGAAATAGTTGTATATTCTTGAAGAACATATCTCAAAGAGATAGCACCTACAAAAAAATGAAAAATGTATCCTAATGTATGTTGGGAAAGATGGATGGATCCTCCAGAAGATTAAGTAGGTGCTGCTAATCCTGCTTTGCACCAGCCCTCAGTGACTCCAGATATGATTAGTAGACACCCTTAGCTTCCAAATGATACCAAGAAATGCTATATGTACTTTGGAAAAGGTTTGAGTAATGACTTGATCAAAACAGATGAGTTTGTGAATCACAAAGCTAGAAAACTTTCTATTTTGGTGTTGATACTTGCTCAGTCTTTCACTCAGTATGACCAGTACACTTACAATTGGCAAAATTCCTTCTAGAGGTATTCTATTAGCTTATTAAGCTACCATTTGCAAGTGGAATCATTCAAAATGATAAACTATACTAGGAGAAATAACTTTAGCAAATTTATGGACACCCCCGACTTTTTAGGAAGTATGCAGACAAATACCAGTGAGCACTTTGACGGTGATTTCTTGAGATTGGCTGAACGAAGTTGCTTCAAACTTTGTATGCTTGTAGTATGTATTGAGCTGGATCCACCAAACTTTGAATCACTTGATTTGGTGAAGTAGCCACTGAGATATGCCTCTTTGAAGTTGACAGAGTTGGATGTAGAAAACTCAGAGAACACAGTAGTGATAGAAGTGAATGTATGTATTAAATCACATTGATGTACATTCCCATTGGCCTATTGCCAAATGGTACTCAGAGGTGTAGGCTATGGAGTAGACCTCACACTCTCAATGATCAGTAGTGTAAGCCTCGGGAATTGAGCTAGACAAATGAGCTAAGCTACCCGCGACTTTTGACTTGCATCTTTTATAGAGTTGAGTTGAAAATTCAAGTTTGAATTCAAATTCAAACTCCTAGAATCTTTCACCTAAAAAGGTAATGAGATAATCTCTCAATCAATCAACAACTTTTTTCATGACTCTAATCAAGTAGGTGTGTATATAAGAAATGCCAAGTCTTTTAGACTTTTACAAGGAGTAAAATGGTAAGAACTTATAAGCCTAAGTTCCTATGATCCTTCCTTCAAGTGATGTTTTCATGAAGTAATCCAAGCCAAATTGTGAAGGCTTGAATTACACCAACAGCTCCCCCTCAAGCCAAACACTTTGGCTTAAGTCTTCATCTTCAATCTTCAATCACATCCTGCAATCCAATCATGGATTTGAATCTGCACAATTTGTTTCCATCCAAAGCTTTAGTGAGTAAATCTGCACATTGCATATTAGTAGACACATAGGTCAACTGAATGTCTTTGCTTAGCAACTTCTCTCTCACATAGTGGTAATGAACCTCTATGTGTTTTGTCCTAGCATGATATATTGGATTAGTTGCAAGGTGGAGAGAGCTTGTGTTGTCTCCAAAGATAATTGGGGGCCTAGTGTATATGCCTAACTCTGTATACAAAAGCTTTAACCAAGTAGCTTCTTGAGTGGCATTGGCTAGTCCTCTATACTCTACTTCAGTGGATGACAATGCCACTACTGGTTGTTTCTTGGCTGACCAAGAAATAGGTTTATCACCTGCAAAAGATAAGTATCCTGATGTGCTCCTCCTATCATCCTTGCATCCTGCCCAATCTGCATCTGAATACACTTTAATATCAATATCTGATGTATAAGGAAAGTACAAACCATGGTTCTGAGTTCCCGTTAGATACTTCAAGATCTTCTTTGCAGCCTCAAGGTGAGGTACCCTTGGTTTGTGCATGAATTGACTTAGCACACTAACTCCATATGCTATGTCAATTCTGGTCAAGGTAGCATAATTCAAACTACCTACCATACTTTGATATCCTGTCATGTCTTGGACTTCATCCCCTTCATGAGCACTTAGCTTTAGGTTGACCTCCATTGGAGTACTTGAGACTTTAGCATCCTGCAGGTTAAACTTCTTCAACATGTCTTGTACATATTTTTTCTGAGTGATATATATACCTGAATTAGTATAAACTAATTCAAGTCCTAGAAAGTATTTCAATAATCCAAGGTCATTGATCTTGAACTCCTTCATCATCTGGTTTTTTATGCTTTTGATTCCTTGGACATCATTACCTGTAATGATGATGTCATCAACATAAACAAAGAGATATATTACCTCTGAATTGCTCCTTTTGATAAACAATGAAGTATCTGCCTTGCTCATAGTAAACCCTTGGTCTTGGAGGTATGTTGTCAGCATGTAGTTCCATGCCCTAGGTGCCTGCTTCAATCCATATAGAGCCTTCTTCAATTTACAAACATAATTTACCTTCTTGTGGTCTTCATAGCCAGGTGGTTGTGACATGTAGACTTCTTCAGATATCCATCCATTCAAGAAAGCATTCTTGACATCTAATTGGTACATGTTCCAATTTTTGGATGCAGCTACACTCACCAATACTCTGATTTTTGGCATCTTAGCCACAGGAGAAAATGTCTCCTCTTAATCAATGCCTTGGGTTTGTGCAAAACCCTTGGCTACCAACCTAGCTTTGTACCTATTGATTGTACCATCAGAGTTCCTCTTTAGTTTGTAGATCCATCTGGATCCTATCACCTTCATAGAGTCCTTCTTGGGTACCAAGTCCCATGTGTCACTCTCCTTGAGAGGTTCTATTTCTTCATCCATAGATCTTTTCCATTCTGGTTTGGTGATTGCCTCTTCATATGAACCTAGTTCTTCACTTAACAAGTCCTTTGCAAGATAAATTGAATGCTTAGTAACAAGAGATGTATCATACCCATATCTGATAGGCTTCTTACTTTCTCTCTGAGATCTCCTTATTGCTTGAGTTGAAGATTCTGGTATATCCTCAAGCTTCTTCATTTTCATCTTGCCTTTGGACTTCCATGCCTTGAATTCTTCAAGATTGATTGTGTCATCATCTTCTGAACTTGAGTCTTCCTTCTAGATTGGTTCCTCCCTTGAGAGTTTTGGAAACTCCTCTTCCAAATCATAAGGTAGACTAACCTTCCTGCAATCATTCTCATACCATGAGTCATTCTCATCAAAGATGACATCTCTGCTTACCTTGAACCCTTTATTGGTTGGGTTGTAGAATCTGTACCCTTTTTTATTCAAGTCATAACCAATGAAAATACATTTTTCTGCTTTAGGGTCTAGCTTTCCCCTTACCTGTGAGGGAATATGCACATATGCTATACAACCAAAAATTTTGCAATGATCCAATGATGGTCTCTTACCATGCCAAGCTTCATAAGGTGTCATTCCATCAAGTGATTTTGATGGCAACCTGTTTATGAGATAGGTGGCAGTAGATACACTCTCTGCCCAAAGATAATTTGGCAACTTCTTTTCATTAAGCATGGACCTAGCTGTTTCAACAATAAGCCTATTCCTTCTTTCAGCTACCCCATTTTGTTCAGGTGAGTACCTTGTGGTTATCTCTCTTTTGATTCCTCTTTCCCGCAAGAAGTCCTCAAACTCATTTGAGAAGTATTCACCTCCTCCATCTGACCTTAGCTTCTTCAAGTTCCTTCCTGTTTGATTTTCAACTAGTGCAAGATATCTTTTGAAACAATTAAACACTTCATCCTTGTGCTTCATAAAGTATAACACAGTCCATCTGCTATAATCATCAATGAAAGACACATAGTACCTTGATCCTGAAATGGAGGGATCCTTGCTAGGTCCCCAAACATCTGTGTGCACCAAGTCTAGGTAGTCTTCATGCATAAAACCTTTCCTTGAGTAGGGCAATCTGTGAGACTTACCAAACTGACAAGCACCACATTTGTAAATCGTGTGTTGCTTGGATACATTAGGTATCCCATGCACACATTGGTCCTTGCACATTTGCTTTAAGGTCCTTTCACCTATGTGACCTAATCTCTTGTGCCATATTTCTAATTATGAAAGTGTTTGATCCTTGTAATTGTATAAAGCAATGTTTTTGGTGTCTTCTAACTCAAAAGTAAATAATCTACCTGATTTTTCTCCCTTGGCTATCCTTTTGAATCCATGTCTTGGGTCCTCCACATATGCTCCATGTTGATTGAACCTGACCTGCAAACCTTTCTCCACAATCTGACCAACACTCATTAAGTTTTTGGTAATGGTTGGTACATAAAGTACCCTGCTCAATAGGTTCTGGTTACCATCACAAGCTTTTACATTTCCAATCTTTACTACAGAATGCTTAGTATCATCACCTGTCTGTACTTGATGTTTTCCCTTTGGTTCCTCAAGATCAGAGAGTAGTGCCACATTGCCAGCTACATGATTAGAACACCTTGAATCAATATAAAATAGATGATCATCATTGATACCTGACTTGGAAGTCATATTCATGATCAATAGAGAGTCATCTTGCTCCTCTGTGTAGTTGTTGTAGTCTTTCCTATTTCTGAATCCTCCTTGGTAGTTACCATTATAGTTGTTGTTGTGATTGTTGTTGTAGTTATTGTTGTAGCCATTGTAGCCTTGGTGTTGGTTGAACCTTCCTCTGCCTTGAGAGTATCCACCTCTTTGATAGCCTCTTCCTCTCTGATTTTTGTAATTTCTGTAGCACTCATTTGTGGTGTGGTTAGACAGTCCACAAATGTTGCATGGTGATGAATTGTAGAGTCTCCCCCTACCTTGCTTACCTCCTCTACCCCTGCCTCTTGAAGATCTACCTCTCCCTGCATAGTTGGCTTGGGAGGTAGAACCTTCATCTTCTTGCTTTTTACCTTTACCTTTGCCTTTAATCTTTTTATCAGTATATAGGGTAGAAGGAGTGTTACCTTTAGATGTATCTCCAACCTTTGTGAACTTTGCTTCATGTGTGAATAGTTGGCCCATCAGAGTTGTGAGATCTGGGGTATGTATGTCCATGTAGAGATCCATTGCAGTGGTGAAGCTTTCCCACTTATCATCTGCCTTTAGTCCATTGGTTACTTGCCTTACTATTTGTTCCTCTTCAATATCCTCTCCTATGCTTGCTAATTGGTCTGCCACATCCTTGATCTTGGTCACAAATTCTGAGACTGATTGTTTTGGTTGCTTCCTAAGGGTTGTGAATTCAATCCACAATTGATTCTTCCTGGCCCTTGTATTAGATGAAAAGTATGATGACAAGGTTTCCCAAGTTTCTTGGGAAGTCTTACAATTCCTTATGTGAGGTAAAAGGAAATCAGATATAGAGTTAAGAAGATAAGACCTTGCCAATGCATCTTTTGCACACCATGTATTAAGCCTTTCTTGTTCTTCCTTGGTGGGTAGACCCCTTGCTTTGAATGAGGGCAATTCCTCATCTCCTGAGATGAATCCAAATAGACTTCTTCCTTGTAGATAGGTCTTCATCCTCAGAGACCAAGCTTGATAATTGTTCATGTCCAATTTATCAATGAATGAAGGAAAACCATCTCCCATGTTACCTTGTTGGCTCTGATACCACTGTTGGGAAAGATGGATGGATCCTCCAGAAGATTAAGTAGGTGCTGCTAATCCTGCTTTGCACCAGCCCTCAGTGACTCCAGTTATGATTAGTAGACACCCTTAGCTTCCAAATGATACCAAGAAATGCTATATGTACTTTGGAAAAGGTTTGAGTAATGACTTGATCAAAACAGATGAGTTTGTGAATCACAAAGCTAGAAAACTTTCTATTTTGGTGTTGATACCTGCTCAGTCTTTCACTCAATATGACCAGTACACTTACAATTGGAAAAATTCCTTCTAGAGGTATTCTATTAGCTTAGTAAGCTACCATTTGCAAGTGGAATAATTCAAAATGATAAACTATACTAGGAGAAATAACTTTAGCAAATTTATGGACACCCCCAACTTTTTAGGAAGTATGCAGACAAATACCAGTGAGCACTTCGACGGCGATTTCTTGAGTTTGGCTGAACCAAGTTGCTTCAAAATTTGTATGCTTGTATTATGCTTTGAGCTGGATCCACCAAACTTTGAATCACTTGATTTGGTGAAGTAGGCGCTGAGATATGCCTCTTTGAAGTTGACAGAGTTGGATGTAGAAAACTCAGAGAACACGGTAGTGATAGACGTGAATGTATGTATTAAATCACATTGATGTACATTCCCATTGGCCTGATTAACATTGCCAAATGGTACTCAAAGGTGTAGGCTATGGAGTAGACCTCAAACTCTCAATGATCAGTAGTGTAAGCCTCGGGAATTGAGCTAGACAAATGAGCTAAGCTACCCGCGACTTTTGACTTGCATCTTTTATAGAGTTGAGTTGAAAATTCAAGTTTGAATTCAAATTCAAACTCCTAGAATCTTTCACCTAAAAAGGTAATGAGATATTCTCTCAATCAATCAACAACGTTTTTCACGACTCTAATCAAGTAGGTTTGTATATAAGAAATGCCAAGTCTTTTAGACTTTTACAAGGAGCAAAATGGTAAGAACTTATAACCCTAAGTTCCTATGATCCTTCCTTCAAGTGATGTCTTCATGAAGTAATCCAAGACAAATTGTGAAGGCTTGAATTACACCAACAATGTAGACTTCCAATTTTCTACAAAACTAGCATAATCAGAATCTATGTAACCAATAATGGATGAATTCCCTCTACCCAAGCATATAAATTTTTCCTTAGTTCCACTTTGGTATCATAAAATCATATTGACCACTTCCCAATGCTTCTTGCTAGGATTAGAAATATATCTTCTCACAACTCCCACTACAAATGCAATGTCTAGTCTTGTAGCCACCATGGCATACATGGGACTACCAACATCATAATGATAAGGAATTCTTGTCATGAATTACTTTCCCTCAGCTATTTGGGGAAATCTTGCAAATTTCAAGTTTGTGGGGAAAGGTGTAATCAATGCCTTGCCAGCATGCATATTGAACCTGTGAAGTAATTTGGATATGTAGTCACTCTATGAAAAGTATATGCATCTTTTACTCCTATCACGAGTAATGTGCATGCCAAGAATATGTTATCCCCCAAATCCTTCATTTCAAATGTCTTACTCAATTTGTTGTTTATAAAGAACAAGTCATAAGAGGACTTCACAACAATCAACACATCATTGACCTAAAGTATCAAGCATATCAAGCTACCATCTGAGAATATCTTCATATAGAGACAATGATCTCATTGCTTCGAGAATAGCCTTGAGGCATCATGAAAGCATCAAACTTTTGGTACCATTTTTTAGGATACTATTTAGTACATATAAGGTCTTGTACAACTTTGAAACTAGACTTTCTTTGCTACGAACTACATAACCATCTAGTTGTTCCATATAGATCTCATTTGTAAGATCTCCATCAAAGAAAGAGGTTTTCACATCCATTTGGAGTAGGACTAAGCCCTCCATTGCAATGAATCCAAGAAACATCTATAATGTACTCATCTTGACTACTAGAGAGAAGATTTACTTGAAATCAACACCATGTTGTTGCTTGAAACCCTTTGCAATAATTCATGCTTTATACTTTGGAGAATCACTATCTGATGTGAATTTCATCTTATACATCCATTTACATGGTAAAGCTTTCCTACGCTTTGACAAAGGTACTAAATCCCAAGTATCATTCTTGTGAATAGAATCTAGTAAACTTGTCATGGCATGTTCCCACTTGACATGATCCTCTTTTTGCATAGCTTCTTTGTAGCAAGAAGGCTCCCCAAACATATGTTATCATAAAAAAATCCAAGCCTAGAACATATCTATCAGGACACGTGCAAAATATCTCAATGGTTGTTGAACAGGAACATATGTAGACTAATCTAATTTGACATTCTCCTAAACATCCCTTTGTGTAGCATTTTTATGCATGATAATTGGAGGACTAGTATCCTCAAACATTACTCTTCTCACCTCAACCTCTTTAGTTGCTCATTTATGCATCTTAGTCTCATTGAAAATGACATCACTACTTTTGATCACTGACCATGTTTCAAGATCCCATAAGTGATATCCAAATTGGCCATCTCAACCATATCCAAGGAAAATGCATTTCTTTGAGTTATGGTCCATCTATTGTCTAAATAAGATTTTTGGTTATATGAAAATATGCTTCACAACCCACAAACTCAAAGATGATCATAATATGGTGGCTTCCTTGTCCATAAAACTTCTTCCACTTTCAGACCTTTGGGAGTACTAGGTAAAAGGTTAATCACATGAATTGTAGTCAATACTACTTCTATTCAAAAGGCGTGTAAAAGATTTGCATGATGCAGCATAGAAACTAATCTATCTTGAATAGTTCTATTCATCCTTTCAGCTAGCCCATTATGTATTGGGGTATCAATTCCTCTTTGGCAGAAAAGCTTGAACTCATGTGAGGTATACTCACCCCCATTATCTCAATGTTAAGCCTTGAGCTTAATTTCTTTTTCACTCTACCCAAAGAATGCTAACAAGTTTGCTATCCTCAAACTCATGTGAACATACCTTCTCGAACACCTTATCCAAATATGCATAAAGCATACATGTACTGATTCTCTTGTACCTATGCCGAATTGGACTCCTCCTGATATGGATGCCACTTCCATATACTTCAATTAGTACCTCTGTGCATAAAGAGAATATGTACCTGAATTATTAACATAAGATGTAAATCTTATGTTAACCACCATCCAATGTCTTTAAAGTAAACTGAAATCTTCATGCAGAAGACGATCTTCAAATACATCATGTGGATGGCCAATCCACATCACCAAGCTACTGATGGGCAAGTCCTCTCCATAAGCAAGAGTGTGAGCACACTCTTCTTCTCCAAGAAGAACTCCATAGCCGCTCCTCAACATGCTCCAAGCTAGCACCATGGCTGCCTCATGTGCTAAGAAGCACCACCTCTATTGAGGTACCAAAGCTTCCAAAGCTTGTGTTGCAAAACGTGTAGGATGAATTGATCAATGAGACAAGCTCTACTTATATAGTTTTTTTTGTCGCTTGAAAAGAACTCCAAAAGCTTTTAAATAAAGCAAGCTACGATCACTACGATCTAGAAAAAATCCATAAAGCACTCACAAAATCTCCATCGCCGTTTTATTTCCCAAAAGCATGTTCTTTTAAAAAACTTATGATGTGCTATCGTTTGCCACTCATGGATAATGAATCCAGACCACCGAGATGAAAGGCTGTTGCACTATCCAAGGCGTCCACATTGTTTGCTTGTAGAGGGAGTCTTAGAACACTCTATACATGTTGTATACTCTGAGCAAAATGGACTATTGAGACATTGTTTTCCAACAAGAACATGTAAAAGAATGGGTAACAGAATAAGAATAGTAGTAAATCAAGGAAGAGGGATATTGAATGCCATTATTTTCATAAGAACAGAGACATGAATAAAGACTGCTATGTGGTAAAGAATGCTAAAGGTAAAGCATAGAATGTTGATGGGCATGTTAAATAGCTACCTACACCATCTGCTTCAGTTGTGATGATTGAAGAAATTAATGCTATTTTTGATGATGTTGGTGTGTTGAACCTTGACAGCAATGTGCCCACTAAGGCTCTTAGGGCTGGTTCTCTTTCCCACACATGGCTACTAGATTTTGGTGCTTCTTTCCATGTGATACCACATAGATAATGGTTCTTTAGTTATGGAGCAAAGCCACTTGGTACTGTGAGACTTGGTGACCTTACCAGTGTGACATTGTGGAGATTGGAGATGTGGTTGTGCAATTCATTGATGCTTCAAAATTTACTACACATAATGTGTGCCATGTACCTTAGTTATCACACAATTTGATGTCAATTGGTCAGCTTGATGACCTGGGTTGCAAGGTGGTTTTCAATGCTCATTCCTTTTCAATATTAAAGAGAAATATGGTTATTGAAAAAGGAAGCAAAGCTAGCTCACTTTATCCTTTATTTCTATCACAGAAAGAACACTTGTTAACTGTTACTGAACTGCTATGGCTTGCATTTTGCATGGCTATTTGAGCCATATGTCTCTTACCAGAATGGAAAATGTTTCTCATTTTGGCTACTCATCTATGTTATCTTTCTCTAGTTTCTCATTTTGTGAGCATTCTCAATATGGAAAGAAAACTAGGAATGTGCTTAAGATGCACATTGAGTCTTCAATTCAGCCTTTATATCTCATTCATATAGATGTGTGTGTTCTTATGCTCACAAGTTCATTAGGTGTTCTCTTTACTGTGTCCTTTCATAGACAATGCTACTAGCCTATCAAATCGAGGGATGAGACATTCCCTACTCTAAAAAATTGCTTTCTAAAACTTTTGTAAGTATGTGATCTTTTCACACACGTGTCTAACTTAGCGTCTTCCATAGCCTAAGGTTAGATGAGGGTTTGTTGATTATCAGTTTTAGACTGATCCTTCCTCTTTCTGTCACTCATGCTCACTCTTCTACAACCTATTAGGTCACACATCTCATATATGTTCAAATTTTTGTCCATACATCTGAATATGTTTATTACATTTGTATATTTGCTCTTCCATCTATTTCTATTCACATAGAGTGGTTCAGAGTTTTGCTCCCACATTGTAAATTGACATTTGTATATATGATAGTGTGAGTAAGCAGTGGCTTACATAACACTTTACATGTCTAATCTTTCTCTATCTTTGTCTCATCATTTGTATGATTAGGTGTGGTATGTTAATGTTTTTTCAATATTGGAAGATTGTTGGAATTTATGTTGTAGATGTTGGACCTATGGAACTTCGACCTGTGGTATTAGTTATGGGCCTACTAAATTTCCAACATTTGGTATCAGAGCTTTAGGGTTTTGGTATCAGAGCAACCAGGCTCTCAGATATCCAGGATCACAGGTTTCTAGAATTCCAAGTTTACAACATATGATTTAAGAGCATCTTCTAACTTTGACATTTGACATACACACTTAATCTAGATGAGTAGAGATTTGAGAATTAGACAATTCAGTCACATGTTTAATAATATGCAGTATGAAGTTGATGATCTATTAGCAGCCGAATACTTTTGGAAGAGTAAAGATACCTTACAGAAGTATTACTTGAAGACCGAGACTTGATGAAAAGAAGGCTATTTCAAATTCAAGGAAAAACAATGGTTTGGAGAAGATGAAGGAACCAGATCAACATCAAATCACAAGTATTAGAGTCTTCTATCATATTATCATTTTTAGGTCATATCTTAAAAGAGCATTTATGAAGAGATTTGAAGGATTCAAGGAGTGCTTTTATACACTTAATTATTTGAAAGTTCAAGGCTACATCAAAATAGGTATCTAGAGGTTTTTCTAGAGAGTTTTGAGAGATCTCTTCGATGACAAGAAAGCTCATCTAAGAAGACAAATGTGGAGAACATCAGTTTTGTTTTCAGCCAATCTTGTAACTTGATTGGAAGTTTTTGCTCGCACTTGGTATCTAGAGAGGTAACTCTAGAAAGGTAATTCATCATTCAGATAAAAGGTTGATGAATTTAGTCATATCAGTCACATTTGAAGCAGAGTTTTGATTCAGAGATATGAGGAGGTGGTAAAACATGATTCTTTATTCATTTACATTTGTATACCATGTTTATTTTGTCTCTTACTCCTAGCACTACAGGAAGAGAATAACTCATTTGAAGAAGTCAAGAGTGCTTGCTACTTCAAGACGAAGAAAACAAAAGGTATGGAAGAGGAGTTTGAAGATTTTGACATCGTCATCAGGTGGAAGAAAGATGCAAAAGAAGAAAGTCCAATATTTCCAAAAGAAACTTAAGACTTCCTTTTCTCACATATTTTCCATATACTTTTCTTACTTTTATCCTCTACACACAAAGACAAGTCTACGAGAACATCTTGTGTGAAGATAATATAAAGAAGAAGCAGTTTCTTGTTTTGCATGATACTTGGTCATGATTTAGTAGATTTGACAAAGAATTGCATTGAGAGAAAGAAAAGAATCATATTTTGAAGACAACTTGTATGTTTTGACTCATATTTATAAGTTATATATAAGTTGAAGTTTTTACGCAGGCAGCTGATATGTTCCCTCAAAGAATTCTTGAAGTGTGAATATAGAGCTACTTGGTATATGACAAGTTGTAGAGATTGTATTGATTTTTGGATACATGCTTGTATTCAAAAAGGTGTTCCATCAGATCCTATCACTTGATTGAGAAGTCGAGTTAGCCAAAAGAAAGTCAAGCGGATACTATCACATTTCACGTGGGTAGAATATGAAGATATGAAGTATCAACTTGCAGCTTTTGGAGTTCTCAAGGTGAGAGTTTGTCCACTTATGTTTCAAGTAGGAGTTACAAATTCTTGGGAAGGATTTGGTTAAAGAAAAGTTTTTACAACTTTTTGTGAGAAGCATGGACACTTGGAGACATTCAGGTAACAAATCAAACATTCGGTCATGAAGGTTTGATGGGAGCAGATTCTACACAGGTATTTTGTTGGAAAGATCATAGATCTTGTATGATCTTATATGATCTTGGATGATCTTGAATGATCATGAAAGATCTTGAGTATTTATATGTCAGTTGTCTATCCTTTGTTTGTGACAGTTCTTTAACATTGGAGGAAGTAAGTCGAACGTTCAGATTCTATCAAATTAGTGTTGCAGAGAAATAAAAGAAGATACTTGTTATGTTGCAAAAGATTGTGGATCCTAAAATGCTTTCAGCAAGGTTTTGTTATGTTAGGATCAGCTAAACTTATTCTACAATATGGGAAGCTGAAGAGTTACAGTGAAAGCTATTGGCAACTGCAGTGCTAATAAAAAGGGTTTAGAATTTTTGTTTCAGATATAGGTATTTGGTCACTAAAGTACAAATTTATTGAAAGAAGGAAGACGTTCGAGAGTTCATAAAGTTTGATATATTTGAAGAATTCTGGATACTAGTGTTAAATCATCCAGGGGTGATGAAACATGAAGTCTTATTTTCAGCCATATGTGAAAGAATGCAGAGTCATACCTACAAGTATTCCTATATTAGGTATTTGTTGCGAACATTTGTTTTATGTAGGGTACAAGTTTCAAATTATGTAAATAACTTTGGGAAGTCTTCAAATACTTCAAGAAGGCTCATATTATTCATAAAAGATAGCAAAAATACCACGTGAGTTCTAGAACATGGTGAGTCAAATTAGTGAGTCACAAGGGAGCTTCAATGGTGTCCTAGTGGAAGGTCGATGTGGCTAGTTCTCAAAGTCCATCAATACTTTTCTTATTTGAGCACTTGAGTCATGTAATACCTCCACCCAAGTGTCTACCACAAATTTAGATGTATTAGGAAGGTTTTAGATTAGTTTCGCATCCTATAAAAAGAGGAGAAAAGTCGTGATCTTGTGGGAATTCCAAGAGAGGCATATGTGTATCTCTATGCTGCTGTAGTTTTGTATGCAGAGATTGCAGAGCTTTTATCTCCCTCATTATATATCCAAATTACGTGTTTGATATCTCATTTGAAAGCTCTTACTGTCTACTTTTGTTCTCTAAATTTTCATAATCATTGGATTTGCAAGCTGAGAGCAGTACTCTCTGCAAGTAGTGTGTGTTCTCTAGTTTCACCTCTGCTGAAGGTCTCCATTAAACCTCAAACTTGCAGAGGTCATATCTCCTTGTGTACTTATCCAAATTGAGTGTTCTTTGGCTCATTGGAAAGCTCTTGGTCTCTAGTATAGTATATGTTGTCAAGACAGTGTTAGAAAATTCTAATCCATTAGAGAATAGTAAGCTCTGCAAGCATGATTGGTTTTCTGTGATGAAGTTTGTGAGAAGGTCAACTTGTTCCTAGGGGGTTCCACCTACTTCTTGCTATACTTTGGAGGTAAATAAACTCCAACATTGGTATCAGAGCAAGGAATTGAAGCTTGGAGAAGGTTATAATACCTTGATGAAGAATTGGAAGCTATTGGAGTAGCGGTTCATCATCGACACTACACAAAGGTAGAAGGACATAGCAAGGAAGCATCTCAAGCAACATCCAAGCAAAGAAAGGTGCATAGACTTTATTACAAAGTTAAATCTTATACTTCTTCTTATCACATATATCCAAAAGGAGGGTTAAAGGAGGAAGTTTAGTATTTTGCACAATGGGAGATCAACATGCACAAATAGAGAAGCTTGATAAGAACAACTATCAAGCATGGTGATTTAGAATCACATCATACTTGCAAGGTAGAGGCTTGTATGGTTTGATTGATGGAACGGATATCAAACCTATAATACCAGAGGATCCAAATCAGCAACAATTGAGGGAGTTTAGACTTTGGAATGAAAGAGAAAAAGGGTTATATTCATTTTATCACAAAATATTCAAGATTCAATTGTAGGACACATACAAGATCTAGACACAAGTAGAGATGTTTGGCTTGCATTGGAAAGGTTGTATGCTACAGGTACAAGAGCAAGGAAGATTCAACTCAAAAATGAGTTGAATAACATAAAGAAAGATACAAGGACATCGGTCGATGATTACTTGTTGAAGGTTAAAGAGATTGCAGATCAACTAGGATCAATTCAAGCTCATGTGGAGGACGACGACTTGGTTGCACATACTCTCAACGGACTCAAGGATGATGAGAGATGGAAACCATTCATTACTTCAGTTTATGTTAGAGGAGAATTACCACACTTTGATCAGCTTGTTGCTCTCATGGTCACGGAGGAGATGAATCTAAATGGTTCTACTTCAAATAAAAAAGGATCGCAAGGACAAGCTCTTTATGTAGGATCATCAAGTGGTGGAAACAGAGGTAGAAGAGGTTCAAATAGAGATCGAGGAAGAAGGAGTGATGGTCAAGGGACTTTAAGTGGATTCTTCAACACAAGAGGAAGAGGAAGATCAAGCGTGAGAGGTACGAGAGGAAACTACAACTACAATCAAAGACAAAGGAGTGAAGATAACAACAATTTCTATATATGTGGAAGGTATGGACACTATGCCAAAGTTTGTTATCAAAATGAAAATATTCATGGTGGTAATCGAAGAGGGGGCTATTCAAGAAGAGGTAAACAACAAGGAAACTATGCAGTTGAAGGGAAAAATGATGATTATAATTCTCTTCTTATGATGAATGTAGAAACTAAGATGAATTGCAATAGTGATGTATGGTATGTAGATAGTGGTTGTTCTAACCATATGTCACATGATGCTTCATGGTTTTCTAATATGCATAATCCTTCATGTAAAGGTCATGTTGAAACAGGAGATGATACAACACATAAGATTATGCAGGTTGGAGATGTTGTCATGCAGGATAAGAGCAAGACAAATTGCTTGAAGGATGTACTTTATGTGCCAACGATCACTAAGAATTTGATGTCAGTTGGTCAAATGGTAGAAAATGGTTTGCAAATAAGATTTAATCATGCAGGTTTCTTCATTGAGGATCCAAAGCAAAGGAGGTTAATTGCTAGAGGTCAAAAACAAGGTAGATTGTTTACATTCAAGGTAAACCCAAATCATACAAACTATTTCTCTTATGGTATGCATCGAATAGCAGAGCTTGATATATGGCACAAAAGGATTGGACACATGAATGTACACAGGTTAAAGGAGCTATCAAAGAAGAGGATTGTTGAAGAATTACCTGATCTTACTAAGCAACATATGGTGCATCTTTGTGAAGCATGTCAAATGGGTAAGCAGAGTAGACAGCCTTTCAAGCATTCAAGCTATGTAAGTAGTGGATTGCTAGACCTTATACACACGGACGTATGGGGTCCTACTAAAGAGGCATCCTTGGCTGGTAATAAGTACTATGTATCATTCATTGATGATCATAGTAGAATGACATTTGTGTATTTCATTAAACATAAGAGTGAAGTCTTTGATTGTTTCAAAAATTTTAAATCATTTGTCGAGAAGCAAACAGGAAGATATGTTAAGAAGCTAAGATCCGATGGAGGGGGAGAGTATTTCTCTCAAGCTTTTACTGATTTTTTGTATGATGAAGGTATCAAAAGAGAAGTTACATGCAGGTATACTCCACAACAAAATGGAGTCGCAGAAAGAAGAAACAGAATCATAGCAGAAGCGTCTAGAAGCATGGTAAATGATATGTGTTTGCCTAATTCTTTTTGGGTTGAAGCTGTTAGCACAAGTGTGTACATTATGAATAGAGTACCTACTGTTGGAGTTCATCATTTGACACCATATGAGGTATGGCATGGAAGGAAATGTTAGACGGCCGCCGAATAAGGACAAATGTACTAGGACAGGCGTCTTAAATATAAAAGAACCTTTCGAGAAACGCGCAGGTAACTAAAGATTCGCGCACCGTTGTAAAAATCTTCTATATAAGGCAATGAGAAAAGAGTGGCCGCGCGCCCCGTTTTTGGGAATTGCAGTGTACCGTTTGAGTGTGTATTGTTGCTCTGTTCTGTTCTGTTCTGTTCTGCGCTTCGTCTAGTCGTTTGTTCGCGTCTTAATACATAGTTACGAATCAGTTGCATGGTGTTACGAATCTGTTCGGTAATGGTTAAGTGTGTCGCCGAGTATTGTTAAGTGCAGTGTGTTGTTTGTCAGTTCTTCGGCGAAGCAGAGAACATGAAAGTAGTCTCAACTGTGTCCTGTTAATGTTTTCTGTAAGTAACTGAAGTCGATACAATAGTCTGCGTTCTCTGTGGATTCCGGTCCCAGGAAGGACTCGTATCAATAAGGGCTTGTATGCCATGGAATTAATGATAAGATTGTGACGACTCGACTGCTGTTTGAATTGACATACCGTAAGTCTGCATACCTTCGAGTATAGTTGTTCGGTATACCTTCTGGTCACGAAGAGGTGCATATTGAGTAGTATTCGGCGAATAAAGTTGAGTATTCTAGTAGTTATAAGTCAGAACCGGACTATTGCTCTGTTACTATAAGCAAGTCCAGTCCGAAAGTTTCAATGCCCCAGTACGCCGCACAGTTATCAGTGTTCAGAGTCCAGTATTGAGCTAAGACGCGATAGAGTATTTATAATTTTGTGAAAAGTTGGGAAAATAGTACAGGGCCTCTGTCTAACAGACCCCTACCACTCCCAAGGACCCACGTGGCTAAGAATTAGGGTACTTTTAATTATCATTAATAGTAGTGATCAGATCAACTAGTTAATCTACACATGGAAGAATAGAAAGTTGGGTATGTCCAACCTTCTAAAATACTCGAAGTCCAGATTCAGAAGTCTGTAGCCTAACATACGGCTAACATTTGGCGCCGTCTGTGGGAAGGTGGCATTAGAGTACCAGCTGTTTGTCAGAAGCAAACGTTTAGTTAACATTCGATTAACTAGCAGTAGCAACAGACCCAGATTGTTAACTGCTCAGATAGTGTTACTACGCAATGATACATGCCGGTTACTCGATCTGGCCAAACATATCCTAAGAACTGTAAGACTGAAGCAAGTAAAGCGATAAAGATAGCCTTGAGAGAAGAAGGTATAACCCAATCTGACCTAGTGGTCAAGCAAATTGAGAACGTTACGATTGATTCCGGTCATACTCCGGTGGAACGATCAACGCCTTTGGTACATTCTGGTGCTACTTCGACCCAGCCTATCGAAGATATAGCAATTTCAGAATCTACCAAGACGCCGTTAGAAACCAATCTAAACTCAGAGTTATATACGATCAGAAACACTTTAGGAAAAGAGATCGGTAAAAGCAGAAAAACACTGCATTCTGGCACAATTTCGGCTCATTCCGGTGATATTTCGGTGATAGAATCACCAACTGTAGGCCAAGGCTTTGCCTTTTTCGCGGAATCTTCAGCCCAACCAGCGTGCTTGGAAGAAAGATTTTGGATATTGGATATCCAGAAGGAAGGAAAACTCTTCGAAGCAGAAGTGCGACGCATTCTAAGTAAAAACAGCACACTAGAAGGCACGCCATCCGGCGATAAAAGTTTCGATAGTTCAACTAACCAACATCAAGATACAGAAAGGAAGGCTGAATACACTCACAATGAACGGACAACAACAGCAACAACAGTTATGTCAACCAAGGCCGCCTCCAACAGGAGTAACATACACAAAATTTGGTGGATTCCTAGGAGATGATCCGGATGCTCACGTACGCACTTTCGAGATAAGTTATGCAGTTCTTAACCATCCATCGGATCAGGCGTATAAGGCCATCGTTTTTCAATCAACACTGGTAAATGAAGCAGCTAGATGGCTTACGGAATACGATATTAATCATTTTGGTACCTATGACGAAGTACGAGAGGCTTTTTTGCAACGATTCAGGCTAAAGAAGAATCCCGCCGAAATCTTTGATTATTTACAAAACAACCAACAAAAGGCTAATCAGATTGTCCAGGAGTATGCTACACTCTTTAGAACACACTTGCGGCAGATACCACAGGCCCACGCTAACTTACCTGATGATGTCATCACTCAGTGGTTCATCAACGGCTTAACCCCACAACTGAAACAGATCATGATCATAAGATGTGTTGGAGCTATGACGCTGGATGCAGTCATTGCCATGGCTCTGCAACTGGAATCCAAGGTCGGTGGATTTACAAAAGATCTGGAGTGGTTAAAAGCAAACAAAACTATGGCTGAAGACATAACCAGACAAGTATACTGCATCACATGCAAAAATTCAGGTCACACTAGTGCCAATTGCGCACTAAATCAAATGTTTTGCGCTATCTGCAACACTGCCGGACACACCACCGAAAATTGTATTTACAATGCTAGAATACAGGGAACAGCAACGGTCAATGCAGCCATACAAGAACATGGACAGCCAGCGAATCACTATGTGCCTCCGCAATTGAGAAACAATCAACCACAATGATACCGGAACTACCGAGGACAGAGGAACAACAATTTCAATACAAACCGCTGGCAGAACGGACCACCACCGGAAAATCCCAATCTACCCCCACCTCGCTGTCATTTTTGCGGCGAATTCAGACACATAAGGAGATTTTGCAAAGATGCAGCTGAGTATGATCAAAGGAAGAAGGAGCGGCAAAACCCAATGGCCAACATGGTACAAATTACACTAGTAGAAACGCAAACTGCTACAGTCCAAACCCAATCAGGTAAACAGCTGCAGACAGCAGCAGAAGTATTCGAACCAGGAATACGAGAACAACATAGGATGTATAACAAGGCTAGTCACTGGACCGCAGATGAACCACCAGTGTTCCCAGAACCTAGCCCGGTGATTCAGGCTTCGTCAACAAAGGAAGGAACGCAACATAAGGAAACAACAGCGGAGCCATCATCAGCAGTCGGCATAACAGTAGATACTCCTGCACCAGCGGAGACCTCAAGTCCAAAGGAGCAGGACAACCAACCTCAACAAGCCTGGGAAATTTTATCCAAGGCATCTATCACTCTGCCTCTCGGCCAACTACTGGCATTAGTACCTGGGATTCGACAACAGTTCCAGCAACAGTTCAGTCCGGTGCCTTCTTGTATTCCGGCAACAACAGCAGTTCAACCGGAACCTGACTCTACCGTCGATCATTCGGTTCCCTTGATTACAGTATGGTACAAGAGTCATAAAATTACGCAGGTATTGATTGATGGAGGATCTGGTGTGAACATTGCAACAGCAGCCTTATGCAAAAGGTTAGGATGGACCGAAATCGAACCAGTGCAATTTTTTGTTAGAATGGCAGATCAATCTAGAGTCCACCCTGTAGGACTTGTGCGAAATGTACCCATCACTTTACAAGGCATGACCTTTAAAATGACCTTTGTTATACTAGATCTGCCACAATCCACTTTGGATTACAACCTTCTTTTCGGTCGACCTTGGCTGAAGCATGCGAAGGTAATACAGGACTGGTCCGCACAAGAGCTTACGTTGAAAGATGCCAACCGTAGATATGTGGTAAAATTAGATGCTATACAACCTTGCGAACTTCACGCCAGACCATATTTTGCTGAACCAGTCCACATGTTAGATGGACTATCAGATGATGAGGAAGAGGATTTCTGAAGAGTAACGCCGATTTAATGTCTGTAGGAACTGTTGATCTACAGTCTGTTATAGATAATTGGCATACTTCAGTTTGTACAATCATACCTATCACCAAAAAAGTTAAGCATGAAGATAGTGTCCCAACACATGATGATGAATTACAATCGCTGTTCAAGACAACAGACGATACAGAGAAACCGCAACAATTTTATGTCCCCGAAGACCAATTGACCATGTACAATCTAGGAGACGAAGATCATCCACAACCTGTAAAGATAAGGCAAAACTTACCGGAATCATTTAAAGCTAACTTGATTCGACTTCTTCGCGAATTCTCAGATATCTTTGCATGGGATTACAAAGATATGAAGGGATTAGATCCGCGCATCTATCAACATAAAGTTATGTTGAAGCCTGAAGCTAAACCAAACAAACAGCCCGGCTACCGGATGAATCCCAATTATGCATCACAGGTAAAAGCCGAACTTGATAGGTTATTAAAAGTCGGATTCATCGTACCAATAGAACATGCTGAATGGATTTCATCAATTGTGATCGTGCCAAAGAAAAATAAGCAACTACGAATCTGTGTAGACTACCGGAAATTAAATGCAGCAACAGTACCAGATCCTTTCCCGATCCCCTTTCTGGATACAATGCTCGATAGAGTAGCAGGACATGAAATGTATTCATTCTTAGACGGATACAGTGGTTACAATCAGGTTAGAATGGCCGAAGCAGATATACCAAAAACTGCATTCATTACCAATTGGGGTGTCTTTGCTTGTACGGTAATGTGGTTTGGATTGAGAAACACACCAAGCACATTTCAACGATGCATGCAGGAGATTTTTTCTCCTTATCTTACTTCGTTTATGCAAGTATACCTCGATGATTTTTCAATTTTCGGTAAAATGATAGCACATCTATTTCATTTACGGTGCTGCTTTCAGAAATGCAGAGAGTATAGACTCTGTTTGAATCCAAACAAATCGGTGTTTGCGGTCTCATGTGGCAAGTTACTTGGCCACATTGTATCTGCACAAGGTATCCAAGTAGATCCAGATAAGATTTCGGCCGTATTAGAAGCTCCGGTGCCAGCTTCTCCAAAAGAAGTTATGCGCTTTATGGGTCAAGTACGGTGGCATGGCCGACACTTACGGTGGCTTGCTCATCTGGCTATACCACTAAACAAGCTAATCAGTAAAACACCTCGACAATTTGAATGGACCCAGGAATGCCAGATAGCCTTTGATCGTTTAAAGCATTTATTAACACAAGTTCCTATTTTACAACCGCCGGACTGGGATCACCCATTTCATATATTTGTTGATGCTTCAGATATAGCAATAGGAAGTGTATTGATGCAACAAATTGATAAATGGTTCAGACCAGTGTATTATGCAAGTCGAAGATTAGCACCTACTGAGAAAAACTACTCTATAACAGAACGAGAATGTCTAGGACTAGTATATTCGGTCAAAAAATTTAGACATTACTTGCTAGGCCGTAAATTCACATTTCATGTAGATCACGCTGCACTTGTCTATCTAGTTCGGCAGCAGCATCTAGGAGGTCGATTAGCACGATGGGTCTTACTCTTGCTAGAATTTGATTACAAAGTCATTCACCGACCAGGCAGTTCACACGCCTTAGCAGATTTTTTATCCCGCTTGGATTCTGGTGAATCTCCGGTGGGTATAGATGACACGACACCCGCGATTTATGTATCAGAACCAATTACTAAAGAATCTGCAGATCCACCTATCCCATTTTCATATTATGATCAGATCTTGACCTTTCTCACTGATGGTTGCCTTCCATCTCAAGTTTCAAGAGCAGTGCGCAGAAAAATTGCAGTCTTTAGCCGCCGATTTCGGTTAATTGCTGGAGAACTATATTATGCAGATCACACCGGAATGCTACTTCGCTGTGTTCCTCCGCATGAAATTAATTCAGTTATCACGATGGCTCACTCGACACCTACTGGTGGTCACTTTGCTACAGATTTGACTCACCGAAAAATTCTGCAAGGAGGTCTCTGGTGGCCAACTATGTACATAGATGTGGCCCAATTTATCAAACACTGCGATAACTGTCAAAGGTCTGGACAACCGCTACAACGACACTTCTTTCCCTTACAACCAGTCATGCCACTAGAACCATTTCAGAAATGGGGATTAGATTTTATAGGTCCAATCACACCTCCAGCAGTCTTCAGTAACAACAGATACATACTAACCTGTACAGACTACGCAACAAGATGGGTAGAAGCTTGGTCTTTACGGTCGGCTACAGCCGTGGCAGTAGCAAAATGCCTGCTGAATGATGTCTTTCCACGTTTCGGCTTACCACTGGAAATTGTCTCAGATCAAGGTACTCACTTTGTAAATCAATTAATGAAGGTACTCACCCAATCCTTCTAGGTGACACACAAACTCAGCTCTCCGTATTACCCTCGTGCCAATGGTTTGGCCGAAAGTACAAACAAATCACTATTGAATATCCTCTGAAAACTAATCATGGAAGCACCGGAAAGATGGGATCAACTACTACCTGCAGTCTTATGGGCATACCGAACTACATATAAGGTAACAACAGGCTTGACACCTTTCAAACTAGCTTATGGCTTAGAAGCAATAGCACCCATGGAAGTAGTCATCCCAAGCCTGCGTGTAGCAATCACTCAGAAGATGCTACCGGAAGAGTCACTGACAGCACGAATGGATGCACTCAGAGAACTTGATGAGCACCGATGGCTCAGCTTTTTAACCATGCGCGAAGTACAACTAAGACAAGCCAAGACACACGATCGATACTTGAAAACTCCAATCTTTTCGGTAGGTCAGCTCGTACTCTTCTACAACGCAAAGTCAGATAGAGCCGTAGGAAAGTTCAAACTACGATGGTTCGGCCCTTTCAAAATCTCAGAACAAGTCGGTCCCGCAACTTTTCGATTGACTACGTTGACCGAAAATCCACTCCCGAAAGTAATCAATGGGTCGAAGCTGCGGCCATATCATCACGCCCCTAGCCCGCATTAAATTTTTCGGCGGTGGACCGCATTTTGTTTAATCTTTTCCTTTTTTCTTTCTTCTTTTTTATAAATAGCCGTATTTTAGAAAATCTTTTCGTACCAGCCGCCCCCCTTACCAGTCACTCGAATACGCACGCCTGCATGAAAACAAGTATCATTCCCGCACCGCACAATGATACCCAACCCCCTTGCCCACCCCACCGTATTGTTCCTATTTAACCCTTTAGGCAACGCCAAAAATCGCTACTGTGGTGAGTATTAGTAATCTGTGCGACCCTTGTGCTCTGCATTCGTGTTCCTAGTCTGTATCAGCGATTGCCATGGAAGCGCTAGCAAACTACACCGCCTTCCGCGATGGTATCCCTACCGAGGTAGGTGAATACCTGCGTTGCCGAGGGTTGGCCAACTTCGCTGAGTTGCCCTGGCACTCAGTGGAAGCCCATCCCTTCTTCGCGCAAATCATCTCTGCCATTGTCAGGGGAGCACTAGATTGTGCTCTCTGACTACACAAGACAAGATTTCGGAAACACAGTTCTGATTACAAGAATACCCACGAAGGGAAAATGCTACAAGAATATACGATCGATACAAGATGTCCCACAACCCGGGACCAATAGGTATGGAAAACTCGACTAGAGATGATACAGGAGATCCCACAACCCGGGATCGTAGGTAGGAAACAAGATATCTCGATTACAAGAAATCCCCTCAGGGATATGAACTGGATACAAGAAATAACTAGAAAGGATCTCGTACTACGAGATTACAATAGGACAAGAAAGGATGTCCACAATACAAGACTAGACAAGACTAGAGCTAGAAACAAGACTAGAACTTGAACTGGAACTTGAATGTACTTACTTGGAGGTCACGACTCCTTGAGCTCCCAAGACTGGCATTGGCAAGACTGATTATGAATGTGGCCAACCCCTCCTTATATAGGTTTTCAAGGGCGGTTCCCAAGGCGGTTGCGAACTGATGATGTCATCATGATGTCATCGATTTGTAACAAGACCTCCCAATGTCAGAATTCAGCGAATAGACAGTTGATCTTGGGGTTTTGGCACATTCCGGACGCAATGGAAGCATTGGTTTCTCCTAATTCTGAACCAATCATGAGATACAGGGTTCACATGGAATCTTAGGTTCAGGATGGTTTCCTTCGTCCATGACATCACCTCCCCCTCAAGCGACGAGTTCCACGAGGAGCGGTCATGTTATCTGGTCTCGGCTTCGTTGGATTTTTCTTATGGAATTCTCGAACCTTGATTGGTGCTCTCTGAAGGTTTTCTGCAGGTTCCCAAGTACGATCACTGATGTCATACCCTTTCCAATGAATAAGGTATTCCAATCTTCCCCGGGATATTCTGGAATCTAGGACATGCTCGACTTCAAATTCTTCATGATCATCAATCTCAATAGGTGGTGAAGGACTAGGTCTCTCCCCCCTCAATGGTGAAATCTGATATGGTTCCAACATGGATACATGGAAAACTGGATGTATTCTCATGGTACTCGGTAACTGGAGTTTGAAGGTGACTGGATTAATCTTGGCCAAGATGGTAAATGGTCCAAACTTTTGATGATCTAACTTTGCACAAGGCCTTGAAGTTTGTAAATTGTTTCGGAGTAACCATACTTTATCCCCAATTTGATACGATGGATTCTGGACACGATGTTGATCTGCATAGTACTTATATTGTTGTTGAGCTTTATGGATCTCTTCCTTCAGTTCTTTGTGAATGTCCATCAGGTACTGGGCCTTGTCTCTGGCAGCTGGGTTCTTGACATGATTTGAGAGTTGTATATCCATCCTTGGATGTTGTCCATAGTTTGCAAAGAAGGGAGTTTGCTTAGTAGATGCATGAACACTATTGTTATAGGCAAACTCTGCAAAGGGTAACAACTCAAACCAGTCATTTTGGTGATAGTTGCTAGTGCAACGGAGATATTGCTCCAGGACTTGATTCACTCGTTCTGTTTGTCCATCAGTCTGTGGATGATTTGCTGTAGATAGTTTAACTTGAACACCAAGGAGCTTGCAAAGACTGTTCCAAAAGCTGGATATGAACTGTGGACCTCGATCACTGACAATGTCATCAGGCAATCCATGAAGCCTAAATATGTACCTAAGAAAAAGTCTGGCAGTGGCTGCACCTGTGATTGCCTTGGTAGTTGGAATGAAGTGTGCCATCTTTGTAAATCTATCCACAATAACAAGAATGGCATCATACTTATCTGACTTTGGTAGATCTGTGATGAAATCCATCGACAATGAAGCCCATGGCCTTTCTGGAATAGGTAGAGGTTGCAAGAGGCCATGAGGTTTATGTCGGGGTACCTTAGATCTATTGCAAGTATCACAGGTTCGAATGTATTCTTTGACTTCCTTCCACATCTGAGGCCACCAAAAGTCCCTTGATATGAGTTCTATTGTTTTATTTACTCCAAAATGTCCTGCTGCAAGGTTGTCATGGCGTTGTTGAAGTACTTGGATCCTGGGCTTTCCTGGAGGGACATACAATAGGTTCTTATAGAGTAGTAAACCATCCTTTTCCTGAAATTCGTTTACTTCTTGGAATTTTCCTTCTTGAGCTTTCTGCTTAACGTTACAAAACAATTCATCCTGTGGTAGATTCTCACGGATCAACTGATTCAAGGCTGAATCTTCATGATGGCTTGAAGAGATAGCTGCTAACTGGAGATGCTCGGGCTTGAGTAATACACTCTCTTGTTGATCAAAGGCCTCTTCACCCTTCTTTGGTGCAAGGTAAGATCTTCTGGATAGGGCATCTGACTGACATTGATGACGTCCTGGACGGTATGTGATGACAAAGTCGAATCTGGATAAAAAGTTACTCCATCGAGATTGCCTTCTATTGAGGATCCGGGTGGTCATAAAATACTCTAGGTTCTTGTGATCTGAATATACAATGACTTTATGAGCTGCTCCTTCTAGATGGTGACGCCAGGTATCAAACGCGTCTACTATGGCAAGGAGTTCTTTATCATGAATTTCATAATTAATTTCTGGAGGGGAAAACTTCCTTGAATGATATGCAACTGGATGTAGTTGTCCATCATCTCCATATTGGGAAAGAATGGCCCCTAGAGCAAAGTCCGATGCATCTGTCTCAAGGAAGAAGGGCTTACTAGAATCAGGATGAACTAGGATTGGAGCAGTAGTGAATGCTGATTTCAAGGTCTGAAAGGCCTTCTCTGCTTCTTCGGTCCATGAGAATTTGGAGTTCCCTGTAAGCTTGGTAAGAGGTGTCACTATCTTGGAGTAATCTCTGATGAATATCCTATAGAAATTGGCAAACCCCAAAAAACATTGTACATCTCGAACACATGAAGGTGGTTGCCAATCAAGGATTGTCTCAATCTTCTTAGGGTCCATAAAAATTCCTTTATCTGATACTATGTACCCTAAAAATTCCACTTCTGTCTTATGAAAAGAACACTTCTCCAATTTCGCATACAATCCTTTTTCTCTTAGTTTCTCTAGGACTATCTTTACATGATCTTCATGATCCTCTAGATTTTTTGAAAATATCAAGATATCATCAAGGTATATTACAACAAAATCATCTAAATATTCTCGAAAAATATCATTCATCATATGTTGGAAGACAGCTGGAGCATTTGTAAGACCGAAGGGCATAACTACATATTCAAAATGCCCATACCTTGTTCGAAATGCTGTCTTCCATTCGTCTCCTTCTCTGATCCTGACAAGGTTGTAAGCTCCTCGAAGATCAATTTTCGTGAAGAATTTTGCTTTTCCAAGGCGTTCCAAGAGCTCTGATATGAGTGGTAGAGGGTATCTGTTTTTTATAGTGACTTTGTTCAATCCACGATAATCTACACACATCCGGAGAGTCCCATCCTTCTTCTTTACAAATAGAATAGGAGCTCCTGCTGGAGACTTCGAGTGTTTGATAAACCCCTTTGCTAGATTCTCATCAATGTTCTTGCGTAGTTCTGTAAGTTCCTCTGGAGATAGTCTGTAGATTGGTCCAAAGGGTGGTTGTGTTCCCTCTTGAAGATCTATGGGACAATCATAAGGTCTATGCTCTGGAAGGATATCTGCATTCTTCTTTTCAAAAACATCTTCAAAGCCGTTGTACTGATTGGGTAGCTGTACTGGATCATCTTTCTTGGATTCTTGAGCTGGTATGGCATAGATCATATATGTAGGTTCCTTCCTTACTGCATGTATGAAGGCTTTAGCTCCAACATATGTTGGGTTCTTCTGGATATCTCGACGGGTGATTTTATTCTTTTCCCAATTAATTTCTGGATTATGTTTCTTTAACCACGGCATTCCGATGATAACCATATTTGCTGGACTCGATATTACATTGAAACATATGTGTGAATCATGGTCACCAAGGTGTACTCTTAGTGGTATGGTTTCCATGGTTATATTCCCCGATGCTAGAGGCCGTCCATCTACTACTTCGGCTACTACTGGTCTGTTCTTTCGAAGTACTGGAATTCCATGTTTCTTAACGAGTCCTTCATCAATGAAACATGAGGACGCTCCTGAATCTACTAGAGCTATGAGGGAAAGGGTCTTCTTAGACAGGATTAACTTGACAGGGGCAAGACATGTTTCTACGGGTGTGGATGGAATTATGAGACCCTTTCGTATATCATGGTCCGGCTGTATGGTCTCTTTTACAACTGGACTTCCTCGTTTCCCTGCTCTACAAGGGTGGCTGCGACTTTGGAGTTTGTTCTCTTGTTGGGACAATTAACTGCAATGTGGCCAGGGTTTCCACAATATAGACATAATTTGTTATCCCTCCTTCTTTGTTTCTCTTGTGGTGTTAGAGGCTGGAACCTAGTTACATCTATCTGCATAGGTTCGGGCATAGTGTCATCTCTAGGAGTAGGCTGGAAAGGTTTCCATTGGCGAGGTCTTCCTTCTACTTGTTTTTCTTGTTTCCTTTCAAAAAGACGGTTATCACATTGAATGGCTTGGTTGATGTATTCATTCAATGTCTTCACCTCTGGCATCGTGAGTAGAAGGTCCTTCACGTCATCCCTTAAGCCCCATCTAAATTGGCTAATGAAATAATCTTCATGCCAAGTGAGGTCACATATCAATTGCCTAAATTCTGATGCATAGGTAGAGGCAGGGCGGTTACCTTGACGTAGCTTTCGAAGTTTTGTTTCTGCCACTCGACTCGTGTCTGCATCTCCAAATGTGGCGACAAGCTCTCCAAGAAATGCCTCATAATTATGAAGTACGGCCATATCCTTCTCCAAGATTGGGGCGAACCATGATAAAGCTTGACCATAGAGCAAGGTTCCAATAAAACCGACCTTGGATGCATCATCAGGGTATCTATCAGGCTGCATGCGAATGTACAATTTGACTTGTTGCAAGAATCCTCGAAACTTTGTACGATCACCATTGAACTTTTCTGGCATGCAAATCTTGGGTTCCTTCACAAATGATGTACTGGGCCGTTGGTTCACTTGAATACTCCCTTGATTCGCTTGAAGACTCCCGATTCGTTCTTGTAATTCTTGAAGGAGTGTACCTACATGCACTGGATGTCCCATCTCGACTTGTGTCTGTCGACGACTTAGGTCTTCGACTTGTTGTTGGAGACTCTGAAGTGATGCTACGATCTGTTCATAAGCGTTCTCCATGATGTCTGGTCTTGGATAGAAGATAGTCTTGCCAAGATGTCAGGGGAGCACTAGATTGTGCTCTCTGACTACACAAGACAAGATTTCGGAAACACAGTTCTGATTACAAGAATACCCACGAAGGGAAAATGCTACAAGAATATACGATCGATACAAGATGTCCCACAACCCGGGACCAATAGGTATGGAAAACTCGACTAGAGATGATACAGGAGATCCCACAACCCGGGATCGTAGGTAGGAAACAAGATATCTCGATTACAAGAAATCCCCTCAGGGATATGAACTGGATACAAGAAATAACTAGAAAGGATCTCGTACTACGAGATTACAATAGGACAAGAAAGGATGTCCACAATACAAGACTAGACAAGACTAGAGCTAGAAACAAGACTAGAACTTGAACTGGAACTTGAATGTACTTACTTGGAGGTCACGACTCCTTGAGCTCCCAAGACTGGCATTGGCAAGACTGATTATGAATGTGGCCAACCCCTCCTTATATAGGTTTTCAAGGGCGGTTCCCAAGGCGGTTGCGAACTGATGATGTCATCATGATGTCATCGATTTGTAACAAGACCTCCCAATGTCAGAATTCAGCGAATAGACAGTTGATCTTGGGGTTTTGGCACATTCCGGACGCAATGGAAGCATTGGTTTCTCCTAATTCTGAACCAATCATGAGATACAGGGTTCACATGGAATCTTAGGTTCAGGATGGTTTCCTTCGTCCATGACAGCCATAGCCCAATCCCCCGCCACCGAACGCCAATGGGTTTTCCCTTCGCTACCATCCAGAACCGTCATCACCTTCCCCGCCTTCTCTGAAGCTTTCCGCCTCACCCCGCAAGGCCGAGAAAATGGCCCCAGTATCCCACTCGCCCGCATGACCGAATTATTCCCCCGATCTTCCTCTAACGAGTTCGCTATTCTTTGCCGTCCCGAACCCGAACGATCTGCCCTCCAATTCCTAGTTGCCATCCTCAATCTGCAGAAGCGCACCTATGGCATCTCCCGACCCTTCTATTCCGCCTTAGATTTAGCAGCCCGAGAACCCGTCAACTTTGCATCTTATTTTTTCCAAAGAATCCATAAGGAGTGTGTCGCAATCGTGAAGCAAGTAAATAAGGGAACCACCCCGCGCTCTCGCCTTCCCCATATCATATCATTCCTCTTCCCAGCCATCCTCGCCGCACAACCACCACCCCAAGGTCCCATACTTAGGCACGAAGAGTCAGTCCAACCACTCGACGACGATGCAGAAGAAGAGGAGGAGATCAACCAACTCTTCCGCAATAAGCGAATCCGGGTCAGCTCTTCGGAAAGCGAAGCACAAAAATCTGCCGAAAAGAATCAGGACACCCGCAACGACGAACAAGAAGAAACCTTCCACGACACCGCCACTTCCATCCACAACGAATCCTCGGCCGATCACCAGCAAGACCAGCAAAATCGAATCGAAACAGAAACGGTCTCAACCGAAGCAACCTCAGAGCCTCAGCACGACGAGCAGCAACCCGGTAGGGATGCACTAAACACACTACTGAAGGCCGTCGAATCCGCAATCGACCACAATACCGATAAACAACAACCAGGCAATCAGGTAACAAATGCTGACTTTGCCAATCCCAAACCTCCCCCAGTCAACCCTATTCCCACACCGGATTCTGAATCCTCTTCATCCTCCCTCAACTATTCGCCCCCGACATCCCCCCAAATTCAAACCCAAACCTCTGCGCAACCGCAACACCCACTTCTCCTTCCCTCTATTTCGGTCTTTGCCGAAATAGCCACCATGGGCCATATGCTTATTTCCCTTTCTCAGCAACTTCCAGTACAGCTGAGTGAAGTCACCAATACAATTCGACAGGATCTCCAGCACAAGGTCGACCTCTTGGAAGCATACATCATCCCTCTCCAAGAAGAAGTCGACGCCGTAAAAGCCGAAAATCATCAATTGCAGATGCAAGTAGCAGATCTCCAAGGCCAAGTTACGGCACAACAGGCACTACTACAACAACGGGATGAGGTCTTGAAGCAACTGGCTGCCAAGGACCAGCTACTAAACAAAGCCCATGAAGAAATTCGGGTACTCAAACTCGCGCTACAAGAAAAAGAAGACATCAGCTCCTCACTTGAAGAAATGGTCGAAGAAACGAAGGCCCAATTGCAGGAGATAATCCAGAAAAATCAAGACCAACAGAGAGAAGCCGAACAAGTCAAAGACGAGCTACGAAGAGCCCAGGAGTGTTTGGATGAAGTGAACAGAATGTTGAGACATCAACTAACCCGGGAAGCTAAAAACCAAAAGGATCTAGCCAATGCTCGAAGAGAACGAGAAGCCTACTACAAGATGATTGAATTTCAGAACCAGATGCTCGAGCGACTTGAAAATCAAGTGCAAAATCAGAAGGATCGGGTCACGGATATGCAGCAGAAGGTCACCGAAATGAAGACATCCCGCGACGCTGCATTATCCAACAAATTTTACTTACAAGAGGCCTTCTTACAGAACCAGGCCGAAATTTTGTTAACCCAAGCCATAGCTTTGAACTCCGTTAGAACGGACGCCCAGTTATTAGAACCAACCACCTTAGTTCAGCTGATGGAAACTATTAAAAAGAAAATCACCCGAACATTTAGGCTCGCCTGAAATATGTATTTAGAAGGTCTCGTAGCCGAAACATAAGAACCTACAGGTTCGAGTCCACCGTGCGTGCTAGTGTTAGACGGCCGCCGAATAAGGAGAAACGTACTAGGACAGGCGTCTTAAATATAAAAGAACCTTTCGAGAAACGCGCAGGTAACTAAAGATTCGTGCACCGTTGTAAAAATCTTCTATATAAGGCAATGAGAAAAGAGTGGCCGCGCGCCCCGTTTTTGGGAATTGCAGTGTATCGTTTGAGTGTGTATTGTTGCTCTGTTCTGTTCTGTTCTGTTCTGCGCTTTGTCTAGTCGTTTGTTCGCGTCTTAATACATAGTTATGAATCAGTTGCATGGTGTTACGAATCTGTTCGGTAATGGTTAAGTGTGTCGCCGAGTATTGTTAAGTGCAGTGTGTTGTTTGTCAGTTCTTCGGCGAAGCAGAGAACATGAAAGTAGTCTCAACTGTGTCCTGTTAATGTTTTCTGTAAGTAACTGAAGTCGATACAATAGTCTGCGTTCTTTGTGGATTCCGGTCCCAGGAAGGACTCGTATCGATAAGGGCCTGTATGCCCTGGAATTAATGATAAGATTGTGACGACTCGACTGCTGTTTGAATTGACATACCGTAAGTCTGCATACCTTCGAGTATAGTTGTTCGGTATACCTTCTGGTCACGAAGAGGTGCATATTGAGTAGTATTCGGCGAATAAAGTTGAGTATTCTAGTAGTTATAAGTCAGAACTGGACTACTGCTCTGTTACTATAAGCAAGTCCAGTCCGAAAGTTTCAACGCCCCAGTACGCCGCGCAGTTATCAGTGTTCAGAGTCCAGTACTGAGCTAAGACGCGATAGAGTATTTACGATTGTGTGAAAAGTTGGGAAAATAGTACAGGGCCTCTGTCTAACAGACCCCTACCACTCCCAAGGACCCACGTGGCTAAGAATTAGGGTACTTTTAATTATCACAATAGTAGTGATCAGATCAACTAGTTAATCTACACATGGAAGAATAGAAAGTTGGGTATGTCCAACCTTCTAAAATACTCGAAGTCCAGATTCAGAAGTCTGTAGCCTAACATACGGCTAACAGAAACCAAGTGTAAGTCATTTGAAAGTATTTGGTTGTGTATGTTATGTACATGTACCTAGTTAAGTGAGATTAAAACTTGATGTGAAATCAGAAAAGTGTATATTTATTGGTTATGCAGATACTCAAAGAGGATATAGATGTTATAATCCTCATACCAATAAGGTGGTTGTTTCAAGAGATGTAAATTTTGATGAATCACTTTCATGGTATGTAGATAAGAAAAGTTTGCAGGTCATAAATGGAGATGAAGAAGATACAGGTGAAGGAGATGAGTGCTTACCTCAGCCCATAAGAAGTTTAAGTGATGCGAAAAGTGGTTTGGATGAAGAAAGAGAGCTACCTTTCAATGGAAGATTAAGGCAAGAGTCACCTCCAAGTGTTAAAAGTAAAGGTAAACTTAAACTTGTTGAAGTTAATGATAAAGGAGAGGAAATTAGTGATGTATGCGAGTATGGAGAATCATCAAAGGTTCCTAATAAGAAAGGAAGAGCATCTACATTGGAGGTAAGAAGAACTTCAAGAGTGAGTAAGCAACCTCAAAGGTATACCTATGAATCTTTCATGAATACTCATTATGCTTTTATGACAAAAGTTGAGCAGGAAAATAAACCCACATGTTATGATGAGGCAAAAGGAGATGAAAAGTGGGAGAAAGCAATGAGAGAAGAAATGGAAGCACTACAAGATAACAAGACTTGGAATTTAGTTCCAAAGACACCAAAACAAAAGGTAATTGGTTGCAAGTGGGTTTTTAAGATTAAAAGAAATAGTGACGGTAGTGTGTCAAGATATAAGGCTAGACTTGTAGCAAAAAGATATAATCAAACTCAAGGATTCGACTATGAGGAAACATTTAGTCCAGTAGCAAACATGGCAACGGTGAGAACTTTGTTGGCTTTAGCTGCAAGTAAAAGGTGGAATATATATCAACTTGATATAAATAATGCCTTTCTTAATGGTGAGTTAAATGAAGAAGTGTATATGTCACAACTAGATGGTTATGTGGATGCAAAATGTCCTAATCATGTATGTAGGTTAAAGAAGGCATTGTATGGTCTTAAGCAGACACCAAGGGCATGGAATGCAAGGTTGGTAAAGTATCTTATGCTGCAAGGATATATAGCGAGTCATGCTATTCCTTCACTTTATGTAAAACATGTAGATGGCATGTGTGTCTATGTATGCATTTATGTGGATGACTTGTTGATTACAGGGAATGATGCAAAAGCAATTGATGAGATAAAAGGTAATTTGGGAAAGGAATTTAAAATTTTAGATCTTGGTTTGCTTAGATACTTTCTTGGGATTGAAATTGTGTATGGCGATGAAGGTATGTGGTTGATACAGAGAAAGTATATATGTGATATGTTGAAAAGGTTTGGTATGCAGGAATGTAAATTTGTTTCTACTCCAATGGAATGTAATGTAAAGTTGAGTGCAAAGGAAGGTGATGAGTTGCATGATATGAATGTGTATAGATCCATGGTAGGATCTTTGATTCATGCAACAAAAACTAGACCTGATATATGCTATGCAGTGGGAGTATTGTCACAGTTTATGCATGAACCTAGAGTACCTCATATGCATGCAGCGAAAAGAGTGCTTAGGTATTTGAAAGGTACCATGAACAAAGGATTATTTTATAGTCATGATGCTGATCTAACTCTTAAAGTCTTTAGTGATGCAGATTGGGCTGGAAGCAAAGATGACAGAAGATCCATAAGTGGATATGTGGTAATAGCAAGAAACAAGACATTAACATGGAGTTCAAAGAAACAGCCTACAGTTGCTTTAACTTCTACAAAGGCTGAGTATAGAAGTTTAGCATTGGCTACTACTGAGGTTATGTGGTTTAAAAAGTTGTTTCATAACTTGAATGTGCAGGTTGATGTACCACTGATATATATTGATAACTTGAGCAGCTTTCATATGACCTCAAATCCTATTTTTCATGCTAGAACAAAGCATATAGAGGTTCACTATCATTATGTTCGAGAGAAGGCCATAAACAATGAAGTACAAGTTTCTTTTGTGGGAACAAAGGATCAAGTTGCAGATATCTTCACCAAATCCTTGGATGGACCAAAGCTTCAAAGATTCAACTATATTCTTGGCATGAAGGAAATACCATTTGAAACTTGAGGGGGAGAATGTTGCGAACATTTGTTTTATGTAGGGTACAAGTTTCAAATTATGTAAATACCTTTGGGAAGTCTTCAAATACTTCAAGAAGGCTCATATTATTCATAAAAGATAGCAAAAATACCACGTGAGTTCTAGAACATGGTGAGTCAAATTAGTGAGTCACAAGGGAGCTGCAATGGTGTCCTAGTGGAAGGTCGATGTGGCTAGTTCTCAAAGTCTATCAATACTTTTCTTATTTGAGCACTTGAGTCATGTAATACCTCCACCCAAGTGTCTACCACAAATTTAGATGTATTAGGAAGGTTTAAGATTAGTTTCTCATGCTATAAAAAGAGGAGAAAAGTCATGATCTTGTGGGAAGTCCAAGAGAGGCATATGTGTATCTCTATGCTGCTGTAGTTTTGTATGCAGAGATTGCAGAGCTTTTATCTCCCTCATTATATATCCAAATTTCATGTTTGATATCTCATTTGACAGCTCTTACTGTCTAATTTCTTCCTCTAAATTTTCATAATCATTGGATCTGTAAGCTGAGAACAGTACTCTCTGCAAGTAGTGTGTGTTCTCTTGTTTCACCTCTGCTGAAGGTCTCCATTAAACCTCAAACTTGCAGAGGTCATATCTCCTTGTGTACTTATCCAAATTGAGTGTTCTTTAGCTCATTTGAAAGCTCGTGGTCTCTAGTATATGTGGGTAAAACACTTTTAGAAAATTCTACTCCATTAGAGAATAGTAAGCTCTGCAAGCATGACTGGTTTTTTGTGATGAAGTTTATGAGAAGGTCAACTTGTTCCTAGGGGGTTCCACCTACTTCTTGCTATATTTTGGAGGTCAATAAACTCCAAGAGTATTCCTATATTTCCTTTGTCAGTTTCTCTTTATGTTCCATCTTTGAAAGAAGAAGGAAGAAGGAGAATGTTTGGAGAAAGTTCCTGTTAAGGTGTTCCTGTTCAAGAGAAGGTTCCAAAGTTCTATTGAAGAGAAGCTTGATATTTCAGAGAGGTATCTTTTAGAGGTGCACACATATATGTTTATACCAGGTTCTGAAGGAAAGAGGTATGAAAGACTTTCAGATAGAACAAGGATGATGACAAGATGACATCATAGATATGAAATTTTGGTGAGACTCATGAGTTGAGTTGAGTTGAGTTGAGTTGACTTGAGTACAGTAAGAGATGAATCAGCAGTGTTCATAAAAAACTAAGTTGTGAGTTGTCAGTAATAGGTTCCAAGATTGAGTTCTTGATTATGTTGAGTGTATTTACATGACACAGTAGAAGTACGTTGAGAAACCGTTTGTAAGGTAAATGCAAATTTGTGGATCCTAGTGTATGTTTACAGGTTTGAGAAAATAGAAGATAGCAGGTTCAGAGTCAGTAGTTGCTACATTTGTTATCAAGCAAATGATTGCTTAATGAGTACACTATTGGATATCTAAGTTGCATATTTTCTAAAGTATTATGGTTCATATTCAGCAAGTTCAGGTTTTTGAAGTTTGAAGGAAAGTCAAATTCAATTTTGAAGAAGACTTTTGAAGAAAATGTTTGAAGGAAAATTTTGGGGAGTACAAGTTTGAAGCTTATGAAAGTTTGTAGATGAATGAAGTTACATGTTCAATTCAGCTTGTACCATTGTGATATTGAAGGGAGATTGTTGGAAAACAATGTCTCAATAGTCCATTTTGCTCAGAGTATATAGCATGTATAGAGTGTTCTAAGACTCCCTCTACAAGCAAACAGCATGGACGCCTTGGATAACATAGCAACCTTTCATCTCTGTGGTTTGGGTTCAATATCTGTGAGCGATAGATGATAGCGCAGTAGAAGTTAAAAAAAAAACATGCTTTTGGGAAATAAAACGGCGATGGAGATTTCATGAGTGCTTTATGGATTTTTTCCAGATCGTAGCGATCGTAGCTTGCTTTATTCAAAAGCTTTTGGAGTGCTTTTCAAGGGACAAACAAAACTATATAAGTAGAGCTTGTCTCTTTAATCAATTCATCCTACACCTTTTGCAACACAAGCTTTGGAAGCTTTGGTACCTCAATAGAGGTGGTGCTTCTTAGCACATGGGGCAGCCATGGTGCTATCTTGGAGCTTGTTGAGGAGCAGCTATGGAGTTCTTCTTGGAGAAGAAGAGTGTGCTCACACTCTTGCTTATGGAGAGGACTTGCCCATCAGCAACTTGGTGGTGTGGATCTGCCATCCACATGATGTATCTGAAGATTGTCTTCTACATGAAGATTTCAGTTTACTTCAAAGACATTGGATGGTGGTTAACATAAGATTTGCATCTTATGTTAAGAATTCAGGTACATATTCTCTTTATGCACACATGTAATACTTGAAGTATATGGAAGTGGCATCCATATCAGGAGGAGTCCAATTCGGCATATGTACAAGAGAATCAGTACATGTATGCTTTATGCATATTTAGATGAGGTGTTCGAGAAGGTATGTTCATATGAGTTTGAGGATTTTTGGCAGCAAACTTGTTAGCATTCTTTGCTACTTTTGTAAGTATGTGATCTTTTCACACACATGTCTAACTTAGGGTCTTCCATAGCCTAAGGTTAGATGAGGGTTTGTTGATTATCAGTTTTAGAGTGATCCTTCCCGTTTCTATCACTCATATTCACTCTTCTACAACCTATTAGGTCACACATCTCATATATATTCAGATTTTTGTCCATACATCTGAATCTGTTTATTACATTTTTATATTCACTCTTCCATCTATTTCTATTCACATAGAGTGGTTGAGAGTTTTGCTCCCACATTGTAAATTGACATTTTTATATATGATAGTGTGAGTAAGCAGTGGCTTACGTAACACTTTACACATGTCTAATCTTTCTCTATCTTTGTCTCATCATTTGTATGATTAAGTGTGGTATGTTCATGTTTTTTCAATATTGGAAGATTGTTGGAATTTATGTTATAGATGTTGGACCTATGGAACTCGAACCTGTGGTATTACTTATGGGCCTACTAAATTTCCAATAGTTCTTGCTCATGCCACATTACTAATTCTTTCCTTGGTAAGAATCACAGACATTATATCTATCTGCACTCTAAGTTCCAACCATAGATTTTCTATGAATCTCCTCACTCAAGTATGCTCCACATATGTCATCATAGACCAGTTTACCACCATGTGCACTATTGCTAATAGCTATGGAAAACTTATCCCATGATGATGGCAAGGTGTGTAACAACAAGACTACTTTCATTTCATTATCCATATCCATTTTCTAAACCTATAATTGAGATATAGGATAAAAATCATTTAGATGAGGAGCAACACTATCTATGTCCTTCATACAAGGGTCATAAAACTTTGGCATCATATATACTTTATTTGATACGCTTTCTTTTTCATATGTATTGCATAACTTCTTCCAAACCTCCTCTACACTTTCACATTCCAATACTGTAAACTAAACATTATCTTCCAAGTGCAATTTAATGGTAGACATATCCATTTCATCCAAATCATTCCAATCATCATCATCCATATCAACATGCTTCTTTCAGATTCCATTTACTGGCTTCCATTGTCTCCTTTGAATCACCACCACATTGTACCAAGCTAGGAATGAGGCTCATGTTGCGTACCTCCAAAAACAGTTGGAGAGTGAGCACATGAATGAAGGTGATTCTATGGATAGTTTCCTAACAAAGATCAAAGACTTGAAGGAACATTTGATTTCTGCTGATGAGGTTATACCAGATAGGTCACTTGTGCAGACCGTTCTGAATGGTCTTCCTGGTTCATATTAGAGTTTTGCTTCTACTCTTTGGTTGATGATGAAAGGCAATCCAAATGCCTTGTCATTTGAGGAGTTAGTCTCAGTTCTATTGTGGGAAGATCAGTCCAGGCAGAACAGGTCCATTATGTGTGTTGCAGATTAAGCTTTCTTGGCTAGTCAGAAGGGCAAAGGAAAATGGAGCTCTTCTACTAGTAAACAAAAATCTGCAAATACTGCACATTCGAAGAACCAAGACAAAGATGCGTAGCCCATTAGGGCAATAGGCGTATATACAAGCCTGGGGGAAAAAACCTCTTAAAGAGGGAAAAAAGTGCCCCAGTGGTCCTAGTATGTTCACACACATCACTACCTAAATATATCAACAAATCCCCCTAAGAGTGATGCGGTGAACAAGGAGCTGGCACTCATGTATAAGGAAGTGCCAAGCTACGTGAAAATCACTCCACAAAAGGAAGTAAGCCTAAAGCTTTGCCGAAAGCTTCAAACTTCTCCCTAGGTAGAGCCTTCGTGAAAACGTTTGCAATGTTCTCCTGCGTGGGCACATATGCCAAGCTGTTCTCCCTAGCATAGAACCTCTCCCTGACATAGTGGTAATGCACCTCAATGTGCTTAGTGTGAGCATGGAACACAAGGTTACTCACAACTGCCAATGCGCTCTGACTGTCAGTGAAGATGGTGGTGGCAGAACTCTGACCAACACCCAAATCAGCCATAAGGCGTCTGAGCCACACACACTCAATAGTCGCTGTGAAAGCTTCCCTATCCTCATCCCTATACTGAGAAAAAATCAGAAAAGAGAAAATTGTTTTGTAAGTACTGTAAAGGGAATGATCATATCATAAAGAACTATCCAAAACTGGCTGCAACAGAGGCAAAGAAGAAAGAGGTTGGAATGGTTGTTGCAGAAGCCTCTACACCAAAAACGGAGTCTGTTAATCTTGTGCAGGAAGAAGAATGGGCGTTTACTATTGTTTGCAGTTTTGACCCATCTTCTCATGAGCAATGTATGTATGCAGTAGACTCATATGTTTGGTACTTTGATAGTGGGGCGACCAAACATATTACCTCGCAGCATAGTTTCTTCTCTTCACTTGAGCCTGCCCTTACACGGAATACTGTTACATGCGCCAACAACTCCTCTTATCCTGTTATGGCAGTTGCTAAGATCATTTTGACTATTGCTGATGGTAGTTCTTTCACTTTGTCAAATGCTTTATTTGTGCCATGGATCAAGAAGAACCTCTTATCAGTTTCTGCATTAGCCAAGATTGGCTTGGTTGTGGAATTTGTTGATTACAGGTGTACAGTTCATTATCTATGAAATGGCGATGTGATTATTGCTTCTAGAATTTTATGTCGTGGGTTGTATAAGCTCATAGACTATGAAAGATCTGTGAATGATTCGGCATGTGCAGTACATGATTCTCAGGCTATCTTAGTTACAAAGCTTTGGCATGCATGCTTTGGTCATCTGAATTTTGCTAGTTTGCTACACTTATAGAAATCTGAAATGGTGTCCTCTTTGCCGTAACTTGAGGCACATGGAAAACATGTTTGTGAAGGCTGTATTTTGGGCAAAATGCAGCGTTCCTCATTTCCAAAAGATGGTTCAGTTCGGGCTACTCAGAAATTGCAGCTTGTACATAGTGATGTCTCTGGTCCTATGCAGACACCTTCTTTTGGAAATTATCTTTACTTCATGAATTTCATTGATGATTTCTCCGGGCATGAATGGGTATATCCATTGAAGGCAAAGTCCAAAGTGTTCATGTGCTTCAAACAGTTTTTGGTTTTGGTTGAAAATGTGTTAGCATGTAAAAAGGGCACCCTCCGTTTAGATCGAGGGGGGGAATATATGACTTCTGCTTTTAATGCATTTTTGGTTCAACGTGGGATAAAACACCAGTGTACAGTGCCGTATACACCTCAATAGAATGGAGTTGCTAAACAAACAAACAGGTCACTCATGGAGATGGGGAGGTGTATGGTCAAGACTCAGGCTTTACCACATAGTTTCCGGCTTGAGGCTGTCATGTGTGCAGCATATGTATTGAACAGGTGTCCCACTAAAGCGCTGCAGTCTATCACTCCGTATGAGGCTTGGCATGATTGCAAGCCATCTATTGCTCATCTTCATGTTTTTGGTTGTTTGTCATATGCATTAGTGCCTAAACAACATCGCAAAAAAATGGATGATAAAGTAGTAAAATGTATTTTTGTTGGGTACACTTCTAAAAGTAAAGGCTATTGTCTGTATCATCCACAGACTAAACGCATTCTGGTTAGCCGTGATGTTGTTTTTGTCGAAGATGCTATTCAGCCATTGCTTTCATGTACTAAGGAGACATCTGTTAGCTCCAAAGACATGTATGATACTTTGCTGCCTCTTTTTACAGGTGGAGAGTCTAGTGCTGCTCCCAATGAGGCAAAATCTCAGCCTTTGCAAGTCTCATGTGATGATGCAGATCATATTTACATGATGCACTAGTTGATGAGAGAGCTGATATTGAGCAGGCAAAAAGTATGCCAAAATGGTTGGTGCAGACTTTGCGTGACAGCAAATTAGATGCATCTCTATCATATCGTACTCGTTTAGGCTCTCATAGTGCCTCTTTTGCATCATATTGCTATGCAATGGCTGCATCTAGTCTCTGTGATGAGAATGAGCCTGTTTCGTTTGATGAAGCACAAAATTCAAAAAATTGGATGGCTGCTATGCAATCTGAATATGATGCTATATTGAAGAATGGTACTTGGTCTTTATGTCACTTGCCTCCAGGAAAGAAGGCCATTGGCAGTAAGTCGGTATACAAGCTGAAGCTTAAACCGGATGGTATAGTTGACCTTTGCACCTACATGTTGTATGACTACTGTTCGGAGCATTTGTGCACTTGCAACTCATCATGGTTGGAATGTACATGAGTCGGACATTAAAACAAAATTTCTAAATGGTGACTTGCATGAAGAAATGTATGTTTTTCAGCCCCATGGCTTTGTCCAGAAAGGGCATTAAAACCAGGTGTGCAAGTTAAAGAAGGCATTATATGGTTTAAAGCAAGCACCACGTGCTTGGTATGATAAGATATATCGCTATCTGATTGCACATGGTTTTGAGAACAGTCCAATTGAACGCACCTTATATGCTAAGCATGATAATGATGTGCTTCTGATCATTGTTGTCTATGTTGACGACATGCTGCTCACTGGTCCTATTGAGAAGCATATTGCTGATTTTAAGGCTGATTTGCATGCATCATTTGAGATGTCTAATTTGGGGCATTTGCATCACTATTTGGGCATTGAGTTTATGCAAGTTGATGGTGGAATGGCTTTGTGTCAAACGAAACATATTGACACATTATTGTAGCATTTTGGCCTTGAAGACTGTAAGCCTATTGCCACTCCTATGGAGACAGGTTTACGATTGAGTCTTCATGATGCTGGAGATGCATTTGATGCTATTCTCTATCAGCAGGCTGTTGGATGCCTTATTTACTTATGCCGAGTAACAGTTTGCTATCTCAAAGATGAGCAGGTTTATGCATTGCCCAGGAGTCAAGCATTGGCAGGCGGTTAAGCGCATCTTTCGCTACTTGAGTGGTACTCAGCTACTTGGGTTGTTTTATCCCAAGGGGGGATCACTACTGCCAGATTTGCATGCTTTATTTTATTGTGATTGGGCTAGTTGCTATGACACTCCTATGTCCACTAGTGGCTTTTGCTTCATGCTTGGTAGCTCATGTATATCTTGGTCGAGCAAGGAGCAGCCTATTGTGGCCACTTTCAATTGTGAGGCTGAGTATAGGGCAGCTTTCACAGTGACTATTGAGTGTGTGTGGCTCAGAAGCCTTATGGCAGATTTGGGTGTTGGTCAGAGTTCTGCCACCACCATCTTCACTGACAGTCAGAGCGCATTGGTAGTTGCGAGGAACCCTGTGTTCCATGCTCGCACTAAGCACATTGAGGTGCATTATCACTATGTCAGGGAGAGGTTCTCTACTGGGGAGATTAGCTTGGCATATGTGCCCATGCAGGAGAACATTGCAGACCTTTTCACGAAGGCTCTGCCTAGGGAGAAGTTTGAAGCTTTCCGCAAAGCTTTGGGCTTACTTCCTTTTGTGGAGTGGTTTCCACGTAGCTTGGCACTTCCTTATACATGAGTGCTAGCTCCTTGTTCACCGCATCACTCCTAGGGGGGATTTGTTGATATATTGAAGTAGAAGGTGAAAGGGACCTACTTTCCTCTATGGATTGTTTTTCCTGCTTATCCTTCTTCTTCTTTTTACCCTTTGATGAAGATAAAAGTGCTTCTTCATTCTCTTCCATTCCCTTCAACTAATCTTCATCTTGAAGTAACAAGAACTCTAGCTCTTCAAATGTAACCTCTCTATCTCTTGTGGTAAGGGTAAGAGTGGTTATGAAAGATCGATATGAAATAGGATGTGAATTAATCAACGTATTTACCATTTCTTCATCTGATATCTCAACTCCTATATTTAGAAGTTGATACCTCAAGTCAAGGAGCCTCATAATGTGGGTTTGAATTGACTCCCTTCTTCCACTTCTCATCTTGGTCTTGTTAAGGATCCATTGATGATACTCCATAAATCCTTTGTCACTAAAATATTAATCATCATGAAACTCCACATGGGATAATTAGAAGATCCATCCAACTTTTCTTCAATCTCAATTCTAATCTCACTCATCTTAACTAAGTGTATATGTTAATTATGCTCTGATACCAAAGTGTTGGAATTTGGGGCCCCAGGATCATTCCAAACTAAAACCTTGAGCATACACAACTTAATTGACAAGATGATAAGTGAGAGATAGAAAGAAAAAGATCTTGAGACAAGGATAGGGAACGTAAGTTGGATGCTTACTCACTAAAAATAGATGTCCAAATTACAACATGGGAGTATTACTGAACCATATAAAGTGGTGCACTCACTAATGGATATCCAAGAAGATGATGATATAAAATTTAGATTATGTTGAAATAATCTGTGTGTGTGAAGTGAATGAAGCAACGAAGCTAACCTTATTCTCACAAAATAGTGTAACAAAATTGTAAATCAACCACAAGGTTAACTCACAAAAGATAGTTACCACCACCTTGTAGAAGACTTCTTGCTCCAATGAGAGTAGCCTCTCCTTCACCAAAACTTCACCTCCTCAAGAGTGTGAGACTCTTCCTCCTTGATCTCCTTGAGAGCTTGAGTGAGTGAGTATACAATGAGCTTGGCTCTTATTATATAGTTGTTGTCTAAGTTCCAAAAGCACATATGAAAAACTATGATTGCTAAATGCTAGCTCTAAAAGCCATCGCGAAAATGTTATCGGAATTGCAAATTCCTTTCAATGCTTTAAGAAAAAAAAACTCCACGTTGTTGCACCCAGGGGGCATCGAACTCAGGTCTCTTGTATGAGAGTTGGCTGCTTTATCCATGCTGCCACGCGTTGCTTTTATGAAGAGAGTCTAGAAGAAACTTATTAGATGGAGTTCTCAACAGTTTTGGACCATTGGATATTGACTTCCAACACCGTTAATGTCCATGTGAAAGGCCAAATGGCCACTGGACATTTCTTTGTATATGGTAGAGAAACACACCGTATAGAAAACACACAGTACAAAGAGATCACGAACAAGATTTCTTAGGTGTTATAAATGCAATCAAACTTACAGTTTGTGGCCGATCAGGCCACTATATGTTTCATTTGAAGATCATATACAAATGTGTATGATGGCCATTTGGTCATTGACATGGACACTAAAGGTAACAATTGCAATCTTTGAATATATGAACCGACCATCTTAAATCACCTTGCATGCTTCATCTAAGAACAGAATATATTGTTGTTAGTTATATTTGAAGAAATTGCATTATTAATATGCATCTTCTAAAAATGATATCTATGTTGACATCAAAAATTACAAGAACGTTTAGGCACTCAAATAGTGCCTTAGTTCCAAATATGAAGAAATGTTTAGTAGCTTGCAAATGCAAATAGGATCCATCAAAAATCTAGCCATGAATGTTGATATATTTAGGTAGTGATGTGTGTGAACACTCTAGGACTACCGGGGCACTTTTTTCCCTCTTTAGGAGGTTTTCTTCCCCCGGCTTGTATATACGCCTATTGCCCTAATGGGCTGTTTTATCTTTGTATATTCTAGTGGTAATACATTCAGTATTGTGTGTTGTGCTCCAAGCTTCTCCTTCTTCCTTGTGTTTTTTGCGTGCTTCCGTAGACGTCTAACTCCAACAATTGTTATCAGAGCAGGTTGCCGCTTCATCTAGGGCGTCATTGACACCTCTCCGATTGCAGTCTCAAAATCACATGAATTTTGGTGACCATACTCAGCGTGTTTCCAAGATCAAAACAGCTTCACATTGTGGTGCCAAACTCACGATCTGAGCTCGTTTCGGCCTCTCAATGCACTATCACAATGCTTGTGCAAGCTATTTTGTCTTTTTGTACCAATGGTATATACCAGTTTCGGTTCGCCAATATAAGCATCTCAAAATTTGCTACAAGTTTAGCAGAATTTGTATGGCTGTTCTTTTCAACTTTTTGAGATACAGTTAATTTTCTGCATCAAGGTATTTTAGTCACTAGCCATGGCTGAAAGCAGTGATGTGTTTCGTATGTTGGCTATTGAGGATAAGTTGGATGGTACCAACTATCCATTGTGGGCTTACATGATGCAACATGTATTGGTTGCAAAAGGTGTTGATATATTTAGGTAGTGATGTGTGTGAACACTCTAGGACCGCCGGGGCACTTTTTTCCCTCTTTAGGAGGTTTTTTTCCCCCGGCTTGTATATACGCCTATTGCCCTAATGGGCTACTTATCTTTGTACATTCTCTAGTTATACATTCAGTCTTGTGTTTTGTGCTCCAAGCTTCTTCTTCTTCCTTGTGCTGTTCGCGTGCTTCCGCAGACGTCTAACTCCAACAATTGGTATCAGAGCAGGTCGTTGCTTCTTCTAGGGCGCCCTCGACACTCCTCTATTTGCAGTCTCAGATTTGCTCAAAATTTGGTGAGCATACTCAAGGTGTTTCCGAGATCAAAACGGCTTCGCTCTGTGGTGTCGAAATCGCGATCTGAGCTCGTTTCGGCCTCCGAACGCACTATCACAGTGCTTGTGCAGGCTATTTCGTCCTTTTGTGCCAAAGGTATATACCAGTTTCTGTTCGCCAGTTTAAGCGTCTCGAAGTCTGCTACAAGTCTAGCAGAACTCGTCTGGGCAGTTCTGTTCAACTTTTTGAGATACAGTCAATTTTCTGCATCAAGGTATTTTAGTCACCGGCCATGGCTGAAAGCAGTGATGTATTCCGTATGTTGGCTGTTGAGGATAAGTTGGATGGTACCAACTACCCATTATGGGCTTATATGATGCGACATGTACTGGTTGCAAAAGGATTGTGGAACATTGTGCAGGGTGTTGAAAGACGTCCTGTTACACCTGTAACGACAGGTACTGCAAATACAGGTGTTGGAGCTGATGAAGATGGTGTCGAAGATGATATTCCGCAGATTCCTGTTCGTGCTGCTGTTTCTGTTGCACCTACTGCAGAGCAGATTTGTTGGGATGGCAGAGATGCCCAGGCACATGCATTGATAGCTTTGTCTGTCAAACGTGCCATTATTCCTCATATTCGCTCTTGCAGAATAGCAAAGGATGCTTGGGATACACTTACCACTTTGTACCAGGCTAGGAATGAGGCTCGTGTTGCTTACCTCCGAAAACAGTTGGAGAGTGAGCACATGAATGAAGGTGATTCGATGGACAGTTTTCTTACAAAGATCAAAGACCTGAAGGAACAATTGATTTCTGCTGATGAGGTTATACTAGATAGCTCACTTGTGCAGACCGTTCTGAATGGCCTTCCTGATTCATATCAGAGTTTTGCCTCTACTCTTCGATTGATGATGAAAGGCAATCTGAATGCCTTGTCATTTGAGGAATTAGTCTCTGTTCTGTTGCGAGAAGATCAGTCCAGGCAGAACAGGTCCATTATGCGTGTTGCAGATCAAGCTTTCCTGGCTAGTCAGAAGGGCAAAGGAAAATGGAGCTCTTCTACTAGTAAGCAGAAATCTGCAAATGCTGCACAATCGAAGAACTAGGATAAAGTTGAGAAGAAATCAGAAAAGCAGAAATTGTTCTGCAAGTACTGTAAAGGAAATGATCATATTATAAAGAACTGTCCAAAACTGGCTGCTAAAGAGGCAAAGAAGAAAGAGGCTGGAATGGTTGTTGCAGAGGCCTCTACACCAAAAACAGAGTCTGCAAATCTTGTGCAGAAAGAAGAATGGGCGTTTACTACTGTCTGCAGTTTTGACCCATCTTCTCATGATCAGTGCATGTCTGCAGTAGACTCAGATGTTTGGTACTTTGACAGTGGGGCGACCAAACATATTACCTCGCAGCGCAGTTTCTTCTCTTCACTCGAGCCTGCCCCTACAGGGAATACTGTCACATGCACCAATAACTCCTCTTATCCTGTTATGGGAGTTGGTAATATCATTCTGACTACTGCTGATGGTAGTTCTTTCACTTTGTCAAATGCTTTATTTGTGCCAGGGATCAAAAAGAACCTGTTATCAGTTTTTGCATTAGCCAAGATTGGCTTGGTTGTGAAATTCGTTGATGACAGGTGTACAGTCCATGATCTCTCAAATGGCGATGTGATTATTGCTTCTGGCATTTTATGTCGTGGGTTGTATAAGCTCATAGACTATGAAAGATCTGTGAATGATTCGGCATGTGCAGTTCATGATTCTCAGGCTATGTCAGATGCAAAGCTTTGGCATGCACGCTTTGGTCATCTGAATTTTGCTAGTTTGTTACGCCTGCAGAAATCTGAAATGGTGTCCTCTTTGCCCAAACTTGAGGCACCTGGAAAACATGTTTGTGAAGGCTGTATTTTGGGCAAAATGCAGCGTTCTTCCTTTCCAAAAGATGGTTCAGTTCGGGCTATGCAGAAATTGCAGCTTGTACATAGTGATGTATGTGGTCCTATGCAGACACCCTCTTTTGGAAATTACCTTTACTTCGTGACTTTCATTGATGATTTTTCCAGGCATGCATGGGTATATCCACCCAAAGCAAAGTCCGAAGTGTTCATGTGCTTCAAACAGTTTTTGGTTTTGGCTGAAAATCTGTCAGCATGTAAAATGGGCACCCTTCGTTCTGATCAAGGGGGGGAGTATATGTCTTCAGATTTTAATGCATTTCTGGCTGAACGTGGGATAAAACACCAGTGTACAGTGCCGTATACACCTCAACAGAATGGAGTTGCTGAACGAAAGAACAGGTCACTCATGGAGATGGCGAGGTGCATGGTCAAAAGTCAGGCTTTACCACATAGTTTCTGGCTTGAGGCTGTCATGTGTGCATCATATGTACTGAATAGGTGTCCCACCAAAGCGTTGCAGTCCATCACTCCATATGAGGCTTGGCATGACCGCAAGCCATCTGTTGCTCATCTGCGTGTTTTTGGTTGTTTGGCATATGCATTAGTGCCTGAACAACATCGCAGAAAATTGGATGATAAGGCAGTAAAATGTATTTTTGTTGGGTACAATTCTGAAAGTAAAGGCTATCGTCTGTATCATCCACAGACTAAACGCATTCTGGTTAGCCGTGATGTTGTCTTTGTGGAAGATGCTATTCAGCCATTGCTTTAATGTACTAAGGAGACATCTGTTAGCTCCAAAGACATGTATGATACTTTGATGCCTCTTTTTACAGGTGGAGAGGCTAGCGCTGGTCCTAATAAGGCAACTTCTCAGCCTTTGCAGGTTTCATATGATGATGCAGATCATTCCATTTCTGATGCAGATTTACATGATGCACTTGTTGATGAGAGAGCTGATATTGAACAGGCAAAAACTATGCCAAAATGGTTGGTGCAGACTTTGCGTGACAGCAAATTAGATGCACCTTTGTCATATCGTACTCGTTCAGGCTCTCATAGTACCTCCTTTGCATCAGATTGCTATGCTATGGCTGCATCTAGTCTCTGTGATGAGAATGAGCCTGTTTCTTTTGATGAAGCACAAAATTCAGAAAATTGGATGGCTGCTATGCAATCTGAATATGATGCTATAATGAAGAATGGTACATGGTCTTTATGTGACTTGCCTCCTGGCAAGAAGGCCATTGGCACTAAGTGGGTATACAAGCTGAAGCGTAAACCTGATGGTACAGTTCACAGGTATAAGGCTAGGCTTGTTGCAAAGGGTTATGCGCAGGAAAGAGGCATTGATTTTGATGAGACCTTTGCACCTACATGCCGTATGACTACTGTTCGGAGCATTTGTGCACTTGCAGCCCATCATGGTTGGAATGTACATCAGTTGGACATTAAAACAGCATTTCTGAATGGTGACTTGCATGAAGAAGTGTATGTTTTTCAGCCCCGTGGCTTTGTGCAGAAAGGGCATGAAAACCAGGTGTGCAGGTTAAAGAAGGCGTTATATGGTTTAAAGCAAGCACCACGTGCTTGGTATGAGAAAATACATGCCTATCTGATTGCACATGGTTTTGAGAACAGTCCAACTGAAAGCACCTTATATGTTAAGCGTGCTAATGATGTGCTTCTGATCATTGTTGTCTATGTAGACGACATGTTGCTCACTGGTCCTTTTGAGAAGCATATTGCTGATTTCAAGGCTGATTTGCATGCCTCATTTGAGATGTCTGATTTGGGGCATTTGCATCACTATTTGGGCATTCAGTTTATGCAAGTTGATGGTGGAATGGCTTTGTGTCAAACGAATATATTGACACATTATTGCAGCGTTTTGGCCTTGAAGACTGTAAGCCTATTGCCACTCCTATGGAGACAGGTTTACGATTGAGTCTTCATGATGCTGGAGATGCATTTGATGCTGTTCTCTATCAGCAGGCCGTTGGATGCTTGATTTACTTATGCATTACTCAGCCAGATATTCAGTTTGCTGTCTCACAGATGAGCAGGTTTATGCATTGCCCAGGAGTCACGCATTGGAAAGCGGTTAAGCGCATCTTTCGCTACTTGAGTGGTACTCGGCTACTTGGGTTGTTTTATCCCAAGGGGGGATCACTACCGCCAGATTTGCATGCTTTTTCTGACTCAGATTGGGCTGGTTGCTATGACACTCGTGTGTCCACCAGTGGTTTTTGCTTCATGCTTGGTAGCTCATGTATATCTTGGTTGAGCGAGAAGCAGCCTACTGTGGCCACTTCCAGTTGTGAGGCTGAGTATAGGGCAGCTTTCACAGCGACTGTTGAGTGTGTGTGGCTCAGACGCCTTATGGCTGATTTGGGTGTTGGCCAGTCTTCTGCCACCACCATCTTCACTGACAGTCAGAGCGCATTGGCAGTTGCGAGGAACCCTGTGTTCCATGCTCGCACTAAGCACATTGAGGTGCATTATCACTATGTCAGGGAGAGGTTCTCTGCTGGGGAGATCAGCTTGGCATATGTGCCCACGCAGGAGAACATTGCAGACCTTTTCACCAAGGCTCTGCCTAGGGAGAAGTTTGAAGCTTTCCGCAAAGCTTTGGGCTTACTTCCTTTTGTGGAGTGATTTCCACATAGCTCGGCACTTCCTTATACATGAGTGCCAGCTCCTTGTTCACCGCATCACTTCCAGGGGGGATTTGTTGATATATTTAGGTAGTGATGTGTGTGAACACTCTAGGACCGCCGGGGCACTTTTTTCCCTCTTTAGGAGGTTTTTTTCCCCCGGCTTGTATATACGCCTATTGCCCTAATGGGCTACTTATCTTTGTACATTCTCTAGTAATACATTCAGTCTTGTGTTTTGTGCTCCAAGCTTCTTCTTCTTCCTTGTGATGTTCGCGTGCTTCTGCAGACGTCTAACTCCAACAAAAGGATTGTGGAACATTGTGCAGGGTGTTGAAAAACGTCCTATCACACCTGCTATTGTTACAACTACAGGTAATAAAGGGAATGCAAAAGCTGTCGAAGATGATGATATTCTGCATATTCCTGTTCATGTTATGGTTTCTGCTACACCTACTGTAGAACAAAATTGTTGGGATGGCAGAGATGCCCAGGCACATGCATTGATAGCTTTGTCTGTCAAACCTATCATTATTCCTCACATTTGCTCTTGCAGAAGAGCTAAGGATTCTTGGGATACACTTAGCACATTGTACCAAGCTAGGAATGAGGCTCGTGTTGCTTACCTTCGAAAACAGTTGGAGAGTGAGCACATGAATGAAGGTGATTCTATGGAATATTTTCTACCAAAGATCAAAGACGTCAAGGAACAATTGATTTCTATTGATGAGGTTATACCAGCTAGCTCACTTGTGCAGACCGTTCTAAATGGTCTTCCTGATTCATATCAGAGTTTGGCTTCTACTCTTCGGCTGATGATGAAAGGCAATCCAAATGCCTTGTCATTTTAGGATTTAGTCTCTGTTCTATTGCAGGAACATCAGTCCAGGCAGAATAGGTCCATTATGCGTGTTGCAAATAAAGCTTTCATGGCTAGTCAAAAGGGCAAAGGAAAATGGAGCTCTTCACTTAGTAAACAGAAATCTGTTAATTCTGCACAATCAAAGAGTGAAGACAAAGATGAAACAAAATCAGAAAAGAAAAAAATGTTTGCAAGTAATATAAAGGAAATGATCATATCATAAGAACTCTCCAAAATTGGTTGCTAAAGAGGCAAAGAAGAAAGAGGATGGAATGGTTGTTGTAGAGGCCTTTACACCAAAAATAGAGTATGCTAATCTTGTGCAAGAAGAAGAATGGGTGTTTACTACTGTTTGCAGTTTTGACCTATCTTCTCATGAGCAGTGCATGTCTGCAGTAGACTCAGATGTTTGGTACTTTAACAGTAGGGCGACCAAACATATTACCTCACAGTGTAGTTTCTTATCTTCACTCGAGCCTTCCCCTATAGGGAATACTGTTACATGCGCCAAAAACTCCTCTTATCCTGTTATGGGAGTTGGTAAGATCATTTTGACTATTGTTGATGGTAGTTCTTTCACTTTGTGAGATGCTTTGTTTGTGCTAGGATCAAGAAAAATCTGTAATTATCAGTTTCTGCATTAGCCAAGATTGGCTTGGTTGTGAAATTTGTTGATGAAAAATGTACAGTTCATGGTCTGTCAAATGGAGACATGATTGCTTCTGGCATTTTATGTCATGGGTTGTATAAGCTCATAGACTATGAAGAATCTATAAATGATTCGGCATATGCAGTACATGCTTCTCAAGCTATGTCGGATGCAAAGCTTTGGCACCCAAAAAACATGTTTGTGAAGGCTATATTTTGGGCAAAATGCATCATTTCTCCTTTCCAAAAGATGATTTAGTTTGGGCTACTTAGAAATTGCAGCTTGTACATAGTGATGGCTCTGGTCCTATGTAGACACCTTCTTTTGGAAATTATCTTTACTTCGTGACTTTCATTGATGATTTTTCTAGGCATGCATGGGTATATCCATTGAAGGCAAAGTCCGGAGTATTCATGTGCTTCAAAAAGTTTTTGGTTTTGGCTGAAAATCTATCAGCATGTAAAATGGGCACCCTCCGTTCTGATTGAGAGGGGGAATATATGTCTTCTAATTTTAATGCATTTCTGGCTGAATGTGGGATAAAACACCAGTGTACAGTGTCATATACACCTCAACAGAATGGAGTTGCTGAACGAAAGAACATGTCACTCATGGAGATGGCAAGGTGCATGGTCAAGAGTTAGGCTTTACCACATAGTTTTTGTCTTGAGGATGTCATGTGTGCAGCATATGTACTTAAAGAACTACAGTCTATCACTCCATATGAGGCTTGGCATGATTGTAAGCCATTTGTTGTTCATCTGCATGTTTTTGGTTCTTTGGCATATGTATTAGTGCCTGAACAACATCACAAAAAATTGGATGATAAAGCAGTTAAATGTATTTTTGTTGGGTACAATTTTGAATGTAAAGGCTATAGTCTGTATCATCCATATACTAAACGCATTCTAGTTAGCCGTGATGTTGTTTTTGTGGAAGATGTTATTCAGTCATTGCTTTCATGTACTAAGGAGACATTTGTTAGCTCCAAAGACATGTATGATACTTTGCTGCCTCTTTTTATAGGTGGGCAGTCTAGTCCTAGTCCTAATGAGGCAACTTCTCAACCTTTGCAGGTTTCATGTGATGATGCAGATCATCCCATTTCTGATGCAGATTTACATGATGCACTTCGTGATGAGAGAGCTAATATTGAGGAGGCAAAAACTATGCCAAAATGGTTGGGGCAAACTTTGCATGAAAGCGAATTAGATGAACCTCTATCATATCATACTCGATCAGGCTCTCATAGTGCCTCTTTTGCATCAGATTGCTATGCTATGGCTGCATCTAGTCTTTGTGATGAGAATGAGCCTGTTTCATTTGACGAAGCACAAAATTCATAAAATTTGATGGCTGCTATGCAATCTGAATATGATGTTATTATGAAGAATGATACTTGGTCTTTATGTGACTTGCCTCCTAGCAAGAAGGCCATTAGCACTAAGTGGGTTTACAAGATAAAGCATAAGCATGATGGAACAGTTGATAGGTATAAGGCTAGGCTTGTTGCAAAGGGTTATGCACAAGAAAGAGGCATTGATTTTGATGAGACCTTTGCACCTACATGCCATATGACTACTGTTTGGAGCATATGTGCACCTGTAGCCCATCATGGTTGGAATGTACATCAGTATGGCATTAAAAGTGCATTTCTGAATGGTGACTTGCATGAAGAAGTGTATGTTTTTCAGCCCCATGGCTTTGTGTAGAAGGGGCATGAAAACCAGCTGTGCAGGTTAAAGAAGGCATTATATGGTTTAAAGCAAGCACCACATGCTTCGTATGAGAAGATACATGCCTATATAATTGCACATGGTTTTGAGAACAATCCAACTGAGAGCACCTTATATGTTAAGCATGCTAATGATGTGCTTCTGATCATTGTTGTCTATGTTGATGACATGCGTCTCACTGGACCTATTGACAAGCATATTGTTGATTTAAAGGCTGATTTGCATGCCTCATTTGAGATGTCTTATTTGGGGCATTTGCATCACTATTTGGCGTTCAACTTATCCAAGTTGATGGTGGAATGGCTTTGTGTCAAACAAAATATATTGGCACATTATTGCAGTGTTTTGACCTTGAAGACTGTAAGCCTATTGCCACTCCTATGGAGACAGGTTTATGATTTAGTCTTCATGATGCTGGAGATGCATTTGATGTTGTCCTCTATCAACAGGCTGTTGGATGCATGATTTACTTATGCATTACTCGGCTAGATATTCAGTTTGTTGTCTCACAGATGAACAGGCTTATGCATTGCCCATGTGTCAAGCATTGGCAGGCAGTTAAGCGCATCTTTCACTACTTGAGTGGTACTCGGCCAATTGGGTTGTTTTATGCCAAGGGAGGATCACTACTGCTAGATTTGCATGCTTTTTCTAACTCAGACTAGGCTGGTTGCTATGACACTTGTGTGTCCACTAGTGGAATTTACTTCATGGTTGGTAGCTCATGTATATCTTTGTTGAGATAGAAGCAATCTAGCGTGGTGATTTCCACTTGTGAGGATGCGTATAGGGTAGCTTTCACAGTGACTCTTGAGTGTGTGCGGCTGAGATGCCTTATGGTTGATTTGGGTGTTGGTAAGTCTTCTTCCACCACCATCTTCACTGACAGTCAGAGCGCATTGGCAGTTGCAAGGAACCCTGTGTTCCATGCTCGCACTAAGCACATTGAGGTGCATTATCATTATGTCAATGAGAGGTTCTTTGCCCGGGAGATCAGCTTGGCATATGTGCCCATGCAGGAGAACATTGTAGACCTTTTCACGAAGGCTCTGCCTAGGGAGAAGTTTGAAGCTTTCCGCAAAGCTTTGGGCTTACTTCCTTTTGTGGAGTGGTTTCCACGTAACTTGGCACTTCCTTATACATGAGTGCCAGCTACTTGTTCACCGCATCACTTCCAGGGGGGATTTGTTGATATATTTAGGTAGTGATGTGTGTGAACACTCTAGGACCATCGGGGCACATTTTTCCCTCTTTAGGAGGGTTTTTTCCCCGACTTGTATATATGCCTATTGCCCTAATGGGTTGCTTATCTTTGTTCATTCTAGTGGTAATACATTGAGTATTGTGTGTTGTGTTCCAAGCTTCCCCTTCTCTCTTGTGTTGTTTGCATGCTTCAGCAGATGTTTAACTCCAACAATGAAATGGAGAACATCATTAAAAACATGCTTTCCACATGTTTTGCAGAAAAGGGCTACAAACACTAGTAAATCTTTAGGGAAGTTTGTCCCTCATTCAAAACGCAAATAGCTAGATTGATATACTGCACGATCACAACTTGATGCGATAACTCTACACACTTTCTTATATTCCTTGGGCCTTCATATCTCATGGAGATATTGCATAATTCTAGCATATATAGTGCACCTTTAGAAAAAATAAAAGATCTCATTTATCTAGGCTTAAAATTCACATACATCTAGATATTTGGGTTGGGCTTGACATCTTATTGGACACATGCACATTTGAATAGACTTGAAAATAAGAAATGCGAAACAAAAATAAAGAATTAATATGCAACACTAAAATTGTAGTAGTACTATATTTCATACAGAGGTACATAGTTAGGTGAGACTTTCTCTACTTATAAGGGGTCGTAAACATCTTTCATCAAGAAGGCACTTATATGAGTTTGTTGAGTATCTTGAACCCTCTTCCTTCTATTGCCTCCTACTCCACTCGATCTCCTCCTTATCATGGCATTCAACTTCTACATTAGCCTCTATGTGATGCATCCTACAAACCTCTTGGAAAGCCCTTTGCATAGCCTCATTAGCTTGAATTCTCTCTTGTTATCTCTACCCAAGATAACTTCATTGTTGAATACATCCTCAATGATAACGGAGCTACAAGATGCCATGTATTCTTTGTGATGCTCTAAATGCAACCAAAGAAAAACCAATTAGTAAAGGTTAGGGTCAAGATCTCTTCCTTTCCTCTTGATTTTGGTGCTAAAACTTTGGTAGGAGGAGCCACGTGCGTTGTGGGTTGGTATACACGTTATATTCACAATCATCAAGAAGTAAAGTGTTGTTTTTATTAAAGGCATCGTAATTTCTTCATAATAGATCAAGGTTTTTATGAAAAGTGGTATATTCCTCAACAAGTGATTGTATCTTGTGAAATAATTATGTTGTTAGGGAACCCATCTCGTTTTTTAATATTCCCATTAATTTTTCTTCTTTCCTTTGCATGTTCGTGCTCGAGATGAAGACATGGAAAATTGGGATATCAATCTAGAAAAGCATAGATACCCTCACAACAAAGGGCATACAAACGGTTGTCAGTATCATATTTTCTAAAATCTTATGCATGTCATGGATAGGCTTCCCAATATCGAGGTTTAATTACCTTCAATAGAAGCCCATTCAGTTCAAGAACAAGCACCCTTTTATCTTTCGCAAGAGATTTTGGTATAGACATGGTTCCAACCATATGGGTGGACAGAGGTAATGCTTTCATATAGTTGTTTAGTTTAGCCTGAAGATTGTCCATCCATCTAGCTCTTTGGCACCTTGCCCATAAATTTCTCCTTCTTTAATGATGAGTCTTCTTAGCCAACAAAACTTTTGTAGCCCTCCATCTGCAATGATAAACATATTCACATGTGGGCACTCTGATCAATGCCAACTATTTGAAAAAACACAATGGATTAAAAGACTCCAAATATAAATTGAAAACTTTAGTGAATGTTGGAGTTTGAGGTCTACAAAAGCACACAAATAACACAAGGAAGATGGAGAAGCTTGGAGCACAACACATAATACTTAATGTATTACCAAGTGAATGTACAAAGATAAGTAACATGTTAGGGTTATAGGTATATAATACAAACCAGGGGGGGAAACCTCCTAAAGAGGGAAAAAGTGCTCCATTGGTCTTGAGTGTGTTCACACATCTTTATCGAAATATATCAAAAAATCACCCTTGAAAGTGATGTGGTGAACAAGGAGATGGCATTCATGTATAAGGAAGTGCCCAGCTATGTGGAAAGAGTTCAATCCACAAAAGGAAGTAATCCCAAAGCTTTGCGAAAAGCTTCAAACTTCTCCCTAGGTAGAGCCTTTGTGAAAAGGTATGTATGCAATGTTCTCCTGTGTGGGTACATACATCAAACTGATCTCTCTAGCAAATAACATCTCCCTAACATAATGGTAGTGCACCTCAATGTGCTTAGTGTGAGAAGGGAACATTGGCTTCCTCACAATTATCAATGCACTCGGACTATTAGTGAAGATGGTTGTGGTAGAAGACAGACCAATGCTCAAATCAACCAAAAGTCGTCTGAGTGGCACACACTCAAGAGCCGCTATGAAAGCTACCCTATACTCAGCCTCACGGCTAGAAGTGGCCATAGTAGGCTGATGCTTGATCAACCAAGATATGCATGAGCTACCAAGCATGAAGCAAAAGCCACTGGTGGGCACACAAGTGTCATAGCAACCAACCCATTTTGAGTATAAAAACAAGGCATGTAAATTTGGTGGTATTGATCCCCCCTTGGGATAAAACAATCCATGTAATTGGGTACCACTCAAGTAGCGAAAGGGTTAATTATACTAGTGCTTAACACCTAGGCAATGCATAAACCTAGTCATATGAGAGACTGCAAACAAAATACTAGGCCACATCATGGATAAGTTAACTTGTCTCCATAGGAATGGCAATAAGTTTTCAGTCTTCAAGGCCAAAACATTGTAATAATGTGTCAATATATTTTATTTGGCATAGAGCTAGTCCCATCAACTTGCATGAACGGAATGCCCAAATAATGATGCAAATGCCACAAATATGGCATCTTTAAAGAGGCATCCAAGTCAGCCTTAAAATCAGCAATATGCTTCTCATTAGAACTAGTGAGCAACATGTCATCAACATAGACAACAATGATCAGAAGCACATCATTTACACACTTAACATATAAGGTGCTCTCAGTTGGATTGTTCTCAAAACCATGTGCAATCAATTAGGGATGTATATTCTCATATCAAGCATGTGGAGATTTGTTGGGGGATTCTTGGACAAGAAGGGATTTGAGTGTTTGTAGGAGAAAAGGGAAAAACAAGAAGAAAGATACACACTAGAAGCCTCTGTCGATTGATTATAATTCTATATTCCCTTAATAGAGCTACAAGCTCCACTTCTTCTCCTACACTTAGGTCTTCTCCTATGTAAATGCATCGCTCTTCATTCCCTTCAATGGTCATAACAATCTTTTTGGTTTTTTCTTTATTATCATATGATTCTCCTATGGTGGCCTCTCTCTTAGGCATTCGTATTAAAATTTTTCGATCTTCCACTTCGTATTTCTTGAAATTTTTTGGTACTTCGAACAATGATTCCTCCTCTTCTTGTTTCACTGGTTTTCTCTTCTTTTTCTTTTGACCTCCTTCACTTCCCTCCTTAGAATTTACAGTTTTAATGCTTGTGAGAGGTCCTTCTTCTTTTTGGGTAAATACCCCTATGTCTTCTAGATAGTGCTCCTCTGAGTTAAAGCAACTATCCATCACAATGGACTCTATATCGTCATCGTTCTCTTCTTCTTCTATGAAGTCACTAGGGTCGCATTCTTCTCTCAAGGGCTGACACATGAACACTCAAATATCATAACCCTCCTCATCACAATGAGGTGTCCACTATTCTTCATTGACAGCAATGTCCATGGTGGCTAGGATTTTCGCCCAACCATGAGGCTCGAATTCCTCATCTAGAAATATCATCGGTGTATAGGCTGGGTCTTTAATTGGTCTATCTCTTGGAGAATTTCCTTCTTCTCTTTCCTTTAAGCATTTTTCCTCTTCCTCTATGACATTGCACATCCACAAATGAGTATCTTCATGCAACCAGGATGGATCAGGTGAACTTCCAGAATGCACAGAAATAGAATCTTCTTTCGCTTTGTGGATAAAATTTCATTGTAGGGGTGGTACATCTCTAAAGGTGTAATCCTTCGAATTGACCTTGGTGGTGACCCCTAAGTGCTGTAAGTATAAGGAGTTGGTTCCCCAATCCTGTAATATTTGCAATTGTCGTAGGAAGGGTCTTCCTAGGATCATCTCATAGACATTATTTTTCTCAAAGTCACATATAGCAAATGTATGTTCAAACTCTACACCATAGGTGGTTAGAGTTATCCCTTCTAGAAATCCTAGAGGTCTTTCAAAATGACCGTCTGCCATTTAAAGCTTCATTCTAGTTGGTCTTAATGTGGGTTTGCCCCATCGCTTCCACAAGGAGGTGGTCGCAATAGCAACACCAACACCTAAATCTACGATCGCCTTGGTTGTGTAACCTTGGTAGGTGATTGGAAGATAAGTATTACCTTCTTCACCTTCACTCATGTCCCCTATTTTTTCTAGAGGTATCTCTGGTACTTTCTGCTTAGAGCCTCCTTTTGGCATATTGGAATCAAGTTGTGGGACCTCATCCTTCATATGGTTCCATAGCTTGGGTTTTGCTTTGAGTAGCTATTCTACAGTGAGATGACATTGAACCTTAGTGTTCTTCATGACATCAGTGTTCCTTGGCACCACTGAGTCTTCATGTCCTACCAGTATTGTGGGAGCTCTAATCTGAAGAGATTTAGATTCCCATGGGCCTATGAATTGAGGCAACTCTTGTAAAGAATTAGATTCAAAATCTAATCTTTCATCTTCTTTTTGCTCTATTTGGTCTCCATAGATAGATGGAATGTCTTGGGGAAATTGATCATGAAGATCATCAATCTTAGGAATAGGAGGGGGGTTACCCTTCTCCTTGGCCCATTTCTCTTCTTATATTTCCCGCAAGAACTCTTACCAGTACTGTTGAATTGAAGGAGGTATTCCAGCATCTATGGAATTAGGAACATAAGCTCCCATTGGTGGTGAGCTTCCTCTCTCAATAACTGGTTGAGCCTGTGGAGGTAAAGAAACTTGTGGTTTTTTTACCAACTGCTCTAATCTTTCTAGTAAGCCCTAGAAATGCAAATCCAGTTAGACAGAGTTTGTCTTATTGGAATTTTGACTAGTCTTGAGCATAGCTTGAGCTTGTTCTACCATTTTCATGCACATTTTCATCCTTTCAATCTCTAAATCCGCTCTAGGGTAACTCTTCTCTAGGTTTGTAGCTATTGGCCCTTCTTGAAGTCCAACCTCGTAGGCCTTGAACATCATGTCCAAGCCTTCTGGGGTTGGATCTGCAAGAACAGACCCTGGTTGTGGTCTATTTACAATGGGTGGTGTGCGAGATGAGGTGGAGTGGATGGAGTTTTAGCATGCAAGGGGTTTTGAGATGCAATGTCTTCTATTTTTGTTTTTGCATCTTTCAGGCTTTCTTCTAGTTCGGATAACGTTTTATTCCACTTGCGATTGGCTTTCTCCCTGGTATCTTTCCATGTTCTTGTTTTCCTCTTACTAGGCTCTCTCGATTCACTCGAATCTGATTGCTCTGTTGGTTTATCTTGTTTTAATGCTTGTGCTCTAGTGACAGCTTGTATAGGAGCTGCATTACTGCTACTAGCACTTGAATCTACCACTAAGCTTACCACATTAATGGGTGTAACCTTGGGTGCACTTGAGGGGTTCCTTGGACAATCTCTCGAGAGATGGTCTTTGCCGCACTCAGACAAAAGCCTTGTATTGTGATGTTTTGTCCTTGTCCTAGAGTCAGTGAGTGGGGACATTCACGAATGAAATGGTCACCATGACATCTAAAACATGGTCCTCTGGGGGCTTGTGGTCTTACTTGTCTCAACTGGGGCCTCAGATTTGGATGTGTATACATGACATTGGAGTATTCAGTGTAATAAGCATGTGGACTACCTTCATGGGAGTAGTCTGAACTAGGAGCATGAGAGTCATTTTCTAAGACTAATGGAGTTAGTGACAAAAATGCTCTATTAAGGTTCTCTTCTGTCACTGCATACTTCATTGGAATTACATTGGTAGGCGTTGGTGGTTGGTTTCCTAGGACTGGTTGTGGCCTATATGGTGCCTGATATTGTTATTGTGGTCTATAATATGGCTGTTGATATTGGTTCGGATACCTACCTTGTTGGTAAGGTTGTTGATAATTCTGTCTAACAGCTGTCTATTGTATGGAGAATCTTGAGCCGTGTGCTTCCTGTATTTTCTCTCAATAGTGCAATATGGAGCACTCCTTTCTCTCATGTTCTGGTTGTGCAATGGGCATACATTAGCCATGTGGTTGCCTCCGCAAGTATAACACTGATTCAATGAGGTGACTCTTGGTGTTTTTCTATTTTGAACTCCTAGCTTCTTAGCAACTTGCTCTACTATCTCATCCAGCTCAGTGGAGGCTCTGGAGGTATGACTAGTAGAACTATCAGAATCTTTATAGAGCTTGGATAGTCCTAATTCCTCACCCAAATTATCTTCTATGTCAATACACATTCGCACACACTCTTCTATGGATCTAGGCTCTTTCAAGTACACATATGATCTTAACTTGGTGCTCAATAAGCCATCTAAAAACAAATCCACTTGTTTGGCTGGTGTGGGTAACTCTGGAGCAAGGCATCTTTCTAGGTACTGTCTGAACCTTCTACCTGCTAGTCGCACTATTTCTTGGGGTGTCTACTTGAAGCTCTGGATCAAAGATGATGTGTTATGCCTAATACCACTATTGGAAAATTCTACGATGAATTCGTATAGCAATTGACCTACATCAAGATAGTTGTGACTACTCAATGGTTAAAACCAAGCTAAGGCAGTGCCCTTAAGAGTCAAACCAAATGCCTCGTACTGGGTGAACAAATCCTCAACATGTTCAGCTCTTAACACTTGTTTGAACTCGACCACATGATCATAACGATCTCCTATCCCGTCAAAATAATTCTTCATTGCCTTGATCACTTTAGTAGGTCTAAGGGTTCTTGGGTGCTCTCAGGATCTAGGCAATGGAAAATCATGTTCATCTCTTTGTTGCCTATGTGCTTGACGTCTCCCTCTTTGAGGTCTTTCATTTTCAAACCCTAATCTATTTCTACCCACAATGTGTGCAAAACTTACCTCAGGTCTCTCTCTAGTTCTTTCTCTCTGGGCTTCATGAGCTTGGGATGATCCTACTCCTTGGAGGCCATGGGAAACATTGGATCTTGGTGGAGGGAAAATCAATTCACTCTTCCAAGTATATGCATGTCTATCATGTTCTGTTACCAAGAACATTTTCTCTGATGTGTTATCCAGGTAAACAACTTTTCCTGGTGTCTCTGGATCCTTGAACTCGGAGATGATGACTATGCCCAATTGGCTAGCTTGATCTGGATTGCATCTCCAAAAGGCTTCCTCTGTTTCTCTATTCAAGAATAGTTCTATGCTTTTGTTGTCTTGAGGGATCCAATCTAGAGTGATCACTCTGGTCAAAACTGACTTACCTCTAGGAGTCTGGGGTCCTTGTCCTACATTTCCTTGTTCTAGGTCTCCTATCTCATTCTCCGAAATGATATTTCCAAACTCATCGGTCATATCTGGTAGGTTGGTGACCACATACATGGTTCCTTCCTTATCAATGTATGAACCCTCTTCGAACTTGAATACTGGGTGTTCAAGTCCAAAGGGTTGATCGGGATCTTTGAGTTGGACCACTGATTGCCTTTGGCCATCGTCATAGATGTGAGTACCTAATCGGTTGGTCTAAATATATTCCAACTATGTCTTATATGGACCTTCTGGTGTTTGTAGGTAGGCAGTTCATGAGCCCCCTGCAGATTTTCCCATGCTAAAAGACATTTCTTAATCACTTGTGTCTGAACTTAGTACGTAAGGATAACCACTTAGTTGTTGTGCCCAAGACTTAGTTGTATGGTTGACACTAGCCTCAAAAGATCTAATGCTTTGTTTATCCTTGCTTAGGTGTCTACCAGACCTCAGGTTCATACGCTTTGTCTTCTAGTCCCAAAATTCCCCTTTGTATTGCTCAAAATCCTTTGGAGCCCCCTTGGTTTCCTAATCCCACCTGAGGGTCAACTTCAAATTATCCTATCTGACGAGCTTTCCAATGATCTATAAAGCTCAAAAAATGGTCTTTTGATGAAAATGTTATGTCAAATCAGGCTCCTGGGGGTCAAAACAGGCAAACACGACCTTTTGGAAAAATCACGATTTTGTGTGAAAATCGCGATTTTTAGAAAGTTGTAAAACTTTTCTTCAAACAAATCCTTCTCAAGAATCTTCAACTCCTACTTGAAACGTAAGTGGACAAGCTTCTCACCTTGAGAACTCCAAAAGCTGCAAGTTGATACTTCAAATTTTCATATTCTACCAGGGTGAAATGTGATAGTATCTACTTGATTTTCTTTTGGCTAACTCTACTTCTCAATCAAGGGCTAGGATTTAATGGAACACCTTTTTGAATACAAGCATGTCTCCAAAAATCTAGACAATCATAGAAAGTAGATTCTTCAAGTGACTAGTACATCAAAAATCTGAATTTTCTGAAGTTTTCTGAAAATACTGAATACGAGGTAACAATTCCAAACACAAAACCTTTACCCAAGTCTTCAACATCTTCTACCAAAAACTCTTTACCCTCAAGAGTTAGATAAAGAAGAAATATACTTCTCTGCAACTTGTCATATACCAAGTAGCTTTGTATTGACACTCCAAGAATTCTTTGAGGGAATATATAGCTACCTGCTCAAAATCTTCAACTTATATATAACTCATACATATGAGTTAAAATATACAAGTTGTTTTCAAGATCTGCTGCTTTTCTTTCTCTCAGTGCAATTCTTTTTCAAATCTACCAAATCATGACCACATATCATGCAAAAAAAGAAACTACTTCTTCTTTAGACTATCTTCACACAAGTTGTTCTCGTAGACTTGTCTTTGGATGTAGAGGATTATATAAGAAAAATATATGGAAAATATGAGAAAAGGAACTCTTACTTTCCCTTTGGAAATGTTGGACTTTCTTCTTCTGCATCTTTCTTCCACCTGATGATGATGTCAACATCTTCAAACTTCTCCTCCATACCTTTTGTTCTCTTCATCTTCAAGTAGCAAGCACTCTTGTCTTCTTCAAATGACATTTTTCTCTTCCTCTAGTGCTAAGAGTAAGAGACAAAACAATCATGGTATACAAATGGAAGTGAACATACAATCATGTTTTATCATCTCCTCATATCTTGAGTCAAAATTCTGCTTCAAATGTGACAAATATGACTGAATTCACCAACCTTTTGTCTGAATGATGAATTACCTTTCTAGAGTTACCTCTCTAGATACCTAGATCACATTTTGTATCTAGATAAAAAATTTCCAACCAACTTGCAACACAAGATTGGTTGAAAACAAAACTGCATTTGTCTTCTTAGATGAGCTTTCTTTCCATGAATGAGATCTCTCAAAACTCTCTAGAAAAAACTCTCAAAACTTTCATAAAATGAAAGCGTTATAAAAGCACTTCTTGAATCCTTCAAATCTCTTCATAACTGCTCTTCTAAGATATGACCTATAAATTATAATCTGGTAGTAGAAACTGATACCTATGATTTGATGTTGATATGATTCCTTCATCTTCTCCAAACCATTGTTTTTCCTTGAATTTGAAGTAGCCTTCTCTTCATCAAGTCTTGGTCTTCAAACAATACTTTTGTACATACTTTCCAGAAGTATTCGGATGCTAACATATCATCAACTTCATACTTCCACACTAATGGATAAACATGTAACCGAATTTTCTAATTCTCAAATCTTTACTCATCTAGATTAAGTGTGTATGTCAAATGTCAAATGTAAGAAGATGCTCTTAAATTATATGTTGTAAACCTGGAAGTATGGGAACTTGAGAATCTGAGAGCCTAAATGTTCTGATATCAAAACCCTAAAGCTCTAATACCAAATGTTGGAAATTTAGTAGGCCCATTACTAATATCACAGGTCCAAGGTTCCATAGGTCAAGCATATACAACATAAAATCTAGCAATCTTCCAATATTGACAAAACATGAACATACCACATTTAATCATACAAATGATGAGACAAAGATAGAGAAAGATTAGACAACATGTGTAAAGTGTTATGTAAGCCATTCCTTACTCACACTATTATATATACCAATGTTCAATGTACAATGTGGGAGTAAAACTCTCAACCACTCTATGTGAATAGAAATAGATGGATGAGTGAATATACAAATGTAATAAACATATTCAGATGTATGGAATAAAATCTGAATATATATGAGATGTGTAACCTGATAGGTTGTAGAAGAGTGAATATGAGTGACAGAAAGAGGAAGGATCAGTCTAAAACTGATAATCAACAAACCCTCATCTAACCTTAAGCTATGGAAGAACCTTAGTTAGACACGTGTATGAAAAGATCACATACTTACAAAAGTAGCAAAGAATTTTGTTGGCATACACGTCATAAGAAGAGCATACAGGCACAAAGGAACAGTCATGCACAATACGGCAACAAGGCCCAATCATTTTTTTCATAAACAAGTTCCACCTCAAGTGATTTTCATCGCTACACACACATTGTAAATCCCGTTTTTGGTAGAATAGACTCCATTTTGTTCAAGCCGAGGAGTCCTCGAGCTTGAGGAGTATTAGAATTAGCTACATACCAATTTTCATAATTTTTAGACTTTGTTTGAGCCCTCAAATAGGCTCTAGAACCTAATTTTTAACTAGGCCGGACACTAGGTCTGGACAAGGCCAAAGCTAGTCAAAAAACTATAAAAAGAGCTAGAGAGCTCATTTTTGAGGTTGGATTTTTAGTGATTTGAGCTTATGTAAGAGACTTTTTTGCTAAGGCAAAGAACTCCATTGTTCCTCTCCTTGATCTTGCCTTGTGTGCACGTGTGTGTGTATGTGTGTGCATGTTTGTGTGCTTCTCACCCACACACTTGTGCCATCACTTGCTCATAGTCTTCATACTATTCCTCAAGTCTCCACGGATTGACAATTATGAGGTGGATCTCCTCACGTTGGTACTTGCCCTTGTGCTAAAGTGACACCAAATTTGGCACCGTTGCCTAGGAGAGAGCTTCGAGGACGAGCATGTGATGGTAAGACGTAAAGTTGAGACATTCGAGTCATAGGTAATATCCCTTCTTTTCCATATTTTTCTTCTTTTCTTTCTTGTTTTTGCATCACCATCATCATCCTCACCATCTCTCACCTCCATCTCCATCTTCACAAAAATATCAATTTTTGGTCATATTCCACCCCCCACCTCATTTCCCTCATTTCACGTGTGAGAGCGAGTGAGAGAGAGCTTGCATGCTATCTATTTTTGTGTGTTTTTGGAGTTTTTGTTGCGGGTTCTAGTTGTACCATCATCTCTAGTAGCTTGCGTAGGTACGACAAAACTCTGCACAGGTCTCAGGACGACGACCTCTGTCTATCGCACAAACAAAAAAATTTAGTATTTTTTGAATGCATGCTTGGCACGATAACCTACACCATTAGAGCACTCCAAATCACTAGAATTTTCTAAAAAATTTGCATTTTTTTAGTCTATCACGATAGACATCCTCTATAGCGACAGACAGCATCTATCGCGACAGACAGAACCCACGACAGACGATAGAGCCACTCTATTGTGATAGACACCCGTCTATCACGACAGACCAAAAGCACGACAGACAACAGACTCAGTCTATTGTGACAAACACCATCTACCGCGACAGATAGGACCCCACGACAAACACCGTCTATTGGGACAGACACCGTCTATCGTGATAGACCAAACCACGACGGACGATAGACCAAACCATGACAAATAGAGAACCATGATAGACCTCGTCTATTGCGACAGACACCGTCTATCACGACATACCAAAAGCACGCAGACGACAGACTCAGTCTATCGTGACAAACACCGTCTATCGCGAAAGACAGGATCCCATGACAAACACCATCTATCGTGACAGACACCATCTATCGTGACAGACCAAACCACGACGGATGATAGACCTTGTCTATCACGATAGACACCGTCTATCGCGACAGAAAGGTCCATGACAGACGACAGATAGCATCTATCGCGACAGACACCCGTCTATCATGATAGACAAGATCCATGATAGACAAGATCCATGATAGACCCCATCTATCGCGACAGACACCGTCTATCGTGACAGACAACCCCTATCCAACTGCTGTTTTAATAACTCTATGTCCACATTTGTCATCAATGTGGCATTTAGTTCTACACCTTCATTCTTTAATATCTGCTTTTCGAACTCCTGCAATACTTGTATCCTTGACTGCAAAAGTTCATTTTCGGCTTGCAGGTGAGCATTCAGGGTAGAAAAACTGGACATTTCGGTTCGAATTTGTGTTTGGATAGCTTGCTGCCATTGATTAAAGTCTTGGATATACTTTTTTACGGTGATCAATTTGGCCGTAATATGCTGGTTGTTTTGCTGTAACACCTGTATTAATGCTTCTTTGTCATCCAATTCTTTTTGAATCTGTGTCATTAGTGAATTGGACTTAGTCATCGTGGCGAATAATAACTCGTTTTTGTGCTGAATCGCTTGTTCTTGTTGCCGTAAATATTGGGAAACCTCTTGGAGTTGGTTCTGCATCTTTATAACAAAATCGGGTTGGGGGACATCCGGTGCTTGCTCTTGCCTGGCAGTTGGCAAGTTGTCTGCCATTCGTCTTCTAATGGACAACCGAAATGGCGTCCCTATTGTCTGATTCTGTGCGCTGTTACTTGTGTGGAATGCAGATGAGGTGGAGGGTTGGGCTTCAACCTGAGGCTCTGTGTGGTGTTCTGAATTTATTTGACCATTTTCACTGGGGTAAAAAGGGGGAGACCAGTGTAACTGTTTATCCTTTATAGATTGGACAAAATTAAATATAGCAGCTAAGTAGGCTGCTAATCTGCTATTGGTGTGGGATCTTCTCTTATCCCCAACAATGATTTGTGCGTAGAGGTGGTCATAGAGCCAATGTGTCCAGCTAATCGGCCCTCCTGCTTCGGCATGCAATAGGGGGGAAAAATTTTCTTTCGACATTAAGTCGAATTTTACTAGTAAACAAAGTTTTTCTAAATACCATTTAAATTGTTCTCGTCGGTGATAGGTGGCGTTTTTCAACATGTAATACCGTCGGGGGCCTTCACAGTTGCCAAATTCCTTCTTCAGATCCTCATTTGAACATTTAAGGTAACGGGCACCATCATAGATTGGTAGTTTAAATACGGCTGAGACGAGCTGGGGCGAAAATCGTACCTGATTGAGAATAAAACCGCTGGTTTGTCGTATGCTATGTAATTGGTCCTCTGCATCATCATTAGCAATCCATTGTTTCCACGGTAATTGGGCAAACTGGAGGAGCCCTATCTTCTGTAGCCATTCTTCATTCTTTGGCGATTTGGTGTCGAGCTCGATTTTAAATTCGGTGGAGAATTTGTGCTGAGTTTTTTCTGATGCAGAAGTTACTGCATCATCTGGTCCATCTTGTAAAGTGGTATCTGTTGTTGTTACCACATAGTTCTGCGTATGGGCGCGCTTTCTGAATTGCCAGCGGAGAAGATCAGCTTCCGACATGTTTGGTGAAGGTATACTGAAAAAAATATACTAGAAGTTGCTAACAGGTGCTGAATCTTGAAGAATGCTAATTTAGAAAGCTATATTCTGTAAACGCATTTTATAGACACCGGTGTTTGAACGGCCATTTGCTCTACTGATTGTGTGTCAGTATGACATGACTCTTCCTTCCCTTGATAATATTTGTATCCGAATGAAAATCATTATTGCCGCATGTTACATTGTCGATTGGTGCTAGACTGATCGAGATTTGTCATGGGCGAAAATGTGAGAAATCCAAAATTTGATTATCATATTCATACATTATGAATTTGGATGGGCGAATATACTCATTCATCGATGAGACCTTCAAGGTACATACTCCTAGCCGATCGAAATGTTCGAGCTATCTTTTTCTTAAGGGTTTCTAATAGCTGTTTTAGCGTATTAGGCTCTAGAAGCTGGGCATCTATTCTAACAGAGCTAAGTGCGATGGCTTCGGTGAGTACATTCTCGGCCTGGGTCTGCACAAAAGCTTCCTGTAGATAAAAATCATTGGCGAGTGCGGCGTCCTTGGAAGTCTTCATTTCGTCTAGTTTAGTCTTTAGCTCTGCAATATACTCCTTTTGGTTGCGTACTTGGTTGTCTTGGCGTTCAAACTGTTGGGTTTGAAAATCCAGAGTTTTCTTCAGTGAATCTCGTTCTCTGCGCGTCCTGTCGATATCCTTGAGGTATTGTCCTTCCCGTATCAGCTGGCATTTGAGGGTACTGTTTACTTCATTTGCGCATTCTTCGGCTCTCCGTAACTGTTCTTGAATTTGTTCGGTTTCTTTCTGCTGCTCCTGATTCTTCTGGATTGATTCCTGCAATTGAATCTTTATCTCTGCGACCAGTTCTTCGAGGGAGGCGTTGATATCTTCCTTTTCGTAGAGGGTGGCCTTCAGGGCGCGGATTTCTTCATGCGTGGCGTGTAGGAGTCGATCTTTGGCTGTAAGTTGCTCAAGGGCTGCATCTCGTTGCTCTACTAAGGTCTGTTCTGCCGAAAATTTGGCTTGTAGCTCTGCTAACTGCATCTGGAGCTGATGGTTCTCAGTCTTTGTGGCTTCGATTTCTTCCTGGAGGGGGGTGATGTCTGCTTCCAGTACGTCGACCTTGTTTTGATATTCGGCCTTCAGGTTGTCCGTGGCTTCCTTAAATTGTATGGGCAGTTGGTGTGATAACTGTATAAGAAACTGACCCATGGATGCTAGTTCTGAAAATACGGTGGGTGGTGGTGGTGGTTGACGAGGCTGAGAGGAGGTATCAGTGAGTAGGTTTTGGGAGTTTGGCGGAGAGTAGTCAGGGGAGGAAGGTATAGGTTCAGAATCGAGTCGGCGGGATGGTTCCGGTGGGAGGTCAGGGTTGACAGGTGGGTTGGGTAGAGCAGAGTCAATAGTGGTTACCTTTGTAACATTCTGTTGTTCGGCTTTTGTATGATTGATGGCCTCAATAAGTTCATCCAATGCTTTTATGGTAGTTTCCGGTTCGTCCTGTTGATGCTCAGACTCCTTTTCGGTGGGTAGTATCTCTGTATCTGCTTGGTTTTGTTGGTCTTGTTGCTCTGTCGAAGTGTCGTGGTGCATTGAAGTGGCGGTGTCGTGGTAAGTTTCTTCTTGTTGATCTTCTTCGGCGTCGTGTTTCTTTCCGGTGGATCCTTGGACTTCACTTTCTGAAGAGCTGATCCTGATTCGCTTCGTGCGAAAGAGTTGATTGATCTCTTCGTCGTCTTCTTCAGTTTCCTCGAGTGGTTGTGCTGATTCTTCGTGTCTAAGTACTGGGCCTGTGGTTGGGGGTTGTGCAGCGAGAATGGTTGGGAAGAGGAAGGAGATGATGTGGGGGAGGCGAGAGCGCGGGGAGCTGCCTTTCTGAAGTTGTTTCACTATAGCGACGGATTCTTTATGGATTCGTTGGAAGAAATAAGAGGCAAAGTTTACAGGTTCACGGGTGGCTAATTCTAGAGCAGAGTAGAAGGGGCGAGAGATACCGTAGGTTCGTTTTTGCAGGTTGAGAATTGCTACAAGAAATTGTAGGGCGGATCGTTCGGGTTCTGGGCGGCAGAGAATGGCATATTCGTTGGATGAGGAGCGGGGAAAGAGTGCGGTCATGCGAGCGACAGGGATGCTAGGGCCATTTTCGCGTCCTTGTGGGGTAAGGCGGTAGGTTGCAGAGAAGGCTTGAAAGGTGATGACGGTCCTATATGGGAGAGAAGTGAAGACCCACTGTCGTTCGGTGACGGGGAATTGGGCGATGGCGTGGATGATTTGTGCGGAGAAGGGATGGACTTCCACTGAGTGCCAAGGCAACTCAGCGAAGCTGGACAATCCTCTGCAACGCAGGTATTCGCCGACGTCTGTCGAGATACCATCACGGAAAGCAGTGTAGTTGGCTAGCGCTTCCATGGTGTTTACAAGCACTCTTACAGATAACACAGAAGACAAGGGAATACGTATAGTCTCGAGAACACAATAGTGTTTAGGCGCAACCGAGGAGTTAAGTAAGGAGAACATGGTGAGAAAGGGAAGGGGAATGGGTATCATTGTTCGGTGCGTGAAAAGCACTGTTTGCATGCTGGCGTGTGTGCTTGAGTGACCGGTAGGGAGAGGCGGCTAGTAACATAAAGATTCGTACAGAGCACTACTAAAAGGGAAGAAAAGAGAAACACAAAAATTTATACAAAACGCGGTCCGCCGCCAAATGATTTAATGCGTACTAGTACTGGAATAATACGGCCGCAACTTCGACCCATTGATTACCTTTGGAAGTGGATTTCCGGTCAACGTAGTCAACCGAAAAGTTGCCGGACCAACTTGTTCTGAAATCTTGAATGGACCGAACCAACGTAACTTGAATTTTCCTGCTGATCTGTTGGACTTCGCATTGTAGAAAAGAACAAGCTGTCCTACCGAAAATACTGAGGTCTTTAAATTGCGGTCATGTGTCCTGGCCTGTCTTAGTTGGATTTCGTTCATAGTTAAGAAACTGAGCCATCTATGCTCATCTAAATCTCTAAGTGTTTCTAACCGAAATACCAATGACTCTTCGGGTAGAAGCTTCTGAGAAATTGCTACTCTTAAACTTGGTATTACAATTTCCATCGGAGCTATTGCTTCTAGTCCATAGGCTAACTTGAATGGTGTCAAGCCGGTGGTTACCTTATATGTAGTGCGATAGGCCCATAAGACTGCAGGTAGCAACTGATCCCATCTTTCCGGTGTTTCTCTAGTCAATTTCTGAAGCATGTTCAGCAAAGATTTGTTGGTACTTTCTGCCAATCCATTTGCACGAGGATAATATGGTGAGCTGAATTTATGACTGATCTGGAATGACTGTGTTAATGCTTTCATCAGATTGTTCATAAAATGGGTGCCCTGATCTGAAACAAGCTCTAGTGGCAATCCAAATCTTGGAAAGACATCTGATAATAGACATTTTGCTACTTCAACTGTTGTAGCCGATCGTAAAGGCCATGCTTCTGCTCACCTGGTTGCGTAATCTGTGCAAGTCAATATATACCGGTTATTACTGAATACCGCGGGAGGTGTGATAGGACCAATAAAATCTAGACCCCACTTCTGAAATGGTTCTAAAGGAAGTACTGGATGAAGTGGAAAGTAATGTCGTTGTAGTGGTTGTCCAGTTCTTTGATAGCTATCACAAGTTTTGATAAATTCCAATACATCTCTGTACATAGTTGGCCACCAAAGTCCACTTTGCCGAATTTTTCGGTGAGTAAGATCTGCTGCAAAATGTCCTCCTGTTGGACTTGAGTGAGCTAAATTGATGACTGAATTTACTTCATGTGTAGGGATACATCGGAGTAAGGTTCCTGTATGATCTGTATGATAAAGTTCTCCAGCAACTAACCGGAACCTTCGACTAAAAACTGCAATTTTTCGGCGTATAGCTGTAGGAACTTCAGAAGGTAGACATCCATCCAAAAGGAAGGTCAATAACTGATCATAATACGTAGTTGGTATTGGTTGGGTTGACAATTCCTCAGTAGTCGGTTCTGAAGTATAGATGGCTGGCGTTGTATCATTTATACCAACCGGAGGTTCACCTGAATCTAAGCGTGACAAAAAGTCTGCTAAAACATGTGAACTACCTGGCCGATGAATGACATCATAGTCGAATTCCTGCAATAGTAGGACCCATCGTGCTAGGCGGCCACCTATATGTTGCTGCCGAACCAAATAAACAAGTGCAGCGTGATCGACATGAAATGTAAATTTTCGGCCAAGCAAATAATGTCTGAATTTTTTTACCGAATACACTAGTCCTAAGCATTCCCTCTCAGTTACCGAATAGTTCTTTTCTGCAGGTGCTAATCTTCTGCTAGCATAGTATACTGGTCTAAACCATTTATCTGTTTGTTGCATCAGTACACTTCCTATTGCTATATCAGATGCATCAACAAATACGTGAAATGGGTGATCCCAATCTGGTGGCTGTAAAATGGGAACCTGTGTTAATAACTGTTTCAGTCGATCAAATGCTATCTGACATTCCTGAGTCCATTCGAATTGCCGTGGCGTTTTGGAAATTAATTTGTTCAGTGGTATTGCCACATGAGCAAGCCACCGTAAATGCCTTCCATGCCATCTCACTTGACCCATAAACCGCATTACTTCGTTAGGTGTTTTCGGCACCGGAGCTTCTAATACTGCTGAAATTTTATCAGGATCGACTTGAATACCCTGTGCCGATATGATGTGACCCAGTAACTTACCACATGAAACCGCAAACACAGATTTGTTTGGGTTTAAACACAATCTATATTCTCTACATCTCTGAAGGCAACATCGTAAATGTACCAGATGTGCGATCATCTTACCGAAAATTGAAAAATCGTCAAGGTATACTTGCATAAATGAGGTGAGATAAGGAGAAAATATCTCCTGCATACATCTTTGAAATGTGCTTGGTGCATTCCTTAATCCAAACCACATTACTGTACAAGCAAAGACACCCCAATTTGTAATAAATGCAGTTTTTGGTATATCCTCTTCAGCCATTCTTACTTGATTATATCCAATGTATCCATCTAGAAATGAATACATCTCATGACCTGCTACTTTGTCAAGCATAGTATCCAAAAAAGGAATCGGAAAAGGATCCGGTACTGTTGCAGCATTTAATTTCCGATAGTCTACGCAGATTCTCAATTGCTTATTTTTCTTCGGTACTATCACAATCGGTGAAATCCATTCCGCATGTTCTATTGGTACTATGAATCCAACTTTTAATAACCTATCAAGTTCAGCCTTTACCTGTGCTGCATAATGTGGGTTCATCCGGTAGCTGGTTTGCTTTATCGGTTTCACTTCTGGTTTTAGCATAACTCGGTGTTGATAAATACGAGGATCTAAGCCCTTCATGTCTTTGTAATCCCATGCAAAGACGTCAGTAAATTCTTGGAGTAACTGAATTAAATCTGCTTGAAATGCTTCCGGTAAGTTTTGCTTTATCTTTACAGGACGAGGGTGATCTTCATCTCCAAGATTATAAGTAATTAACTGGTCTTCTGGAACATAAAATTGTTGATATTTCTCTGTATTAGCTAATGGTTCGAGAAGTTGCTGTAGTTCATTATCATGAATCGAAATGCTATCTTCCTCCTTAGTTTCTTCGGCAATGGGTATCACTGTGCATACTGAAGCATTCCAGGTATCTACAACAGACTGTAGATCAATAGTTCCTAATGTCATTAAATCAACATTATTCTTCAGAAATTCTTCTTCTTCATCATCTGACAACCCATCTAACATATGGACTGGTTCGGCAAAATATGGTCGAGCATGTAACTCACAGGGTTGTATCGCGTCTAACTTTACAACACATTTGCGATTTTTATCCTTGAACGTAAGTTCCTGGGCTGACCAGTCTTGAATTACCTTGGCTTGTTTCAACCAAGGACGGCCGAAAAGTAGATTGTAATCTAGGGTGGATTCCGGCAATTCTAGAACAACAAAAGTCATCTTGAATGTTGTGTCTTGCACAGTTATGGGTATATCTCGGACCAGTCCTACTGGATGAACTCTAGATTGATCAGCCATCCTAACAAAGAATTGAACTGGTTCTATCTTAGTCCATCCTAACTTCTTACAAAGTGACGCAGTGGCAATATTCACGCCAGACCCCCCATCAATTAAAACTTGTGGGATTTGATGTTTATGAAACCATACCGTAATCAAAGGAACTGAGTGATCTACCGTAGAGTCTGGCTCTGGTTGTACTGTTGCGGTAGCCGGAATGCAAGCAGATTTTGTAGTAAACTGTTGTTGAAATTGTTGGCGTATTCCTGGTACTAATGCCAGTAATTGCCCGAAAGGCAGTGTGATGGATGCTTTTGACAGTATATCCCATGCTGGTTGCAATTGATTTGCATCTTCCTTAACTGTTGAAGATGAAGCTTGGTCTGAAGATGGTAATTCTACTGCAGATGACGTACCTGCTTCTGTATTGTCAGCACGAGCTTGTGTCGTATTCGGGGACTGGATTACTGGAGTAGGTTCTGGAAAAACAGGTGGTTCTACGGTGGTCCACTGGCTAGCTTTATGATACATTCTGTGTTGTTCACGTATCCCTGGTTCAAATAATTCTGCTGCTGGTTGCAATTGTTTACCAGAACGAGTTTGAACTGCTGCTGCCTGCGTCTCTACAGGTGTGATTGTTACCACATTGGCCATTGGGTTTTGACGTTCCTTTTTCCTTTGATCATATTCCGCTGCATCTCTACAGAATCTTCTAATATGGCCCAATTGTCCACATAAATGACATCGAGGTGGTGGTAAATTATGATTTTCCGGGGGTGGTCCATTCTGCCAGCGCGGTGTATTATAGTTGTTGTTCCTCTATCCTCGATAATGTCGATAACCTTGTTGTTGATTGTTTCTCAAATGTGGGGGTACATATTGATTGGCTGGCTGCCCTTGTTCCTGAATAATTGCATTAACTGTTGCTGTTCCTTGTCTTCTGGCATTGTATGCACAACTTTCAGTGGTATGTCCAACAATGTTACAGATGGCGCAATAGGTCTGATTTAACGCACACTGGGCACTAGTATGTCCTGAATTCTTGCAGGTGGTGCAATATACTTGCTTAGTTATATCTTCAGCCACATGTTTGTTTGTTTTTATCCATTCCAAATCCTCTGAAAATCCACCAACTTTGTTTTCCAGCTGAAGGGTCATTGCGATCACTGCATCGAGGGTCATGGCCCCTACACATCTTATAATCATGATTTGCCTAAGTTGAGGAAGTAGGCCATTGATAAACCACTGTGTAATAACATCGTCTGGTAAATTAGCATGAGCCTGGGGTAACTGTCTTAAATGTGTTCTGAAAAGGGTAGCATACTCTTGTACAGTTTGATTTGGTTTCTGTCTGTTATTCTGTAAATACTCAAAGATCTCTGCAGGATTCTTTTTCAGCCTGAATCGCTGCAAAAAAGCGTCTCGTACTGCTTCATAAGTACCGAAATGATTAATATCGTATTCAGTAAGCCATCTTGCTGCTTCATTCACAAGTGTAGATTGAAAAACAAATGCTTTGTATGCCGGATCCGGTGGATGGTTGAGGACAGCGTAACTGATTTCAAAGGTGCGTACGTGAGCATCTGGATCATCTCCTGGAAATCCACTAAACTTTGTGTATGTTACTCCCGTTGGGGCCAATCTGGGTTGTCCTAACTGTCGTTGCGGTTGTTCATTCATCGTAAATGTATTATACACTCCTTCTGTATTTCTGTTTTGAGTTTCTGAACTACCGGAATTTGTTTCACCAAATGGCACACTTTCCGGTGCAATTAGCTTACTTACTATATTGCGAATTTCTGTTTCAAATAGTCTTCCTTCCTCCTTGATATCCAGTGTAGGAGGACTTGCTTCCAAACGTTGTAGTTGAGCTGAAGATCCAACTGAAACGGCTGAATCGTCACCAAAAAACTGGTTTTTTCTTACCGAAATTCCACCGGAAGAATTCGAAATTGTGACTGGATACGGTGTTGATTCGCCTGTGTTAATTTCCTTCCCTAAAGTGTTTCTAATCGTATCTGAATCTATTCCGAAAACTTTTAGACTAGATTCCAACTGCGTCTTGGTGGATTCCAAAATTGCTGTATTTTCGACAGTCTGCATCGTAGTGATACCAGACAGCTCTAGAGATGTACTATGTTCTACCGTAATCTCACCGGAATCAGTGTTATCGTTCGTCACTTTTTCTATAACTGGGTCAGGTCTAATTGCACTAGTACCTCCCAGAGTTGTTCTTAATACCCCTAACTGATGATTCTTGGGATACTTTTCACCTGATCGAGTAATCGGCATGTAGCATTTCCGTACTAATCATATAGTATTACGAACAAAACAGTCTTGCAACAATCTGATTCTGTTGCTATTGTCTATCCAACAAAATTTAATTCGAACAAAATACCAGGCAATCTTAATGCCACATCCCCAGCAGGATCGCCAATGTTAAACGATAATACTTCTATCCAACTTTCGGAAGAGTATTATCGGGTCCTCGGGTTCTTGGGAGTGGTAGGGGTCTGTTAGACAGAGGCCCTGTACTATTTTCCCAGTTCTTCACACAATTATAAATACTCCATCACGTATTAGCACAGCAGATGATTCTGAATACTAATCATTCTTCGACCCGGTGAATATTAAGTCTTTTAGACTGAATCTGCTATGGTATTGGAGCAGAGGTCCTATTGTGACTTATAAATAATGGAATACGCACTTTTCTGTAATTGAATACTACTCAATATGACAATTCCATGTGACAGGTAAATACACCGAACAATAATACATAGACAATTATAATCGGGATTACGCCAAACTGATCGTATACTGACTCAAGTCACAAAGTCCTAACCGCAATTGCCAAACTTCCCAATACTTCTGTTCACATCCAGATCTTTACCGAATTTTCAGTGAACGCAGACTATGGTATCGAGTCTGGTAACTTAACCGAAAAGATACTAATTGTAGATGATTAATTTTGACCTTACACAGTCTCTCGCAGGATGACAAACATACTATTTCACGACAGAAAAGATCCAGAATCGTATGTAACTGATCATCAAACAGACTCACAATACAAGGTTACCGAACGGAAATCGGTTCAACAAGAAAAATAACAGAATAGTTAGATACGACTAGAATAGAACAGAACTCAATATACTCATCAATATCTCATACACAGTCTCAAAATATGATGCTCGTAATCTCCCAAATTGACTCAGTATAGCAGGCATACAGAATACAATACAATACTTGCAATTTCCAAACACTTTAGTTCGAGATGTGACCAATCCTATTCGCTACAAGGCCAAATAGTATAGAGACTTCTTCCGAAAGGAAAGACTACTACTATTCTCTATCTCTTTGTCTCACACAATAATTTCTACTCTCACCAGCCCAGCGGAGCAGCGGATATCCTCTCTCTCTGTCTCTTCATCCTACTTTTTATTGCTTTCGCATCCTTCATTTACCGACTCTTGCGTAATTTCCTGCATCTCCGTCATTTCAGCCAAAATTCTTGTTTGTCCTTTTTCTGTGGTTGCGGTTGTCTCGCTCCGTCGGCCTTGTAACACATGCATGCTTTGGTCATCTGAATTTTGCTAGTTTGCTACGCCCGCAGAAATTTGAAATGGTGGCCTCTTCGCCCTAACTTGAGGCACATGGAAAACATGTTTGTGAAGGCTGTATTTTGGGCAAAATGCAGCGTTCCTCATTTCCAAAAGATGGTTCAGTTCGGGCTACTCAGAAATTGCAGCTTGTACATAGTGATGTCTGTGGTCCTATGCAGACACCTTCTTTTGGAAATTATCTTTACTTCATGACTTTCATTGATGATTTTTCCAGGCATGCATGGGTATATCCATTGAAGGAAAAGTCCGAAGTGTTCATGTGCTTCAAACAATTTTTGGTTTTGGCTGAAATCTGTCAGCATGTAAAAAGGGCACCCTCCGTTTAGATTGAGGGGGGGAATATATGACTTCTGATTTAATGCATTTTTGGTTGAACGTGGGCTAAAACACCACTGTACAGTGCCGTATACACCTCAATAGAATGGAGTTGCTAAACAAAAGAACAGGTCACTCATGGAGGTCGCGAGGTGTATGGTCAAGACATAGGGTTTACCACATAGTTTCTGGCTTGAGGCTGTCATGTGTGTAGTGTTAAAAGTCCAGCTTCAAGCTAAAAATTCGTGGGGAATCTTTTATGGAAATGTGGAGCAATCAAAGGAAGCCAAAAGCCACGAGATTCCATCAAGAAAAGTCACTCAACCACTCCCCAAGTCATCTCAACTAATTCCTCCAAGTTAGGAGGCTGATTTGGAAAGGTAGTTCCTAGATTTTAGGGGCACTCTTCTCACTATAAAAGGAGCATGTATCCCGACTTCTTTTGGGCCATCTTCTTGGAGTTTTAGCTCATGTAAAGTGAGCACTAAGTGCTGGAGTTGTGATAAGCAAGCCCCTTGCTTAAGCAACCCCCTTGCTTGCTTGTTTGTTTTCTTTTAGTAGGCATATCTATGTGTGTGCGCAGGCAGTGTTGCAAGTCTCTACCCCTGAGTTGTTAGCATTGCTTCTCCCTCATATGGTATCCATTTGATGTAATTCTTGTCTCATTGGATAGCTATAAGAGTCTATTTTATGCTTACCAATTCTCTGGAGCATTCTCTGAGTAAGCTGGGAGCAACATTCATTTTAGTGAAGTTGTGTGATTGATATCTCTCTCTTTGTGTAGGCTCTGTTGGAAATATTTTGCTCTCTGTTGTAAGGGCTGGTTCTCCTTCTCCATGTATCCATTTGCTATGATTTTGATGTCATTGCGTAGCTATTAGAGTGATCTAAAGTTGACCTAAGTTTGAGATTCATTCTCTGTATAATCCGTGAGAAAAGTTTGCTGGAGTGAAGTGAGGTCTCTGCTTGACTAGCAGTTGTGAGCATTCAACTAGCTCATGTTGTAGACATTGTTTCTCTTTGTGTAAGCATCCATTTCAAGTTAAATTTGATTTGTTAGAAAGCCCTTGGTGTCTACTACAGGTCTACAAAAGCTCACTGGAGTTCTCTGCATAAGCTCTGAGTAAGAGCATTTTTGGTGTGCAGAGGTCAAAGAAGGATACCTGTGGAGGTCATTCGCGCTTCATCGTTGCTTAGGGGTTGAGATACTTCCCCCATCAGTGGTATCAGAGCATTTGGGCATCTTGGAGGTATCACATACAAGCAAGAAGACCTCTTGGAGTTGGTGGTTGAACAGTTGCATCAACAAAAGCTTCTTGGAGGTAGCTCACATCAAGGGGGAGCTATTCTACTCAAATTTGCAAGAGCACAAGGTGTCCATCTAAGGAAAGCTTTGGATTGAGGTAACCTCAGAGCCTCATTTTCATTTTACACACATTGGAGCATTAGCCAAGGGCTAGGTCAAGTATCAAAGACTAGATATGGGAGACTTCAACACTCAAATTGAAAAGCTAGACAAAGGTAACTATCAACCATGGAGATTTAGGGTCTCCAACTATCTTATGGGCAAGGGCCTTTGGGGGTTGATTAGTGGAAGTGAACCAAGACCTAGGTTGGATGAGAATCCAACCAATGACCAGAGAAGGGCCTTTAGGGAATGGAATGAAAGAGACAAGAGGATGTAACCTTGTATCGATCTATTGTAGGATCTTTCAATTATGCCACAATAACTAGGCCCGACATAGCATATGGAGTTGGAGTGTTATCACAATGTATGCATAGTCCAAGGACTACACACTTGCAAGCTGCAAGAAGAATGTTGCGATATCTCAAAGCCACTATAAATGAAGGATTGTTCTACTCATTTGATGATGATATGCAGGTCAAAGCTTATTTCGATGCCGATTGGGCCGGTTCGAAGGAAGATAGAAGGAGTACAAGTGGTTACCTAGTCATGCTAGGTAGCAAGATCATCTCATGGATTTCAAAGAAGCAACCCACGGTGGCATTATCTTCCACCGAGGCTGATTATAGAGCTTTGGCTCAAGTCACATGTGAGCTAATGTGGATTAAGAAGTTATTTATGGAGCTTAATTTGCAGGTTGACACATATCCAATTTTTTGTGACAACATGAGTAGCATTCATCTAGCATCAAATCCTGTCTATCATGCTAGAACCAAGCATATTGAAGTGCACTATCACTTCATAAGGGAAAAGGTGATATCCAAGGAAGTTTTAGTACATCATATTGGTACCAAGGACCAAGTTGCGGACATGTTTACAAAGGCTTTGGATGGGATGAAGATTTCAAAATTCAAGCAATGCATCAACATGAAGGAGCTTGGATGAGGATGAAGAATTGAAGCTTGAGGGGGAGTGTTAAAAGTCAAGCTTCAAGCTAAAAATTCCTGGGGAATCTTTTATGGAAATGTGGAGCAATCAAAGGAAGCCAAAAGCCATGAGATTCCATCAAGAAAAGTCACTCAACCACTCCCCAAGTCATCTCAACTAATTCCTCCAAGTTAGGAGGCTGATTTGGAAAGGTAGTTCCTAGATTTTAGGGGCACTCTTCTCACTATAAAAGGAGCATGTATCCCGACTTCTTTTGGGCCATCTTCTTGGAGTTTTAGCTCATGTAAAGTGAGCACTAAGTGCTGGAGTTGTGATAAGCAAGCCCCTTGCTTGCTTGTTTGTTTTCTTTTAGTAGGCATATCTATGTGTGTGCACAGGCAGTGTTGCAACTCTCTACCCCTGAGTTGTTAGCATTGCTTCTCCCTCATATGGTATCCATTTGATGTAGTTCTTGTCTCATTGGATAGCTATAAGAGTCTATTTTACGCTTACCAATTCTCTGGAGCATTCTCTGAGTAAGCTGGGAGCAACATTCATTTTAGTGAAGTTGTGTGATTGATATCTCTCTCTTTGTGTAGGCTCTGTTGGAAATATTTTGCTCTCTGTTGTAAGGGCTGGTTCTCCTTCTCTATGTATCCATTTGCTATGATTTTGGTGTCATTGGGTAGCTATTAGAGTGCTCTAAAGTTGATTTAAGTTTGAGATTCATTCTCTGTATAATCTGTGAGAAAAGTTTGCTGGAGTGAAGTGAGGTCTCTGCTTGACTAGCAGTTGTGAGCATTCAACTAGCTCATGTTGCAGACATTGTTTCTCTTTGTGTAAGCATCCATTTCAAGTGAAATTTGATTTGTTAGAAAGCCCTTGGTGTCTACTACAGGTCTACAAAAGCTCACTGGAGTTCTCTGCATAAGCTCTGAGTAAGAGCATTTTTGGTGTGCAGAGGTCAAAGAAGGATACCTGTGGAGGTCATTCGCGCTTCATCGTTGCTTAGGGGTTGAGATACTTCCCCCATCATGTAGCATATGTACTGAACAGGTGTCCCACTAAAGCGTTGCAGTCTATCAATCCATATGAGGCTTGGTAGGATCGCAAGACATCTGTTGCTCATCTCCGTGTTTTTGGATGTTTGGCATATGCATTAGTACCTAAACAACATCGCAGAAAAATGGATGATAAAGTAGTAAAATGTATTTTTGTTGGGTACAGTTCTAGAAGTAAAGGCTATCGTCTGTATCATCCACACACTAACACATTCTGGTTAGCCATGATGTTATTTTTGTGCAAGATGCTATTCAGCCATTGCATTCATGTACTAAAGAGACATTTGTTAGCTCCAAAGACATGTATGATACTTTGCTGCCTCTTTTTACAAGTGGAGAGTCTAGTGCTGCTCCCAATGAGGCAACTACTCAGCATTTGCAAGTTTCATGTGATGATGCAGATCATTCCGTTTCTGATGCAGATTTACATGATGCACTAGTTGATGAGAGAGCTGATATTGAGCAGGCAAAAAGTATACCAAAATGGCTGGTGCAAACTTTGCGTGAGAGCAAATTAGATGCACCTCTATCATATCGTACTCGTTTAGGCTCTCATAGTGCCTCTTTTGCATCATATTGCTATGCAATGGCTGCATCTAGTCTCTATGATGAGAATGAGCCTGTTTTGTTTGATGAAGCACAAAATTCAAAAAATTGGATGGCTGCTATGCAATCTGAATTTGATGCTATATTGAAGAATGGTACTTGGTCTTTATGTGACTTGCCTCCAGGCAAGAAGGCCATTGGCACTAAGTCGGTATACAAGCTGAAGCGTAAACCGGATGGTACAGTTGACAACCATAAGGCTAGGCTTATTGCAAAGGGTTATGCACAGGAAAGAGGCATCGATTTTGATGAGACCTTTGCACCTACATATCGTATGAATACTGTTCGGAGCATTTGTGCACTTACGACTCATCATGGTTGGAATGTACATCAGTCGGCCATTAAAAAAACATTTCTAAATGGTGACTTGCATGAAGAACTGTATGTTTTGAGCCCCATGGCTTTGTGCAGAAAGGGCATGAAAACCAGGTGTGCAAGTTAAAGAAGGCATTATATGGTTTAAAGCAAGCACCACGTGCTTGGTATGAGAAGATATATACCTATCTGATTGCACATGGTTTTGAGAGCAGTCCAACTGAACGCACCTTATATGCTTAGCATGCTAATGATGTGCTTCTGATCAGTGTTGTCTATGTTGAGGACATGCTGCTCACTGGTCCTATTGAGAAGAATATTGCTGATTTTATGGCTGATTTGCATGCATCATTTGAGATGTCTGATTTGGGGCATTTGCATCACTATTTGGGCATTCAGTTTATGCAAGTTCATGGTGGAATGGCTTTGTGTCAAATGAAACATATTGACACATTATTGCAATGTTTTGACCTTGAAGACTGTAAGCCTATTGCCATTCTTATGGAGACAGGTTTACGATTGAGTCTTCATGATGCTGGAGATGCATTTGATGCTATTCTCTATCAGCAGGCTGTTGGATGCTTGATTTACTTATGCATTACTCGGCGAGATATTTAGTTTGCTATCTCAGAGATGAGCAGGTTTATGCATTGCCCAGGACTCAAGCATTGACAGGCGGTTAAGCGCATCTTTCGCTACTTGAGTGGTACTCAGCTACTTGGGTTGTTTTATCCCAAGGGGGGATCACTACCGCCATATTTGCATGCTTTTTCTGCCTCTGATTGGGCTAGTTGCTATGAAACTCGTGTGTCCACTAGTGGCTTTTGCTTCATGCTTCGTAGCTCATGTATATCTTGGTTGAGCAAGGAGCAGCCTACTGTGGCCACTTTCAGTTGTGAGGCTGAGTATAGGGCAGCTTTCACAGTGACTCTTGAGTGTGTGTGGCTCAGAAGCCTTATGGATGATTTGGGTGTTGGTCAGAGTTCTGCCACCACCATCTTCACTGATAGTCAGAGCGCATTGGCAGTTGCGAGGAACCCTATTTTCCATGCTCGCACTAAGCACATTGAGGTGCATTATCACTATGTCAGGGAGAGGTTATGTGCTGGGGAGATCAGCTTGGCATATGTGCCCATGCAGGAGAACATTGCAAACCTTTTCACGAAGGCTCTACCTAGGGAGAAGTTTGAAGCTTTTCGCAAAGCTTTGGGCTTACGTCCTTTTCTGGAGTGGTTTCCACGTAGCTTGGCACTTCCTTATACATGAGTGCCAGCTCCTTGTTCACCCCATCACTCCCAGGGGGGATTTGTTGATATATTGAAGTAGAAGGTGAAAGGGACCTACTTTCCTTTATGGATTGTTTTTCATGCTTATCCTTCTTCTTCTTTTTACCCTTTGATGAAGATAAAGGTGCTTCTTCATTCTCTTCCATTCCCTTCAACTAATCCTCATCTTGAAGTAACAAGAACTCTAGCTCTTCAAATGTAACCTCTCTATCTCTTGTGGTAAGGGTAAGAGTGGTTATGAAAGATCAATATGAAATATGAAGTGAATTAATCAACGTATTTACCATTTCTTCATCTGATATCTCAACTCCTATATTTAGAAGTTGATCTCTCAAGTCAACGAGCCTCATAATGCGTGTTTGAATTGACTCACCAGCTTTCATCCTTGTATTTGCTAGTTATCTCCTCAAGTGAGCTTTCCTAGCAAGATTTCTGCTCTGAAAAAGGTTCTCAAGCTTCAACCAAGCTTGTCTCGAACTTTTGTAAGATCTGATATGTGGTAGAATATGCTTTTTGACACTCATTTCTATGAATGAAAGTGCTAAAGCATCTCTAGCATCCCATCTTGCCTGATCTTTAGTAGGAGGAACTCTAGGTAAAGACCTAACAGTGACCCTGGATATAGAAGTGGTTACCTCTTCTTTGGTTGGTTCTGCAATTGTGACTCTAGTACCTCTTGAAGTTGTTGTATCCCCTTCTTCCACTTCTCATCTTGGTCTTGTTAAGGATCCATTGACGATACTCCATAAATCCTTTGTCACTAAAATATTCATTATCATGAAATTCCACATGGGATAATTAGAAGATCCATCCAACTTTTCTTCAATCTTAATCCTAATCTCACTCATCTTAACTAAGTGTGTATGTTAATTATGCTCTGATACCAAGTGTTGGAATTTGGGCCTCCACGATCGTTCCAAACTAAAACCTTTTGAGCATACACAACTTAATTGACAAGATGATAAGTGAGAGATAGAAAGAAAATGATCTTGAGTCAAGTATAGGGAACGTATGCTGGATGCTTACTCACTAAAAATAGATGTCCAAACTACAACATAGGAGTACTACTCAACCATATAAAGTGGTGCACTCACTAATGGAAGAATATCTAAGAAGATGATCATATAAAATTTAGATTATGTTGAAATAATCTAAGTGTGTGAAGTGAATGAAGCAACGAAGCTAACCTTATTCTCACAAAATAGTGTAACGAAATTGTAAATCAACCACAAGGTTAACTCACAAAAGATACTTACCACCACCTTGTAGAAGACTTCTTGCTCCAATGAGAGTAGCCTCTCCTTCACCAAAACTTCACCTCCTCAAGAGTGTGATACTCTTCCTCCTTGATCTCCTTGAGAGCTTGAGTAATAGAGTATACAATGAGCTTGGCTCTTATTATATAGTTGTTGTCTAAGTTCCAAAAGCACATATGAAAAACTACGATCGCTAAATGCTAACTCTAAACGCCATCGCAAAAATGTTATCGGAATTGCAAATTCCTTTCAATGCTTTAAGAAAAAACAAACTCCACATTGTTGCACCCAAGGGGGATCGAACTCAGGTCTCTCAAATGAGAGTTGGTAGTTTTATCCACGCTGCCACACGTTGCTTTTATGAATAGAGTGTAGAAGAAACTTATTAGATGGAGTTCTCAACAGTTTTGGACCATTGGATATTGACTTCCAACACCGTTAGTGTTCATGTGAAAGGCCAAATGGCCACTGGACATTTCTTTGTATATAGTAGAGAAACAAACCGTACACACTTATTCGCCACTATCACACACACACCACCTACCATTCCAATATATATGGTAGACACTACACTCACTTCCACCCCTCAAGGTATGGACATTTCACCACCGACGACACCTCCCCCTCCCCCCACACTTCCACCATCCCCCATTCCCCCTCCACCAATTTCACCTACACACACATCTCCACTAGACACAGCATTCACTCTTCCCAATCCCCAATCCTCTCCTCCTGCATTTTCCATGGTACAAACCACACCTTCATCCATAGGCAACGCATTTGACACCATGATTGCATGTATGACACAGTTAAGGATAGAATACGATCAACTACAGGCACATAACCAAAGGTTACAAGAACACTTTGAAGCATTACAACAATGCCTTGATACACTAGAAGAGGACAAAGGTAGTCCCCAAACTCAATTTCAAACCTTACAAGAGGCTCATGGCATTTTGGAGACACAATTTCAGAATGTAGATCAGGATAAAGAATAGATATCTGACTCATAAATGTTCAAGATCTTCATGATCATTCAAGATCATCCAAGATCATACAAGATCTATCAAGATCTTACAAGATCATACGAGATCATCCAAGATCAATGATCTCTCCAACAAAATATCCATGTACATTCTGTTCTCATCAGACCTTCATTGTTGAATGTTTGATTTGCTACGTGAATGTCTCCAAGTGTCCATGCTCATAAGGTTGTAAAACTTTTCTTCAAACAAATCCTTCTCAAGAATTTGGAACTCCTACTTGAAACATAAGTGGATAAACTTCTCACCTTGAGAACTCCAAAACCTGCAAGTTGATACTTCAAATCTTCATGTTCTACCCGGGTGAAATCTGATAGTATCCGCTTGCTTTTCTTTTGGCTAACTCCACTTCTCAATCAAGTGCTATGATTTAATGTAACACCTTTCTGAATACAAGCATGCATCCAAAAATCTAGACAATCATAGAAAGTAGATTTTTCAACCGACTAGTACATGAAAAATCTGAATTTTTTGAAGTTTTCTAAAGTTTTCTAAAAATATTGAATATGAGGTAACCTTTCCAAACACAAAATCTCAACCCAAGTCTTCAACAAAAACTCTTTTACCTCAAGGGCTAGATAAAGAAGAAATATACTTCTTTGCAACTTGTCACATACCAAGTAGTTTTGTATTGACACTCCAAGAATTCTTTGACAGAATATATAGCTACCAACTCAAAATCTTCAACTTATATATAACTCATAGATATGAGTCAAAATATACAAGTTTTCTTCAAAATATGCTGCTTTTCTTTCTCTCAATCCAATTCTCTCTCAAATCTACTAAATCATGACCAAGTATCATGCAAAATAGAAACTCCTTCTTCTTTAGACTATCTTCACATAAGATGTTCTCGTAGACTTGTCTTTGGATGTAGAGGATTATATAAGAAAAATATATGGAAAATATGAGAAAAGGAAGTCTTACTTTCCCTTTGGAAATGTTGGACTTTCTTCTTCTGCATCTTTCTTCCACCTGATGATGATGTCAACATCTTCAAACTTCTCTTCCATACCTTTTGTTCTCTTCATCTTGAAGTAGCAAGCACTCTTGTCTTCTTCAAATGAGATTTTTCTCTTCCTCTAGCACTAAGAGTAAGAGACAAAACAATCATGGTATACAAATGGAAGAGAACATAGAATCATGTTTTATCATCTCCTCATATCTTGAGTCAAAATTCTGCTTCAATTGTGACAAATATGACTGAATTCACCAACCTTTTGTCTGAATGATGAATTACCTTTCTAGAGTTACCTCTCTAGATACCTAGATCACATTTTGTATCTAGATAAAGACTTTCCAACCAACTTACAACACAAGATTGGTTCAAAACAAAACTGCATTTATTTTCTTAGATGAGCTTTCTTTCCATGAATGAGATCTCTCAAAACTCTGTAGAAAAACCTCTCAAAACTTTCATAAAATGAAAGCGTTATAAAAGCAATTCTTGAATCCTTCAAATCTCTTTGTAGATCCCCAGGGGCAGACTTCACTTGATCAATGAATGTCTTCCATCAAGATAAAAGGACAAATTGAAATCTACAAAGGGCTTCTGTAAGATTAAGAGTGTGCTGCACAAAGAGGTCGTCACCCTTCCTTTTGAATTTTGCATACTCTTTGAGTGGAGAACAAATGCGATTTCACCAGTGATAGTATCAGGAGCCTTATCAGCCTCTCCAGGAAATAACTCTCTTTCCCTCTCTCTCTCTCTCCTTTCCCCTCACCCTCCCCTATCATCCCCCCGCTAACCTCCACTCACCCCGCCATCTCCCCCCACCATCCCCCGCTAACCTCCCCTCACCCCGCCATCTTCCCCCACCTTCCTCCTCCACTCACCCCGCCATCTTCCCCCACCTTCCTCTTCCACTCACCCCGCCATCTTCCCCCACCTTTCCCCCCTCCACTCACCCCGCCATCTCCCCCCACCATCCCCCCTCCACTCACCCCGCCATCTCCCCCCACCATCCCCCCTCACCCTCCCCCTCACTCTCCCCCCACCATCCCCCCTCCACTCACCCCCGCAGACCCCCCCCTCACCCCGCCATCTCCCCCCACCATCCCCCCTCCACTCACCCCCGCAAACCCCCCCCTTTTCACCCCGCCATTTCCCCCCATAGGCCCTCTCTCTCTCTCTCTCCTCTCTCTCTCTCTCTCTCTCTCTCTCTCTCTCTCTCTCTCTCTCTCTCTCTCTCTCTCTCTCTCTCTCTCTCTCTCTCTCTCTCTCTCTCTCTCTCTCTCTCTCTCTCTCTCTCTCTCTCTCTCTCTCTCTCTCTCTCTCTCTCTCTCTCTCTCTCTCTCTCTCTCTCTCTCTCTCCTCTCTCTCTCTCTCTCTCTCCTCTCTCTCTCTCTCTCTCTCTCTCTCTCTCTCTCTCTCTCTCTCTCTCTCTCTCTCTCTCTCTCTCTCTCTCTCTCTCTCTCTCTCTCTCTCTCTCTCTCTCCTCTCGTCTCTCTCTCTCTCTCTCTCTCTCTCTCTCTCTCTCTCTCTCTCTCTCTCTCTCTCTCTCTCTCTCTCTCTCTCTCTCTCTCTCTCTCTCTCTCTCTCTCTCTCTCTCTCTCTCTCTCTCTCTCTCTCTCTCTCTCTCTCTCTCTCTCTCTCTCTCTCTCTCTCTCTCTCTCTCTCCTCTCTCTCTCTCTCTCTCTCTCTCTCTCTCTCTCTCTCTCTCTCTCTCTCTCTCTCTCCTCTCTCTCTCTCTCTCTCTCTCTCTCTCTCTCTCTCTCTCTCTCTCTCTCTCTCTCTCTCTCTCTCTCTCTCTCTCTCTCTCTCTCTCTCTCTCTCTCTCTCTCTCTCTCTTCTCTCTCTCTCTCTCTCTCTCTCTCTCTCTCTCTCTCTCTCTCTCTCTCTCTCTCTCTCTCTCTCTCTCTCTCTCTCTCTCTCTCTCTCTCTCTCTCTCTCTCTCTCTCTCTCTCTCTCTCTCTCTCTCTCTCTCTCTCTCTCTCTCTCTCTCTCTCTCTCTCTCTCTCTCTCTCTCTCTCTCTCTCTCTCTCTCTCCTCTCTCTCTCTCTCTCTCTCTCTCTCTCTCTCTCTCTCTCTCTCTCTCTCTCTCTCTCTCTCTCTCTCTCTCTCTCTCTCTCTCTCTCTCTCTCTATCTATCTCTCTCTCTCCCTCCCTCTCTCTCTCTCCGTGCGTTCTATCTCTCTCTCTCCCTCTCTCTCTCTCTCTTTTTCTCTCTCTCTCCCCGCTGCCCCACGTGAACCCCCCCCCTCTCCCTCTCTCCCTCTCTCTCTCTCCCTCCTCTCCTTCTCTCTCCTCCCCCGCCAACCCCGCTGACCCATCCCGCCATCCCTCCGCAGCTCCCCCCGCAGCCACTCCGTCGTAGCCCGCAGCCCACAGCCCGCAGCCCGCAGCCCTCGCCAGCCCTCGCCAGCCCTCGCAAGCCCTCCGCCCCGCTGCCTCCCACACCCCCCGCCCCCGCTCACTCCCACGCTTTCCCCCCTTCTCCACCTATCCCTCATGCACGCAGGACACATGCATGCACACATGCACGTCCACACATACATGCACACATGCGCACATTCACATGCATTGACACATTCACCCACACACACATGCAGCACACACGCAGGCAGCACACACACATGCTTGCACACATGCTCACATGCGCACACACTCATACATGCATACCTATGCACAATCACATACACACACATCTTTACATATACATCTACTGCCACACACACATCCACTCCCACACATACACACATCCCTACACACACACGCACTCGCATATACTCAAATACATATATACACTCCCCCGCGCACACACCCTCACTCTCACACCCGTACAAACACATACACCCCCACACACACTCACACACATGCAACCCATGCACCCCATACTCACACACATACCCTTACATACTCACATACACACAAGTGCACACACACTCACACTTTCACATTCACACATACCCCCCATGTGTACACACACACATTCACACACACACGCACACACAATGACACAGAGAGCACCGTAATTCAAACCTTGGAAGGGAGGTCAAAACCTACACAATTGGAACAGCAACTAGACTCTCAGAAGTCGTGAATGCAATACAAGGAAAGGGCAACATTTCTATCTGATTCTATAAGCAAATTTAAGTCGGATTTTAGGGGAACAAGGACCTGACGTGCTCTAAAAGGCATGAGATCTCAACAAGGACAAAGGAGAAGAAATATGACCTTAAAGAAGAGAATAATGATGGGAGTCAGAAGATTTCTGTGTGCAGGGTAAAAAGTGAAAGCAGGGAAAAGTTTTTTTGCTACCAACTATTCAAGGCGACTACCTATTTTTGTGGATCCTACTCAAATCAAGTAGAATATTTGACCTACCCCTTCAATTTTGGGTGATTAACCGGCGCGTGATCAGTGGACGAGAGGATTCGGCAAGGCTCTCTTGGCCTATAAAAACAATGGATTTGTGCTCATTGGGGGTACATTTTTGGAGTTACATTGACGCGTGTTTACATGCAAAAGTTCTCTCTTGCACTTGGTGGTTTCAAGCCTATTGTAGGAGCTACTCTGTAGTGTGGATACAGAGGGTAGGCTTCTCAGTGGAGGGCTATGAGCACTATAATGTAAGAGAGTAGCTTGGATTTATCTTCTTTTCTGTGAGTCAGTGTGTTGATTAATCTCTATTCTCTTGAGAAATTCTACCACTTGTATCGTTCTGAGTTAGCCTGCATATCAGTGGCCCCTTATGCTGATCTGTTGTATTGGAGTTAATACTTTTAGGGTGGCTTGTCAGCCCTAAGCTTGCACTTTTGAGCATCACTCTGCCCAAACTTGTAATCGTCTGATTCGAATCAAGAAGTGTAAGGTCTTCCTTGGTCATTGGTTGTCCATATTTTCTGAAGTATTTACCACTCTGTGCAATCCGTGTTATCTACCTGCTCACAGAAATGTTAAAGGGTATACTTCCCTAAAGAGAACCCCCCTTGAGTAGGTGATGTACTGGACGTGTTTAATCTTCATTCTCTACTTTTGTTAAAAGCGGATACCCCAGTACCTCCTCTACAGTTTGGCACGCCCGGTGGGACCTTTGCATTTCTGTGAAAGGTATTCTTGCCCTATTACATTTGCAAGTAGGTACATGACCCATACACGGGTAGATAAGGAGTCTCTTCGTGTTCGGAGGAGCCTTAACAAGTTAGCCATAACCACGACTAGTGAGTCTACCTCCCCTCTGCCCTCCCTAAATTTATCAATTGATTTGGGTGTGACACCATTGTCGAAAGAGGGGTATAGGAGAACTCTAGACTTCTCCTCAGATACGTCCGAAGAAACACCAGTACAAATGGAGGATCCCTCTCATTTACTCTCCAGATTAAATATCAAATTCCCTACCTTCAAGGGACAAGCCTATGAGGATGCTGATGATCATGTGAGATGATTCACCTCTTTATGCCATGGACGAGGTTTGCAAAATAGAGAGGATGCAATGCTGGCACTCTTTCCATCCACATTGGAGGGTCTTGCAGATAAATGGTATAGTCAATATGCAGATGGCCATTTCACTACATGGGAGGCTTTGAAGGCGGCATTCTCACAGACATTCTGACCAAGTGATTCCTCGGAAAGAGCTCTAGATCAGCTAGAGAATTTGAAGCTAAGACCAGGTGAATCCTTTAATGAACTTCACACTAGAACAAAAGCACTTGTTGCACGTCTGCCACATGCTCCAGGTGACTTTTTGGTTAAAAAGTGGATCGAAAAGGCTCTGACTAGGTCATCTCAGTAGAAGCTTCGTGAATCTCTTAGATTGGATGCGACCCTCAATGATTTTGTTGCAGCGGCATCACGCATTGAAGAAGCAAGGCAACATTTTGAAGGGGATACACAACAAAAGTATGCTGCAGATCTGGATCCTATTGAGCAACTAAGAAGGGAACTGGAAACATTGAAGATGCAACAAAATCAACAAGAAGAGAAGGTCTTGCCACCACTGCGTCGCACTGATGATGAAGTAGCTCAACTTCGCCGAGAGTTAGAAGATTTGAAGACCACTCAGGATATAAGGAGACAAATTTGGTGTACAATCTGCAACAACAATGGACATTCCAATGCTAATTGCCCTAACAAGGTAAGCTGCCAATTTTGTGGAAAGGATGGTCATGAAGCTAGAGATTGCTACTACCTCAAGGGTACACAGCAGAGAGGTAACCCTCAAAATTTGGATTCATATTATGCTAGTACTTCAAATACATCTATTAGAGAGGAGAATAGGCCTGCAAAGCCTAGATATAATAGACCTTTGATGTGCTATCGTTGTGGTGAGTATGGCCACATGCAAAATAGGTGTTCTCTTCCAGAAGATGCACCTCCCTGTCAACATTGTCCAGAGGCCAAAGATCATTATACCAAGATTGCCCAAGAGGTCGTCTTGCTCCAATCCACATGATTGCGGTCTCTCCACATGAAGAAGGAAAAACCACTCAGTCTTATGCCGTTTCATCCTCTGCAATGCCCATGATGACCAGAGCTAGGCAATCAGCTGCAACCCATAGGGATGAACGACAAGAATTTCAGGATAAAGAGGAGGAAAAGAAGTCTGGATGGAAGGACCAGGCAGAAATTGAAGGAGCTTATGATAAGATGACTACTTCTCTAAAGGGCCAACCAATCTGTCTGCAAGAAAACACTCAGGAGGTAAACATTGAACAGATCTTGAAGGGTATTCATCACAAGGTTAGTCTATATGAACTTATAAGGATGGATTCAAAAATAAGAAGTGACTTACTGAAGATTATACACTCTGCTCACTTAGTCCAATCACCTAGTTTAGATGGATTCATGGTTGATTTTCCCCCTGCACCCTTAGCAGACTACCAAAGTTCAAGATTATCAGTTTGTATAAAGGATGAAGCTCTTATAGGTGTGATCATAGATGGAGGCTCTGGTATCAATTTGATGCCAGATTTTACAATGAAGAAGCTTAATTTGAACCCCACCAAAATGGCACCATTTACAGTTACACTAGCAGATCAACATCGGGTTGCGCCTCTTGGCATCATTGAAAAGGTACGGATGATAGTACAGGGTTGCCACTTTGTGTTGGATTTTGTTGTTATTGCACTTCCACAGGAGACTTCTTACCCTTTACTCCTGGGGAGACCCTGGCTGAGACAAGCAAAAACTTTGCAAGATTGGGGGAAAAATAAACTATGGATTTCAACAAGCACCAATAGCCAACTACAACTACACTTGGAAGAAGGATTTGATTCAGGAAAAACCACTGGATATACTGTGGATACTCAGGTAATGCCCTCTCTACCCCAAGAAGATGATACATTGTTAAATTGGATGATGGGAAGTGCAGAGTGTTGCACAGTGGAGATCAATGAAATTGAGGAAGAAGTTGCAGATAAGGAAATTACAGGAAAGGGCAATGAAGACCACAAGGTGTTGGAGAATGAACAATTGAAGGAAAATACAAGCTTTGAGGAGGCAACCAATATAAAAGTATCAGAGAAGGAAGATTATGAACCTAAGAGCAGAGAAGATCTTCCTTTTGCAGATATACCTCAAGGATGGATGAAAGAACATGTTGCAGAACATAAATTAAAATCCACTCCTGCATATAGTGGAGATGATTTCTCAAGCAAGACCAGTCCTGAAACATTGGTTCAAGAAGTAAATTTAGGGGATGAAGAGAACCCTCAAATGGTCCATTTGGCATCCTGGTTGTGGCATTATCCTCTCTTGCTACAGAAGGTAACTTCTTTGCTTTTTACTTATAAAAGTGTCTTCGCATGGTCCTACAAAGATCTAACAGGGATACCAGAAGAGCTTGGGTTACATCAGATACCCTTAGTTGAGGGAGCCGCGCCTGTGAGAAGTAGACCATATCGACTCAATCCGAAGTATGCAGAGGCAGTAAAAGCAGAGATTACAAAACTAGAAGAAGCGGGTATAATTGTTCCAGTAGAACATTCCAGGTGGCTTTCCTCTATGGTTATTGTGCCCAAGAAAAATAGTGGAAAAATAAGAGTATGTGTTGATTTCCGTGCTTTGAATAAAGTGACTATCCAAGATGGATTTCCTTAGCCCTTCACAGAGCAAGTGCTTGAGGAAGTAGCTGGTCACACTTTGTATAGTTTCTTGGATGGTTTTAGTGGCTATAACCAGATAGTAATTCACCCTGATGATAGGGACAAAACAGCCTTTGTTACTCCCTGGGGCACTTATGTCTATACTCGTATGGCTTTTGGTTTGAAGAATGCGCCAGCTTCATTTAATAGAACGATGTATCTGATATTGGGCAAATGGTTGACAACCTTTCTCCGCATATTTATGGATGACTTTTCAGTATTCTCAGGTACAGATAGAAGGGCGGCAGTTCAAGATTTCCATGATCATTTGGAAAATCTAAAAGAAATTTTTGAGCAATGTCTCAAAACGGGTTTGAAATTGAATCCTGATAAATGTCACTTTTTGGTCACTAAGGGTACTCTTCTTGGTCACATAGTATCTGCTGAAGGTATAACTGTTGACCCTGCAAAGGTTACAGCTATTCTTTCTATGCCAATTCCACAAAGCCCAAAGGAAGTGCAAAGTTTCTTGGGCCATGCAGGGTATCACAGAAGATTCATTAGGATGTATTTAGAAATTGCTAAGCCCTTGTCAAGGCTTACCAGTAAAAAGATCCCTTTCACATGGAGTGCTGAGGCTGAGAAAGCATTTTGTGAATTAAAAATGAGGCTATGTACTGCTCCACTTTTAAGTGTTCCTAATTGGTCATTGGAATTTCATGTGCATACAGATGCTAGTCTTCATGCTGTTGGTGCAGTTTTAGCTCAACCAATATCTCTCAAAGTGGATAGACCTATCTCTTATGCAAGCAGACTACTCAACCTGCAAGCTGAAAGAAATTACAGTACAACGGAAAGAGAAGGTTTGGCTATCGTATTTGCTCTTCAGAAGTTCCGACATTATCTCCTTGGTGTACATTTCATTGTTATTTCTGATCATCAGCCCTTGAAGTATTTGATAAACAAGCCTAGAGTAGCTGGAAGGATTTGGAGATGGTTACTCCTATTTCAAGAATTTAATTTTGATATTCATATTAAGCCAAGAAAAGAGCACTACATGGCAGATCAAGTGTCTAGGACTGCAATGAGCGAAAAGGCAACAGGTATCAATGATGAACTAGTGGATAGCAATCTTTTTCTAGTAGCAATTCGGACAGGTTGGTATGATGAAATTCTTCAGGTTCTCACTACTCGAAAGATTCCAGAACACTTGACACCTGTAGAAAAAAGAAGATTACTTTTGAAAACCAAAGCCTATTCTCTTATAAATGGAAATTTATATAAATACTGTCAGGATGATATCTTGAGAAGATGTGTCTATCCAGAGGAGGTAAATCTTTTGCTAGAGGCAGCACACAGTGAAGGACACCTAAAGGGGGAAGAATTGGCTCATAGAATCATCCACAAGGGTTTATGGTGGCCTCATATTTTCAAAGATGCAATCAAGTTTGCTAAAGAATGCCACATCTGCCAGAGGTGTGCTCCCGCGCCAACCAGATTAAATTTCCAACCATTGGTCATATCTACAGGATGGCTCCCATTTGAACGATGGGGTCTGGATTTTATTGGGCCAATTTACCCAACTGGTCAACCAAGAGGTAAAAAGTATATTTTGATGGCCACATGTTATGCCACTAAATGGATAGAGGCTAAAGCTACTGTGGACTGCACGGCTCTGACAGTAGCTAAATTTATGTATCAACGTATTTTCTCAAGATTTGGTTGCCCACTGGAAATTACTAGTGATAGGGGCACACATTTTGTAAATCAATTGCTCCAGTTTATATTTGTCAAGTACAAAATCTTCCATAAAAAGTCTTGTGCCTATTACCCAAGGGCAAATGGCCAAGCAGAGAGTTCCAATAAGATTTTGATTGGACTACTTCGCAAATTACCTTTTGATCATCAAAGCTTTTGGCCACTAGCACTAATTGGTGCAATTTGGGCTTTCAGAACCACGAAGAGGAGAACCACAGGCGAGACTCCATTTCGCTTAGTTTATGGGAAAGAGGCATTGGCACCATTTGAGTTTATCATCAGAAAAGAAATAGGAATCAAAACCATTGGAATTGAACCCTCCATTCAGAGATTGGTGGCATTAGAAGAATACAGAGAAGGGGCAATGCAGAAACTTCTGGTGACACAAGAAGAGCGCAAGAGATTCAATGACAGGTATCTGAGATCCAATGAAGTTCAGGAAGGGTCTATGGTTTTAGTGCATCAGGTTCCACCAATTCAAACTAAATTGGCACCCAAGTGGATAGGACCTTATAAGGTAATCAAGGTATTGTCACATGGCACTGTGCATTTGGAAGATCTCCAGGGTATAAGGATTCCCCTAGTTAATATTTCCAGGGTGAAGAAGTATCTAAACTGAGTCAACTTGGAAGAAATTCACTCACTGTACATACCATAGTTCTTTCATTTTCTACAGTTCATTTTGAAGGAATAATTAAATAAAGGAATTGTTGCACCGGGACGGTGCAAAGTCTTGATGTGGGGGTCTGTAGATCCCCAGGGGCAGACTTGACTTGATCAATGAATGTCTTCCATCAAGATAAAAGGACAAATTGAAATCTACAAAGGGCTTCTGTAAGATTAAGAGTGTGCTGCACAAAGAGGTCGTCACCCTTCCTTTTGAATTTTGCATACTCTTTGAGTGGAGAACAAATGCGATTTCACCAGTGATAGTATCAGGAGCCTTATCAGCCTCTCCAGGAAATAACTCTCTTTCCCTCTCTCTCTCTCCTTTCCCCTCACCCTCCCCTATCATCCCCCCGCTAACCTCCACTCACCCCGCCATCTCCCCCCACCATCCCCCGCTAACCTCCCCTCACCCTGCCATCTTCCCCCACCTTCCTCCTCCACTCACCCCGCCATCTTCCCCCACCTTCCTCTTCCACTCACCCCGCCATCTTCCCCCACCTTTCCCCCCTCCACTCACCCCGCCATCTCCCCCCCACCATCCCCCCTCCACTCACCCCGCCATCTCCCCCCACCATCCCCCCTCACCCTCCCCCTCACTCTCCCCCCACCATCCCCCCTCCACTCACCCCCGCAGACCCCCCCCTCACCCCGCCATCTCCCCCCACCATCCCCCCTCCACTCACCCCCGCAAACCCCCCCCTTTTCACCCCGCCATTTCCCCCCATAGGCCCCTCTCTCTCTCTCTCTCTCTCTCTCTCTCTCTCTCTCTCTCTCTCTCTCTCTCTCTCTCTCTCTCTCTCTCTCTCTCTCTCTCTCTCTCTCTCTCTCTCTCTCTCTCTCTCTCTCTCTCTCTCTCTCTCTCTCTCTCTCTCTCTCTCTCTCTCTCTCTCTCTCTCTCTCTCTCTCTCTCTCTCTCTCTCTCTCTCTCTCTCTCTCTCTCTCTCTCTCTCTCTCTCTCTCTCTCTCTCTCTCTCTCTCTCTCTCTCTCTCTCTCTCTCTCTCTCTCTCTCTCTCTCTCTCTCTCTCTCTCTCTCTCTCTCTCTCTCTCTCTCTCTCTCTCTCTCTCTCTCTCTCTCTCTCTCTCTCTCTCTCTCTCTCTCTCTCTCTCTCTCTCTCTCTCTCTCTCCCTTCCCCATCCCTTCCTTCTCTCTCTCTCTCTCTCTCTCTCTCTCTCTCTCTCTCTCTCTCTCTCTCTCTCTCTCTCTCTCTCTCTCTCTCTCTCTCTCTCTCTCTCTCTCTCTCTCTCTCTCTCTCTCTCTCTCTCTCTCTCTCTCTCTCTCTCTCTCTCTCTCTCTCTCTCTCTCTCTCTCTCTCTCTCTCTCTCTCTCTCTCTCTCTCCTCTCTCTCTCTCTCTCTCTCTCTCTCTCTCTCTCTCTCTCTCTCTCTCTCTCTCTCTCTCTCTCTCTCTCTCTCTCTCTCTCTCTCTCTCTCTCTCTCTCTCTCTCTCTCTCTCTCTCTCTCTCCCTCTCTCTCTCTCTCCGTGCGTTCTCTCTCTCTCTCTCTCCCTCTCTCTCTCTCTCCGTGCGTTCTCTCTCTCTCTCTCTCTCTCCCTCTCTCTCTCCCTCTCTCTCTCTCTCTTTTTCTCTCTCTCTCCCCGCTGCCCCACGTGAACCCCCCCCCCCTCTCCCTCTCTCCCTCTCTCTCTCTCTCCCTCCTCTCCTTCTCTCTCCTCCCCCGCCAACCCCGCTGACCCATCCCGCCATCCCTCCGCAGCTCCCCCCGCAGCCACTCCGCCGTAGCCCGCAGCCCGCAGCCCCCAGAGCCCGCAGCCCGCAGCCCGCAGCCCCCGCCAGCCCTCCGCCCCGCTGCCTCCCACACCCCCCACCCCCGCTCACTCCCACACTTTCCCCCCTTCTCCACCTATCCCTCATGCACGCAGGACACATGCATGCACACATGCACGTCCACACATACATGCACACATGCGCACATTCACATGCATTGACACATTCACCCACACACACATGCAGCACACACACATGCTTGCACACATGCTCACATGCGCACGCACTCATACATGCATACCTATGCACAATCACATACACACACATCTTTACATATACATCTACTGCCACACACACACCCACTCCCACACATACACACATCCCTACACACACACGCACTCGCATATACTCAAATACATATATACACTCCCCCGCGCACACACCCTCACTCTCACACCCGTACAAACACATACACCCCCACACACACTCACACACATGCAACCCATGCACCCCATACTCACACACATACCCTTACATACTCACATACACACAAGTGCACACACACTCACACTTTCACATTCACACATACCCCCCATGTGTACACACACACATTCACACACACACATGCACACACAATGACACAGAGAGCACCGTAATTCAAACCTTGGAACGGAGGTCAAAACCTACACAATTGGAACAGCAATGGCAGATCTAGACTCTCAGAAGTCGTGAATGCAATACAAGGAAAGGGCAACATTTCTATCTGATTCTATAAGAAAATTTAAGTCGGATTTTAGGGGAACAAGGACCTGACGTGCTCTAAAAGGCATGAGATCTCAACAAGGACAAAGGAGAAGAAATATGACCTTAAAGAAGAGAATAATGATGGGAGTCAGAAGATTTCTGTGTGCAGGGTAAAAAGTGAAAGCAGGGAAAAGTTTTTTTGCTACCAACTATTCAAGGCGACTACCTATTTTTGTGGATCCTACTCAAATCAAGTAGAATATTTGACCTACCCCTTCAATTTTGGGTGATTAACCAGCGCGTGATCAGTGGACGAGAGGATTCGGCAAGGCTCTCTTGGCCTATAAAAACAATGGATTTGTGCTCATTGGGGGTACATTTTTGGAGTTACATTGACGCGTGTTTACGTGCAAAAGTTCTCTCTTGCACTTGGTGGTTTCAAGCCTATTGTAGGAGCTACTCTGTAGTGTGGATACAGAGGGTAGGCTTCTTAGTGGAGGGCTATGAGCACTATAATGTAAGAGAGTAGCTTGGATTTATCTTCTTTTCTGTGAGTCAGTGTGTTGATTAATCTCTATTCTCTTGAGAAATTCTACCACTTGTATCGTTCTGAGTTAGCATGCATATCAGTGGCCCCTTATGCTGATCTGTTGTATTGGAGTTAATACTTTTAGGGTGGCTTGTCAGCCCTAAGCTTGCACTTTTGAGCATCACTCTGCCCAAACTTGTAATCGTCTGATTCGAATCAAGAAGTGTAAGGTCTTCCTTGGTCATTGGTTGTCCATATTTTCTGAAGTATTTACCACTCTGTGCAATCCGTGTTATCTACCTGCTCACAGAAATGTTAAAGGGTATACTTCCCTAAAGAGAACCCCCCTTGAGTAGGTGATGTACTGGACGTGTTTAATCTTCATTCTCTACTTTTGTTAAAAGCGGATACCCCAGTACCTCCTCTACACTCTTCATAACTGCTCTTCTAAGATATGACCTGTAAATGATAATATGATAGTAGAAACTGATACCTATGATTTGATGTTGATCTTATTCCTTCATCTTCTCCAAACCATTGTTTTTCCTTGAATTTCAAGTAGCCTTCTCTTCATCAAGTCTTGGTTTTCAAACAATACTTTTCTACATACGTTATAGAAGTATTCGGCTGCTAACAGATCATCAACTTCATACTTCCACACTAATGAATAAAAATGTAACCGAATTATCTGATTCTCAAATCTTTACTGATCTAAATTAAGTGTGTATGTCAAATGTCAAATGTAAGAAGATGCTCTTAAATTATATATTGTAAACCTGGAAGTCTGGGAATCTGAGAATCTGAGAGCGTGAATGTTTTGATATCAAAACCCTAAAGCTCTGATACCAAATGTTGGAAATTTAGTAGGCCCATTACTAATATCATAGGTCCAAGGTTCCATAGGTCCAGCATATACAACATAGAATCTAGCAATCTTCCAATATTGACAAAACATGAACATACCACATTTAATCATACCAATGATGAGAAAGAGATAGAGAAGGATTAGACAACATGTCCAAGGTGTTACGTAAGCCACTGCTTACTCACACTATCATATATACCAATGTTCAATGTACAATGTGGGAGCAAATCTCTCAACCACTCTATGTGAACAGAAATAGATGGATGAGTGAATATACAAATGTAATAAACATATTCAAATGTATGGACTAAAATCTGAATATATATGAGATGTGTAAACTGATAGGTTGTAGAAGCATCAACATGAGTGACAAAAAGAGGAAGGATCCATCTAAAACTGATAATCAACAAATCCTCATCTAACCTTAGGCTTTGGAAGACCTTAAGTTAGACACATGAGTGAAAAGATCACATACTTACAAAAGTACCAAAGAATGCTAGCAAGTTTGCTGCCAAAAATCCTCAAACTCATATGAACATATCTTCTCTAACACCTCATCCAAAAATATGCATAAAGCATATGCGTACTGATTCTCTTGTACCTATGCCGAATAGGACTCCTCCTGATATGGAGGTTACTGCCTCCATAAACTCCAAGTAGTACCTGTGTGCATAAAGAGAATATGTACCTGAATTCTTAACATAAGATGTAAATCTTATGTTAACCACCATCCAATGTCTTTGAAGTAAACCGAAATCTTCATGTAGAAGACAATCTTCAAATACATCATGTGAATGGCCGATCCACACCAACAAGCTGCTAATAGCTTCTCATAAGCAAGAGTGTGAGCACACTCTTCTTCTCCAAGAAGAACTCAATAGCCTCTCCTCAACATGCTCCAAGATAGCAACATGGCTGCCCCATGTGCTAAGAAGCACCACCTCTATTGAGGGACCAAAGCTCCAAAGCTTGGTGTTGAATATAGGTGAAGGATGCATAAAAAATAAGCCAAGATCTACTTATATAGGATTGATTACACCTTGAAAAGCTCCTCCAAAAGCATAAAGTGGCTCTACGATCGCTACATGATTTTGAAACTCAACAAGGAAAAAAATCCATCACCATCGGTGTGATTTTCAAACAAAATCCAATTTTCAAGGTCACAGCACTTTCCTAGAATAAGAAAATTGAAGGCTTGAAGGGTTGCCACATGGCAAACAATGATTGAACCATGTTGTACGGTCAAGATGAGCTCATATTCAAGGGTGGAGATGCACTAAAGCATAAATCAAGGAGGATCCACAAGTTTTTTCACTAGATAAGCCTTTTTTGATGATCAAAGATCAATAATGCAAAGTTTGTTCAATAATAGTAGCTTATCTTATCCAAATTGATGCAAACACTGATCCAACAGTCTAGAACAGCCCCAGATCCAATGGTGAAGAATGAAGGCACCTATTTTCCTCCCCTTTGCCCTAGATATCATATAAAGAACCAATCCTAACCATCCATTTGAGAAATCCAATGGTTGTAATCAAAAGAAGCTGATGTTAGGGTTGAGAGTTGATTTCTCTAGATCCAAGGGCCCAAATTCATTCAAAAACCTATATAAACCCCCCTCCAAACTCCTAGAGAATCATTGTTAGGCATCCATAGGACCTTGCTAGCACATGGTTTCCTTGAGATGATCACCCTCAGTTCAGCATGTGATGATCCAAGGTGGACTAGTAAGAGCATAGTTCCTAGATTCAGTTTTTAGACTTCCTCTCTAGGATAGGTGCATAAACCTAGTTTCTCTTTCTTTTCTCACCCTCAACGGATCATGTGAGTGATTTTGAGCTGGTTTTATGTGTCTTATACTTCTTTAGAAACACATTATGATCCTAGAAAGACATAGGGTCAATGAAGTGGGACCTATCCTCTTACGTGTGACCTTCGGTTGAACTGTCATGGTGAGAGGGTTGTGCGGATCACCTTTGACCAATAGAATGCTTAGCTTGATGTTTCAGAACATTCATGTATATGTTTGTCATAACAATATCTTCTAATTCATGTCTCATGTCTCTTATCTCTTTGTCTCTTATATGTTTTTACATGTTACCTTCTATCTCTTTCTATGTGTGAGAAGGCTCTGTAGTATTGCGTTGAACCAGTGAGGATGATCCATTAAGGTTTAGAAAATAATTTTCTATTCATTTTTTACATCATGACCCAAATGCATTCATACCACCCACAAAAACCCATGCTTATGAATTGAGTTTCTAAAGTGTATAAGAAGCTCCATTTGTGGACCATTCTTCCTTTCAAAAGTTGACTCATGTGTGTGGTTTTCTTTTTGTTCTCATCATGCATACATCCACAAGAACCCATGCTTATGAATTGACTTTCAAAAGTGTATAAGAAGCTCCATTCGTGGACCATTCTTCCTTTCAAAGGTTGATTCATGTGTGTGGTTTTCCTTTTGTTCTCATCATGCATACATCCATATGTTCCCCTTTCATAATTAAATCATGACAGATCTCCTCCCCATACCCAACTTCATCTTCACCTTTACATTTTTATCACAAAGACCTTCCAACATTCACTAGCTTCATACACTCTGCGTGTGCCGCGACCGGACCCGATCCACCTGGATTGAGATCACCTCCACATTTGAACCCAACGTGAATCGCTTCGTGGCATTTGCTTCTGATCTTGTTGCGAGGTTGTGATACATATTTTTGTTTCATATTTTTCATCCTCATCATATCATCATCATCATTGTTGAGTGTTGCACTGGATTTCTCACAATATTGTGCACATCTTCGTCATGAAGTAAATGCATTTGTGATGTGCATCACTCCCTTATTCACATAAGATGGAGGAAGGGTTCAAATCCCTTATTGTTGAGAAACAAGGCCAAAGAATAGTCTCTTCTATGTTGAGAGAGCAGGTAAATTTCAATGGCATCAATATTACAAGCTACTTAGATTTGTTTGAAGAGCAAGATATGATTTTTGGTCTTCCCGAAGATCTTTTGATATCATTATTTGAACGAATTGTTGATAGCTCTATCATAAACCGTGTCACTCAATATGATAGTCTTCCTTGGAGTGATTTTAGAAAGGAGATGTTCAAAGAATTATATCTTGAAGATTATAGCCAACATAATCAGGATGGATTCTTACGATGGGTCAATTCCCCAAAGCCTAGTAGCTCTATTACTCACTTACAAAATGAGTATATATTAGATGCTATAAACAACTTCGTGATGAGGATAAGATAACTTTGGAACCTGATCTTGTGATCAATTTTCTTAAGCTTCTTCATCCTGAAACTCATAGGGAAGTTGAACGGCGATTAGAAGAGCCGGATAAGCGCTATGGTCTTACTGACAATTGGCAAAAAGTGTGTAAAGTAGTAGAGGTTGTAGCCCATAGACATCAAAGACAATCCATGCTTTATGAGCAAACTAGTCTTCCTCAAGCTAGCCTTCCACAAACTAAGGAGCAAGTTAGAGAACAATCCCATGCTATGCTTTTTGACTCTACTCCTATTCCTCAAATGATGGAGCCTACTCAAGGTTTTAAAGTAGATCCAAATAAAAGTGTAGTTGAATAATCTCAAGTGGAAATTCTCACTAAGCAAATGGAAAGTCTTATTGCTACACAATCCAATTTGGCCAAGACTATAGATGCTTTACAATCTAATTACACCAAAAATTTCCAAAATCAAATGAACCCAATGTCTTTTCAAGAGCCTAATCAACATGTTATAGCTCCCAATCAAAATCCACAAGTAGCTCCTACTCAAGCATATCAAGTTCCTCCATTGCATATTCCTTCAATGCAAAATCCTCATCCTCGTGTGCAAAATCCTCAAATGTATCAAAACATGTATCCTCAAGCTTCTCAAACATCTTTTCAAAATCCTCAAAATCAAAATTTTCAAAATCATCAACCATATACTATGGAAGTTCCTCTTGCACCTCAAGTACCACATGTTGCTCCCCAAGCTCCTCAAATACATCAATTGCCTTATCAAAATCTTAATTATCCTGTTCAAGCAATACCTTATCAACAAAATCCTCAATTTCAAAATTTCCCACCACAAGTTAATCAAAATGATTTTGTGTGTGGCCCTCGTAGGTGCCTTTTGTGTGATTTGTTAGAGCACTTTTTGAGAGATTGTGAACTATTGAAGGCTGCTAGGGAGCAATGACTAGTAATAGACATAGACAAGAAAATCTGTGACTATCTATCTAGGCTACCTTTGCAAGGAAATTATTGTAAGGGAGGAATGAAAAAACACTATGAAAATATAACCATAACTAACATAGGAACTAGAGGAGTGAAACTAGAAGCTCTTGATGAGCAACAAGTAGAATCAAGTAAACCCGCAAAGGAAGTTGACTTTTCCATAGAGGCTTTAGTAAGAGCACGAGATGAGATTAGGAGAATAACGGTTTGGGAGTCACCGATAGAAGATCAATCTCTTATTTCTCACATATCCAATGTAGAAGAAAAACGAAAAAGACATGAAGCTGAGCCTAGTGAAAGAAGAGTGACTCGAAAACAAACCTCAGAGGAAATAGAAATAATCATAGAGCAAGGAGAAACATCACAATCCAAAGATAAAGAACAAGAATCACAACCCAATGAACAGAATCAAGAGGAGAAACAAAAAGGGAAGAAGACAAAGCAAATAAAAACACAACAAAAGCCTTTAGATAAACAAGAACAATAAAAAAAAAACTAAAGACCAGACACGAGAACATGAACAAAAACAAGATCCTGAGCAAAAACAAAAGAAACCAAAGAGAAAACCTAAAGCCATGTTGATTTCAAAAATTGAGAGAAAAATAGATCCTATGGAGATTTTAGATGATATTTTGCTTAAGAGTCAAGTGACTATGTCTTTAGAAAATTTTTTCTCTATTTCATTTTAAAGATAGCTTTATTGGCCTAATTAAAAGGAAGAGGTTTCCGCTTAATCTAGATATTGACATGCAAGATTCTCTAGATCAAGATCAAGCTATGAATGAAGCCTTAAACTTTGATGAATCTGATGAAAAGTACTTTGATGATGATGAAGTAAATGTTAATAAAACTTTCTTAGGACCTATTCAACCTGACCATGAAAATCATGAAAACAATCTTGAAAGTCACTTTAAAAGAAAATTTTGGTCTAGAGGTACATCAGAGATGCATGTTAAAATAGGAAGTGATAAGAATGGTATCACTGTAAATGCATTAGTAGATTCCGGCTCCGAAATCAATGTGATTTCAAGAGAAGGCTATGATAAGTTTTGTTGGCCGATAGATAAAGATTGTGGATGGCATATGAGAACTGCGGATAATGGTGTAGGTACCCTGTATGGAGCTTGTGCTAGTGTGCCCATATCCATTGGAGGAATCATAGAAGAGTTTCACTTTTTTATTGAAGATAATTGCTCCTATGAAGTTATCTTAGGTCAACCCTTTATTTGTGAGAGTCGTATGGAAACTAAAGCCATGGATGATGGGACTACCTATGCTAGAATTAAGTCTAAGGATGGAATGCCATCACTTCAACTCATGACAGTAGGAGTGAAACATCCTAGGAATCGATTTTCAATTAGAAAGAAACATATTGGTACTCAGGGTCATGAGCATGCTTGTAGTGATTGTGCACCTTGATTCGTGTTTGGAGCTACATATGATCAAAATTTCGGATAGAATCCATTCTTGAGCGGGACAACAATGGATATTGTTTTGACATCTCGCATCCAACCAACATGTACAATAGTTTGTCAGTTTGTTTTCCACATTCTAGATTAGATTTTCTTCATAAGATTCAATTGTCCAAGTCTTTTATCCAAAACACCCAAAAAAATTATAAAAACAACAAAATCATGGAACTTGATGAGAACATTGAGCATGTGATTGAAACAGCTCATTGTTTCTCTACTCTTGAGGACTAAGAGTTATGTCTTCAACAAAATTCTAATTCCCATATTATTCTTCTTTCTTCCCTTGATGAGTATGCTCTTATCCAGAAATATGCTCTCAATGTTGACAAGTGCTCAAAATTTAACCAAACACATGATGCCTTAGTCGAAACAAAGTACAAAACTGCAGACAAAAAAATCAAACCCATAGCTCAACCATTACCCCAAGGAAGTAATGAAAAAAATATTGATGTGAAAAATGATCCAATTCTTCGGGACAAGAAAAACATAGGACATACATTCACGGATGAGACAATCAAACATGTGAAAATTGGTACACATGATGACTTTCTTTTGCCAGTAGAGAGAGATAAATTTGAGAGAATCATATGTAGCCATGGAAAAGCATTTATTATGTATCCTCATGAGATTGGTTGCATAGATCCTAAGCTAGTTGTACCCATGATAATCTTTACTATTCCACATAACCCATGGAATCTTTGCTCTATACCAGTTCCAAAGGCTCACTTACTTGAGCTAATGAAACTACTTAAGGAGAAGATAAACATGAGAATTTTAGAGCCATCTTTTGCACCTTACTCAAATAGATGGTTCACTGTGCCTAAAAAGAATGGGAAACTATGCTTTATTCAAGATCTCTAACCCGTCAATGAAGTCACCATAATGAATGTAGGAACAAGTTCCATTGTCGATGAGTTTGTTGAATCATTTTTAGGACATTCTATCCATTCAATGGGTGATTTATATTCTGGATATGACCAATTCCAATTAGCAATTGATAGTCGTGACATAACCACAATGAAAACTCCCTTAGGCTTAGAGCAAATGTGTACTTTACCTCAAGGAGTGACTAATTTTGTGGCTCATATGATGAGTGCTATGAATATGGTCTTACATGATTTTATCCCTCATATAACTATGCCATTCATTGATGATATGCCAATTAAAGGGAGTGAGGAACCTGTAAAGGACATTACTTTAGATTCATCTAGATGTCGTAAATTTGTTCTTGACCATATCTCTGATTGTGAAAGAATATTTCAACGATTTGAAGAGGTAGGTCTCATATTTTCCATAGAAAAATCTGTTTTTGGTATCAATGAGGTTCTTATTGTTGGACATTTATGTGGTCATTATGATCGAAATCCATACCCACAAAAAGTTGATGCCATTAGCAAGATTTCTGAAACATGTAACAACGTGAGTGAGGTATGCAGATTTCTTGGTGCTTGCATCTTTTATGTCATTTGGATCCCACACTTTGCTTATGTTGTTGATTGTCTCTATGACTTGTTGAGGAAGAAACAAAAATTTATTTGGACTGACAAACACACTCAAGCTATGCATAAATTGAAGAAATTATTGCTTGAAGCTCCCATCCTTAAGCGTGTAGACTATTCTGCTAACAAAACTATTATATTGACTGTTGATACTAGTCCTATTGGTATAGGTTGGGTCATAAGTCAAGATGACAGTGAAGGGAATAGATATGCAATTAGGTTTGGTGCCAAAATTTTACATGAAACACAACAAAAATATCCACAGATCAAGCGAGAACTATGGGGTATGGTAATAGCTTTGAAAATAGACAAAGAATATTTCATTGGTGCAAATGTCAAAGTTGAGACTGATTGTTTGCCTCTCATTGGAATGATAGCCAATTGTTCATCCCTTGATATATCCATGCTTAGATGGATCTCATATATAAAGTTCATAAATCGTGAGCTAGTTCATATTTCAAGTAAGTCAAACTCCGTTGCTGATATGTTATCGAGAGCTAGATTTGATGATGATCTTGAAAATGATCTAATAAAGAATGTGAACTTAGTTGACTAGGTTCCACATATATATGAGTATGAGAAATTTCATGAGTCTGAGTACGAAAATGAATGGAGAGACATAGGAGAGTATCTGAGTACACTACAACCATTACCTAACTAGACTACGAATAGATTTCGTAACATTAGGAAAGGAGCTTATAATTTTTTCCTATGTAATGGTTATCTTTGGAGACATGCTAAGGGTAAGGTTAAGAATCCACAACGAGTCCTAGGAAAAGGAGGTCTTCAGTTGCAAGTAATGAAGGAAATGCATGAGACATTATGGGCAGGTCATAAAGGATTTTTTGGAACATATGAAAAAATTAGAAGTACCTATTATTGGCCTAGGATGTATGTTGACAGTAGTAGCTATGTTTCTACATGTTCTACTTGTCAACTTCATTCATCAATCAAACATAGAGATCTATTGCATCCTACTTATCCACCTTGTATTCACTACAAGTGGGTAGTAGATCTTGTAACTATGCCTAAAGGTATTGACAAAATGTGTTACATTGTACTTGCAAGAGAAGACTTAACTAATCATGTGGAGGGATGTGCACTACGATCTAAGACCACTTACAATGTTTGCAAATTCTTGCTTGAAGATTTCATAAGTCGCTTTGGGTACATAGAGAAAGTAGTTGCCGATTGTGGAGAATTAAATGCAAGAGAAGCTAAAGAGTTCTTTGAACATCACAGTATTCGTTTGTCTCTCACTACTACATATAATCTAGAGGCCAATGGTAAAATAGAGAGAGGGCATCCACCTATTGTGAAAGCATATCTAAAGCATGTAATGGTGACATCAAACAATGGCCTAGATTCTTACCTTTTGCACTTTGGGCAGATAGAATGATGTGCACACGTACTACTGGGTATATGCCTACTGAACTTATGTACTGTCAAAAACCATTGTTTCCAATTCAATCTCATATTTTTGCATGGTCAAATTTGCCTTGGTCTAAAAACATGTCTACTGATGATTTTTTGAGTTTGCACATTAAAAAATTAGAACAAGGTAAACTAAGACTTGATGATGTTGTTGAAAAATTAAGAGAATCTAGAATGAAGAACAAGCATTATTTTGATAAAACTCATCGATTGCGTCCTAAGCCAATTGAAGTAGGAGATTGGGTGCTCATTTATGATAGTACATTTGACTCTCAATATGATGCACGCAAAAAGCTCACTCAACGGTGGTTTGGGCCATACATTGTATCAAAAGTCAACAATAATGGTACGTATGCTCTTTGTGAATTAAATGGTGTTGTGCTAAAAACTTTGATTGCAGGTAAAAGGATAAAGCTATTCAAGAAACGTGATAATGATGAGTACATTTTGGATGAGGATATTGAAAAAGATGACAACAATGAGGCCGATTCATAAATAGGGGTATCCATGTTATAAAATAAAAAAATAAAAAAATAAAAAAAGGGAAGAAAATATAAAAAACATATAAAAAAATCATTAATTTTTCAAGTTCATGTTGCTTTGTTTTTTCAAGTTCATTCTACTTTTTTTCCATTCTTGTTTCATGCATGTTTGTTTTCAGTCTTTGCATTGCATTGCATATCCACATCACTTGAGTCAAAAAAGGGCAAATGATGATTTCTCTACTTGTGTAAAATTGCATCTTAAGTAGTAATTTATCTACTAAGAAATCGTTTATAATCTAGGATTATGGAAAGATAGGGCATGTAGATTTGGAGATTTATTTTGGTGATATGACTTTCATATAAAAACATGCATATGTATCCTGTATCGAAAGCATAATTGTTGAAATCCTAGCTCCTTCTACTGCATGTTTCTACATCGTTAGTCCACCCCACAACACTTGTATCAGAGTTTAAACGATTGTTCTCCGTCATAAAAAATGGTTGTACCTTGTATCGGGGTTTAATTTTTCCCCTTAAAAAAAAACTACTACATGTTACTAGGAAGTTTACACTTTCTGGCACCCCAAAAAAGTGATCGTAACCATAAAGTTGTTGAATCATCATCATCAAAAAAAAAAAAGAAGAGAGCAAGCCAATGGAAGATAAAGAGGCATAGTAGAATAAATAATGGGCTAGATAGGCAGATTTATGCATTAGTGGAGTTTAGTTAGATTTCCTTGCATGTTATTAGAGAAAGAGCATATTCATATTTATGTAGGAAAGAAGTGGATCTAAAATAAGCTAAAGATGAAAGATGTCTCTTAAAAATCCTAAATCTTTGTTTATAATCGTATTTAAGGTAGATTGCTTTATGAAAAAGGTACAAATTTTCTTCAAGATGAGAGGAACCGATGCTCAAAACAACTCAATACATCCACTTCCACTTCATATTGATGCTTATTTGTTTCCTTTCTTGTTGTCAATGTTGCTTGTTCATTTGCAGATATGTTGCCTATTTGTTCATGCATATTCATGTTGCCTATTTCAATTCTTTCTTCCATGCAAATTTTGCTTCATGTCATAGTGCCTACTCATTCATGCATATGATCAATTTTTTTCTTCCATGTTTCATATGTTGCCTATAAAAGAATTTGATGCGTGGAACATTTTGTTTTTCAGAGATACTAGAGTGGCGCTTCTGGGGGAATGGCAGGTTTACTGGTGGCGAATCGAGATTTTCTCTCCTCTCTCATTCATGGAGGCCTACAGGAAACACATTCGGTGAAGGAAGTCGAAATTCCCTGAGAAGTCCAAGATGCATCAAGGATGTCAAAGGGATTTCACATGCAAACTTTGGAAGAAATCAAGCAAATCTAGGGTAGCAGTCAAAGCTACTCAAATTTTGGAATTTAGGGGAAAAATTTCAATATCTCCAAATCACATGAAAATTCATACATTTGTAAAGCCTATCAAAGTCAGTCTATAGCCCGAATTTCACATGTAAATGGATTTTCTAGCACATTGATATGCCTTGTGCATTTTGTAAAGAATGTATATTTTTCCACTTAGACCCTACAAAATCTTGTATATGAATTTTTCTTAGCCATATGGTTTGGCATGTTTAAAGACCATATGTGGCTACATATTTTTACAAAGTTTCAAGGCTATCAGAGCTTCTTAGATACCTTAATGCCACCTTGCGAGCTTCCAAATATAGTCAAACTTGTACAAGGGAGATTCAGATGGGAGTTTTTTTTGCATATTCCTAAAGGAGACTTTTCAAAACATAGCCCTACAATTTTTATCTTCATCAAAGGATATTTGAAGGGTCAAAGAGCACAAAATCTAGTTTTCAAGGTCATCACAGTTTCCTAGAATAAGAAAATTGAAGGCTTGAAGGGCTACCACATGGCAAACAATGATTGAACCATGTTGTATGGTCAAGATGAGCCCATATTCAAGGGTGGAGATGCACTAAAGCATAAACCAAGGATGATCGAGGATTTTTTTCACTGGATAAGCCTTCTTTGATGATCAAAGATCAATAATGCAAAGTTTGTCCAATAATAATAGCTTATCTTCTCCAAATTGATGTCAGCACTGATCCAACGGTCCAGAACAGCCCCAGATCCAACGGTGGAGAATGAAGGTGCCTATTTTCCTCCCCTGTGTCTTAGATATCATATAAAGAACCAATCCTAACCATCCATTTGATAAATCCAATGGTCGTAATCAAAAGAAGCTCATCTTAGGGTTGAGAGTTGATTTCTCTAGATCCAAGGGCCAAATTCATTCAAAAAACTATATAAACCCCCCTCCAAACTCCTAGAGCATCATTGTTAGGCATCCATAGGGCTCTTGCTAGCACATGGTTTCCTTGAGACGATCACCCTCAGTTGAGCGTGTGAGGATCCAAGGTGGGCTAGTAAGAGCATAGTTCCTAGATTCAATTTTTAGACCTCCTCTCTAGGATAGGCTCATAAACCTAGTTTCTCTTTCTTTTCTCACCCTCAGTGGAGCATGTGAGTGAGTTTGAGCTGGTTTTATTTGTCTTAGACTTCTTTAGAAAGACATTACGATCCTAGAAAGACATAGGGTCAATGAAGTGGGACCTATCCTCTTACGTGTGACATTCGGTTGAATTGTTATGGTGAGAGGGTCGTGCGAACCACCTTTGACTAGTAGAATGCTTAGCTTGATGTTTCACAATATTCATGTATATGTTTGTCATAACAATATCTTCTAATTCATGCCTCATGTCTCTTATCTCTTTGTCTCTTATATGCTTTTACATGTCACCTTCTATCTCTTTCTATGTGTGAGTAGGCTCTGTAGTATTGCGTTGAACTAGTGAGGATGATCCATTAAGGTTGAGAGAATAATTTTCTATTCATTTTCTACATCATGACCCACATGCATTCATACCACCCACAAAAACCCATGCTTATGAATAGATTTTCTAAAGTGTATAAGAAGCTCCATTCGTGGACCATTCATCCTTTCAAAAGTTGATTCATGTGTGTTGTTTTCTTTTTGTTCTTGTTGTGCATACATCCATAAGAACCCATGCTTATGAATTGATTTTCAAAAGTGTATAAGAAGCTCCATTCGTGGACCATTCTTCCTTTCAAAAGTTGATTCATGTGTGTGGTTTTCTTTTTGTTCTCATCATGCATACATCCATATGTTCCCCTTTCATAATTAAATCATGACATCTCTCCTCCCCATACCCAGCTTCATCTTCACCTTTATATTTTTATCACAAAGACCTTCCAACACTCACTAGCTTCATACACTTTGTGTGTGCCACGACCGGACCTGATCCACCCGGATTGCGACCACCTCCACAGTGCTACACCCTCTGGGTATCGAACCTTGGTGGGTGTTTTGGGAGGCTAATAGACTAACCAACGTGCCATGCATTGTTCTTATACATGGACTATTATGGACAGCTACAGATCCGGTTAAGTCTGAGCAATATGAACTATTGGGACATTGTTTTCTAACAAGAAATATGTTATGAGGTAATATGTTTGGCTGCCCCACTATCAAAGTACCAAACATATGAGTCTATTATAGACATACACTATTTATGAGAGGATGGGTCATAAATGCAAATAGTAGTAGATGCCCGTTCTTCATTTAGCACAAGATTAGTAGACTCTATTTTGGGTGTAGAGGCCTCTGCAACAACCATTCCAACCTCTTTCTTCTTTGCCTCTTTTACATCGAGTTTTGGACAACTCTTTATGACATGATCATTTCCTTTACAGTATTTGCAAAGCAATTTCTGATTTTTTTTTTCTTCTCATCTTTTCCATCCTTCTTTGATTGTGTAGAATTAGTACATTTTAGCTTACTAGTAGATGAGCTCCATTTACCTATGCCCTTCTAACTAGCTAGGAAAGCTTGATCTACAACACGCATAATGGACCTGTTCTATTTAGACTCGTCTTCTTGCAATAGAACAGAGATTAGCTCCTCAAATATTAAGGCATATGGATTGCCTTAATATTTAAGGAGTAGAAGCAAAACTCTTATATGAATTTGGAAGACCGTTCAGAATAGCCTACACAAGTGAACTATCTGTTGGTGTTAGACGTCTTCGGAAGTAGACGAACAAGACAAGGAAGAAGAAGAAGCTTGGAGCACAACACACAATACTGAATATATTACCACTAGATTATACAAAGATAAGTAACCCATTAGGGCCTTTCATCATCGAAGAGTAGAAGCAAAACTCTTATATGAATTTGGAACACCGTTTAGAACAGCCTACACAAGTGAACTATCTATTGGAGTTAGACGTCTTTGGAAGCAAACGAACAACACAAGGAAGAGGAAGAACAAAACACAATACTAAATATATTACCACTAGATTATACAAAGATAAGTAACCCATTAGGGCTATATACATATATACAACCCGAGGAAAAAAAAAACCCTCCTAAAGAGGGAAAAAAGTGCCCCGATGGTCTTAGTGTGTTCAGACACATCACTACCTAAATATATCAACAAATCCCCCCTAGGAGTGATGCGATGAACAAGGAGCTGGCACTCATGTATAAACAAATGTCAAGCTATGTGCAATCAATCCACAAAAGGAAGTAAGGCCAAAGCTTTGCAGAAAGCTTCTAACTTCTCCCTAGGCAGAGCCTTCTTGAAAAGGTATGCAATGTTCTCCTACGTGGCACATATGCCAAGCTGATCTCTCAGGCAAAGAACCTCTCCCTAACATAATGATAATGCACCTCAATGTGCTTAGTTCAAGCATGGAACATAGGGTTCCTTGCACATAAACCTGCTCATCTGTGAGACAGCAAACTGAACATGTGTCTGACTAATGCATAAGTAAATCAAGCATCCAACAGCCTGCTGATAGAGAACAACATCAAATGCATCTCCAACATCATGAAGACTCAATCCTAAACCTGTGTCCATAGTAGTGGTAATAGGTTTACAGTTTTCAAGGCCAAAAAAATGCAAAAATGTGTCAATATATTTCATCTGACACAAAGCCATTCCACCATCAACATGCATAAATTGAATGCCCAAATAATGATGCAAATGCCCCAAATTAGACATCTCAAATGAGGCATGCAAATCAGCCTTAAAATCAACAATATGCTTCTCATGAGGACCAGTGAGCAGCACGTCATCAACATACAAAACAATGATCAGAAGTACATCATTAGCACACTATAAGGTGCTTTCAGTTGGACCATTCTCAAATCCATGTGCAATCAGATAGGCATGTATCTTCTCATACCAAGCACACAATGCTTGCTTTAAACCATATAAGCCCTTCTTTAACCTGCACACCTAGTTTTCATGCCCAATCTGCACAAAGCCATGGGATTGAAAAACATACACTTCTTCATGCAAGTCACCATTCAAAAATGCTTTTTAATGTCCAACTAATGTACATGCCAACCATGATGAGCTGCAAGTGCACAGATGCTATGAATGGTAGTCATTCGGCATGTAGGTGTAAAGGTTTCATCAAAATCAATGCCTTTTTCTTGCACATAATCCTTTGCAACGAGCCTAGCCTTATACTTGTAAACTATTCCATCAGGTTTATGCTTTAGTTTGTATACGCGCTTAGTGCCAATGGCCTTCTTGCAAGGAGGCAAGTCACATAAAGTCCAGGTACCATTTTTTATGATAGCATCATATTCAAATTGCATCGCAACCATCCAACGTTCAGAATTTTTTGTTTCATCAAACGAAACAGGCTTAGTCTCATCACAGAGACTAGAGGTAGCCATAATGTAGCAATCTGATGCAAAAGAGGCACTATGAGAGCTTGAATAAGTACGGTATGTTAGAGGTGCATCTAATTTGTTATCACGCAAAGTTTGCACCAGCCATTATGGCATAGTTTTTGCCTCCTCAATATCAGCTCTCTCATCAACAAGTGCATCATGTAAATCTGCATCAAAAACAAAATGATCTGCATAATCACATGAAACTTGTAAAGGCTGAGAAGTTGCCTCATTAGGACTAGCATTAGACTGTCCACCTATAAAAAGAGGCAGCAAAGTATCATATGTGTCGTTGAAGCTAACAGATGTCTCCTTCGTACATGAAAGTAAAGGCTGAATAGCATCTTCCACAAAAACAACATCATGGCTAACCAAAATGCATTTATTATGGGATGATACAGATGATAGCCTTTGCTTTCATAATTGTACCAAACAAAAATACATTTTACTGCTTTATCATCCAATTCCCTACAATGTTGTTCAGGCATTAATGCATATGCCAAACAACCAAAAACATGCAGATGAGCAACAAATGGCTTGCAACCATGCCAAGCCTCATATGGAGTGATAGACGGCATTGCTTTAGTGGGACACCTATTAAGTACATATGTTGCACACATGACAACCTCAAGCCAGAAGAGATGTGGTCGAGCCTAACTCTTGACGATACACCTCACCATCTCCATGAGTGACATGTTCTTCTGTTCAACAACTCCATTCTGTTGAAGTGTATACGGCATTGTACACTAACATTTTATCCCATGTTCAGCCACAAATGCATTAAAGTATGAAGACATATATTCCCCCCCTCGATGAGAATGGAGGGTGCCCATTTTATATGCTGACAAGTTTTCAGCCAAAACCAAAAACTGTTTGAAGCACATAAACAGTTCGGACTTTGCTTTGAGTGGATATACCCATGCATGCCTCAAAAAATCATCAATGAAAGTCACGAAGTAAAGATAATTTCCAAAAGAAGCTTTCTTCTACATAGGACCGCAGATGTCACTATGTATATGCTGCAATTTTTTAGTAGCCCAAACTGAACTATCTTTGGGGAAGGATGAACATTGCATTTTGCCCAAAATATAGCCTTCACAAACATATTTTGGGAAGGATGAACGTTGCATTTTGCCCAAAATACAGCCTTCACAAATAGTTTGGGCAAAGAGAAAACCATTTCAGATTTCTGTATGCATATCAAACTAGCAAAATCTAGATGAACAAAGTGTGCATGCCAAAGCTTTGCATCTAACATAGCCTGAGAATCATGTACTGCACATGTTGAATCATTCATAGATTTTTCATAGTCTATGAGCTTATACAGCCCATGACATAAAATGCCAGAAGCATTAATCATGTCACCATTTGACAAATCATGAACTGTACATCTGTCATCAACAAATTTCACAACCAAGCAAATCTTGGCTAATGTAGAAACTAATAACAGATTTTTCTTGATCCTTTGCACAAATAAAACATCCGACAAAGTGAAAGAACTACCATCAGCATTAGTCAGAATGATCTTACCAACTCCCATGATAGGATAAGAGGAGTTGTTGGTGCATGTGACAGTATTCCGTGTAGGGGAAGGCTCGAGTCAAGTGAAGAAACTGTGCTGCAAGGTAATATGTTTGGTTGACCCACTATCAAAGTACCAAACATCTGAGTCTACTGTAGACATGCATTGTTCAAGAGAAGATGGGTCAAAACTGCAAACAGTAGTAAACACCCATTCTTCATTCTGCACAAGATTAACAGACTTTGTTTTTGGTGTAGAGGCCTCTGTAACAACCATTCCAGCCTCTTTTTTTTTGCCTCTTTTGTAGCCAGTTTTGGACATGTCTTTATGACATGATCATTTCCTTTACAGTATTTACAAAAGAATTTCTACTTTTTTTATTTCTTCTCATCTTTGACTTCCTTCTTTGAATGTGCAGCATTTGCAAATTTCTGCTTTCTAGTAGATGAGCTCCATTTACCTTTGCCCTTCTGAGTAGCCAGGAAAGCTTGATCTGCAACATGCATAATGGACCTATTCTACCTAGACTGATCTTCCTGCAACAAAATAGAGACTAACTCCTCAAATGACAAGGCATTTGGATTTCTTTTCATCATCAAACGAAGAGTAGGAGAAAAAATCTGATATGAATCAAGTAGACCATTCAAAACGGTCTAGACAAGTGAGCTATCAGGAATAACTTCATCAGCATTTCTCGAGGTAAGCAACACGAGCCTCATTCGTAGCTTGGTACAATGTGGTAAGTGTATCCCAAGCATCCTTGGCTAATCTGCAAGAGCGAATGTGAGGGATAATGGCATGTTTGATAGACAAGGGAGGCTATCAATGCATATGCCTGAGCATTTCTACCATCCTAATGAATTTGCTCTACAATAGGTGTAGCAGAAACCGCAACACGAATAGAAATTTGAAGAATATCGGCATCTTCAATGCCATCTGCATTAGCTTCAATACGTGTATTTGCAGGTGTAATAGGACGTTTTTCAACACCCTGCACAATGTTCCATAGTCCTTTTGCAACCATTACATGTCGCATCATATAAGCCCACAATGGGTAATTGGTACCATCCAACTTATCCTCAATAACCAACATACCGAATACATTACTACTTTCAGTCATGGCCACTGACTAAAATACCCTGATGCAAAAAAATGACTGTATTTAAAAAAGTTGAATTGAACTACCCTGACAAGTTTTTCTAAACCTGTAGCAGTCTTCGAGATGCTTATACTGGCGAACCGAGACCTGTATATATATTTGGCACAAAGAGATAAAATAGCCTACACAAGCACTACGATAGTGCATTCGGAGACAAGCACTAACTCAGATCACGAGTATGCTCACCAAATTTTGTGCGATTCTGTTACTGTGAACAAAGGGGTGTCAATGATGCCCTAGATGAAGCGGTGACGTGCTCTGATACCAATTGTTGGAGTTAGACGTCTGCAAAAGCACGCGAACAACAAAAGGAAGAAGAAGAAGAAGTTTGGAGCACAACAAACAATACTGAATGTATTACCACTAGAATGTACAAAGATAAGTAAACCGTTAGGGCTATATATGTATATACAAGCCGGGGGGAAAAAACCTCCTAAAGAGGGGCAAAATCAAGTTATGAAAGATTAGGAACAAGTTATGATATATTCAAGTTCTTGATAAATAAATTTCACCATGCTAAGTAGAAAAATAATTATGCTAGCAAATTCAAGATCCTAATTATCTCTCAATATGCTTACCACTCAAATATGCCAATAAGGATAGAATGCTTGGTGGTGAAATATGTTACTACGGATAGAATGTTAATGATGATAATTATCATTGTCACAATTCTAGTAAAAAAAGACATCTACGCATGTCTCTTGGCCTTCTACACACAAACATCCTATTTGCACAGTCCTAACAGATACTCGTCCATACTTGTGTGTTGTAGCTAACTACACATACCTTCACACATAAAATTTAATATACTTTCATATTTTGCAAGCGATAGATGAAGACTGAAAACTCTTGGAGATATGAAATTGAGCAATAATACTCATAAAGTTACTTAAGACATACTCAAAGACATTTTTCTTTTAAGCTTTGTTTAAATGATTACAATTCAATGCTGAGACATTCTAGAGACTCAAGTCAACTACATGTTGAGTATACTATCCGTGAACTACCATGCCTATGAACATCTCTTTGCATTCATGTGATTAGGTGGATTTTTCCATAGCAAATATATATATATATATGTATATATATCATGAAAAATATATCAATAAATTATGCTAGTAAGTCTTGTTAGTTAGCCTAAAACTTATGTCACGTTAACATACTTCTATGTATGTATGTGAGTGTGTGGTGTATGTTTTTTTGTACTACTCTGTATTTATACTCTTCGCATTCATTCATGACATATGGCATGGGTTTTTGTTATAGGCACCGTTTGTATGCTTTCACGTATAATAATTCAAAGTCTCACCTCGATTTTCCGTATTTTATCTTTGGTGGTTACCATGAGTGTGGCATAATTATGGTATGATTATGATCATGACCATGTTTATCAATCTTTACATAAACAAGTAAATACTTGTGAACCTTAGTATTTCTCCTTCCTCAAACACTGCAAGAGTGTAGCAGTGGTAAGAGATTGAAGGTTAAGCGAGCTTCAGGGAGATTGATAGCGGGATGGGTGACCTCTCGAGAAGTGCCAAGAACCTCCATCTTCCTTGATGATTGAGGTCCTCTCTCATATGGATGCCTAAGGTTGTTGGGAAGGTGATTGCTTCACTCACACAGATTCAACAAAGACTTTTGCATTAGAATGCTATAATATTAGTGAAGTGCTGAAATGGTGATGCACCACAATGGATTTTGCTTCTTGAGAGCTCCACGACGATACCCTCACAGTAGGAAACCAAGCTTCGGATGTCCCACATAGTACTCCTCATAGAGGAAACACACAATACATCGAAAACACACAGTACAAAGAGAGCACGAACAAAAATTTCTTAGTGCTACAAATGCGGTCAAACTTACAACTTGTGGCTGATTAAACCACTATATGTTTTATTGAATATCATATAAAAAAGTGTCTGATGGCCATTTGGCCTTTCACATGGACACTAAGGGTAACAATTGCAATCTTCCATCATATGAACCGACCATTTTAAATCACCTTACATGCTTCATCTAAGAATAGAATATACTTTTGTTAGTTATATTAGGAAGATATTGCGATATTTATATGCATGCTCTAAAAATGTTGTCTATGTTGACGTCAAAGGTTAAAGGATACAAGAACTTTAAGGCATTCAAATAGTGCTTTAGTTTGTGAATATGAAGAAATGTTTAGTAGCTTGCTAATGCAAATAGGACCTGTCCAAAATCCAGCCATGAAATAGAGAACATCATGAGAAACATGCTTTCCACATGTTTTGTAGAAAAGGGCTACAGACACTAGTAAATCTTGACGGAAGTTTGTCCCTCATCCAAAAGGCAAATAGCTAAATTGAAACACTACACCATAACAACTCGATGGGATACCTCTACACACTTTCTTATACTCCTAGTGCCTTCATATCTCATGGAGATATTACATAATTCCTACGTATATAGTGCACCTTTAGAAAAAATAAAGGATCTCATTTATCTAGGTTTAAAATTCACATACATCTAAATATTTGGGTTGGCCTTGACATATTGTTGTACACATACACATTTTAATAGACTTGGAGATACAAAATGAGAAACAAAAGTAAGGAACTAATATGCAACACTAAAATTTTAGTAGTACTATCTTTCAGATAGAGGTACATAGTTAGGAGAGAATCTCTCGAATTATTAAGGATTATAAACATCTTTCATCAAGAAGCCACTTATACGAGTCTCTTGAGGATGTTGAACCCTCTTCCTTCTATTGCCTCCTACAACGCTTGATCTCCTCCTTATCATGGCATTCAACTTTTACATTAGCCTCTATTCGATGCATCCCGCAAGCCTCTTGGAAAGCCCTTTGCCCTCAATAGCTTGAACTCTCTTATATTCTCTCTGCCCAAGATAACTTCATTGTTGAATACATCCTCAATGATAATAGAGCTACAAGATGGCATGTACTCTTTGTGATGCTCTGAGTGCAACCAAAGAAAAAGCCAATCAGTAAAGGTTAGCGTCAAGATCTCTTCTTTCCCCATGAGTTTGGTGCTCAAACGTTTGTAGGAGGAGCCACGTGCCTTGTGGGTTGATGTACACCTTATATTCACAATCATCCAGAAGTAAAGTATTGTTTTCATTAAATTCATCATCGTTTCCCCATGATAGATCAAGATTTTTATTAAAACTGTATGTTCCTTAGCAAGTGCTCGTATCTTCCTTCTGAAATGATTATGTTGCTATGGAACCCATCTGGCTTTTGAATAGTCCTAATAACTTTTTCTACATTACTTTGCATGCTTGTGCTCCGGATGAAGACAAGGAAAAAATTAGGATACCAATCTAGAAAAGCATGGATATCCTCATGACAAAGGGCATACAAACCATTGTCAATGTTATATTTTCTAAAATCTTATGCATGTCATGGAGAGGCTTCCCAATGTCAAGGTTCAATTACCTTCAACAAAATCCCCTTCAGGCCAAGAACAAGCACCCTTTTATCTTGTGCAAGTGATTTTGGTATAGACATGGTTCCGACGAGATGGGCAGACAGAGGTAATGCTTTCATATAGTTATTTAGTTTAGCCCAAAGTTTGTCCATCCATCTAGATCTTTCACACTTTGCCCATGAATTTATCCTTCTTTGATGTTAAATCTTCTTAGCCAACAAAAATTCTATAGCCCTCCATCTACAACAATAACATATTCATGTGTTGGTGCTCTGACGATGTTATCAAGATCTTATCTCATATGCACACAGAGGTTATGAATGTTGAAAACACATTGAAAAAATAGACACATCAAGAGATAAGACAAAACGTAGTATTGGGTGCAATCTCCCCCCATGCCCTCTTCTTCAACAGTCCACAAAGTACATGTATTTATAGGAATTTTTGATTATGTAGAAATAGTGGTTACATGCGAGCGGCTTCAAAAAGCATGCGTGAAAATAAAAGTTGGTAACTTTTGTAGAAAGTCTTTGCTTTCATATCAGAAACTGCATTCTACAATGACCCTTATTCTAAGCACTACTTGTCTAATTGTTTCTAACAATGGACCCTCTATCCGGGTTTATAACAAACTATATAAATTATAAATCGGATTATTGATGTCCGGCCTTTCATGCCCTTCACGCCCTCAAAAACCTTCAGCTTCTATATCAAAAACACCAAAACATATTAATACATTAATAAATTAACACTCCAACAATTCCTTGTTCAACACATTGATAACATGCCCTTTAGTTGAAAAAGCAACTGACCTCAATTGATAAAATAAGAATAAACATGGATGGCTAGTCACATGTTCCATCATTGAACGAAAATAAGCATGTCCCATGCAAAAACACGTGCATGGAAATGTTCATGGAGGAGTTACATTAATGTGTTTGTGTATGATATGCAAAAATTAAGTGGGCATAATGGGGTGTTAGTTGTGTTTTATGTATCCATTGACATTCTTCAATAGAATGATTTTTGTACTTAACTAAATATCGATGATATTGAGTACCTGTGTGTGTAGTAGTGACATCATGATCAATTATTTTCTCAGGAACTAAGATTTTAGATTGTTCTTCGATTAAAGGAGGGTCATCAAGAAGTGGAGTGAGTCGTAAATTTCCTTTAAATGGTTTAAGTAAACTAATATGAAAAGATTTATGTATATTTCAATGAGATGGTATCTCTAATCTAAATGAATTATCATTAATTTTTGTATAATGCAAAAAGATTAATTTTAGGATGCTCCAAAATATTTTTGAGACATCTTTTAATGATATGCAACCATACAAGATCATTTTCCTTGAATTCCTTGGCTAATCAATTTGTATTGATGTTATGTGTATATCGCTCCTCACTTTTCATAATGTGCTCGTGAACATAGTGAAGTATAGAAATGTGATCTTAAGCAATAGAAACAGCCATCACAATGTCGGTTTGGGTGAGTGACATTGGAGTAGGAAGCTTTTTACCATAAACAATTTCAAAAGATGCACGATCAATAGTGGTGTGTGTGGTGTTATTGTAAGCAAATTGAAGCAATGGCAAGTTTTCATCCCAGTTACTGGAATTATCTAATGAATAACAACACAATAAATCAAGAATAGTATTGTTTGTAGCCTCACTTTGTCCATTACTTTTGGGATAAAATGCACAGCTAGAATCTATTTTAGAACCAAAATGTTGAAATAAGGCCCAAAAATGATTACAAAATCTAACATCATGATCAGATAACATTACTTTAGTAAATCCATGATATGGGAAAATGCATTTAATGAATAATGTTGCAGCCTGAGGTGCAGATAAAGTTTTTCTACAAGGAATGAAATATGCATATTTACTAAACCTATCAACTATTGTCCAAATCATTCATTATGTGATGAAGTGATAAGAAGAAATGTGATAAAATCCATAGATATTTGTTCCCATGGTTCATTCGAAATGGGAAGTGGCATTAATAATCCAAATGGTTTACCACAACAACGTTTAACACGCTGACAATGCATTGAGAAACATAACGTGCAATATCTTTTTCCATGTGTGGCCAAAAGAAGAAAACTTTGCAAGCAGAAATGGTGCTCTGTATGCCTCTATGACCCATGTAAGATGGTTCATGCATTTCTTTCAAGAAAAAATCTTTAAAAGCTTGGGTTATGCACAATATATGTTGAAAATAAAGTAAACCATGATGGAATGTATATTGTTCATCAAATAAAGGTGCACCATTGTTGAGGTCATGCCATGGACATGAGAAATACAAATCAAATGCATAAGTGGAAAGCATTTCTGGAAAAGAATGAATTTGGACAGCAGAAATATTATGCAAAACAATAGAATACGAAGAAAAATAGCTAGGAGCATCAGCTACAACATTAGCTTTACCAAGTTGATATTGGATCATTGGTTGGAAATTTTGAATGAATGAAGGCCATTTAAGATGCCGATCAAAGATTAAGGGTTGATTTAATCAATTCTTAATAGCCTATTGATCGGTTTTGATAAAGACCTCAGAGCCCATAAGATAGTGTTTTGGAATTCGCAAAGCATGCACAACCGCTAACAATTATTTATCATATGTACTATAATTCGTTTTTGAGGGCTTAAGCTTCCTACTCTCAAACGCAATGGGATGATCATTTTGCATTAAAACAACACCTATTCCTGAACCACTAGCATTGGTAATGACATGAAAGGGTTGTGAAAAATCAGGTAACTATAAAACAAGTGCATGTTTGAGTTTTTCAAATGATTGTTGTTGGGTAAGTCCGCATGCAAATTTTATTTTCTTTAATAATAAAGTAAGAGGTAGTGCTAAATAGGAAAAATTTTGAATAAACTTCCTATAGAAACTAGCCAACCCGAGAAGAGAACAAACATCATTGACTGATTGTGGTGTAGGCCATTCTACTATAAATTTAATATTTTTTGGATCCACATGCATGCTTTCATTTGAAAAAATATTTCCTAGATATTGTAGCTTACGTTGAAAGAAGTAACTCTTTTCAGGATTAGTGTAAAGTGTGTTCTCTTGTAGTAAAAAAAAAATAGTTTTAAGATGCTTCTCATGCTCACTATCATTCTTGTTGTAAACAAGTATATTGTCAAAGAATACAAGAACAAAAGCTTATTAATCAAGAAAAATGTTGTTCATCATTCGTGCAAATGTAGCAGGGGCATTAGTGAGCATTACCAAGAATTCATAATGGCTAGTTTGAGTTATAAATGCAGTCTTAAAAATATCACTTCGTGTCATATGAATCTGATGGTGACCTGATTTTAGATCAGTTTTACTAAAGACATGAGGTCCTCATAATTTATCTAAAAGATTATCTATTTGAGGAATAGGGTATCTATTATTTATCGTGGATCTTGTCAAGGGCTTTATAATCAATGCACATTCGATAAGTTTTATCCTTCTTCTCTACTAAGAGAACTAGTGCTCCAAATGGGGAAGAACTAAGCCTTATAAGTCCTTTCTATAGTAGGTATTTTACTTGGTTTTCTATTTCCTTTTGGTGTAGTGGGCCATGTCTATAAGGCGCTTTATGAGGAGTAGAACTATCAGGGACTAAGTCTATGCTATGGTCAAAGGATCCTCGAGATGGTGGTAGTTCAGGGGGATACTCAAACATAAGCAATCTTATAAGTATTCATGCAAGGTTTATGTGCATCAAGAAGTGTATGAGTATAATCATTGATGACATTGACAAAAACAATGCATGAATTGAATCCTTTCCTAAATGCACATTTTACTTGAGTATGAGTAATCAATGGAAATGGTTGGATATCATGCCGTTCACACAAAGTAATGATTTGACCTTTAAATTCAAAGTTAAAGGTATGTGTATGGTAGTCAATGTGTGGGTTATAATGATGACAAAAAGGCATACAAAGTATAACATCATAAGATTGCAAAATTGCAATTAAAAATGTTCATGCATCTACATATGGGTCTATGCTAATCGTAACATCTTGCACTTCTCGTGTTACGTTATAATGACTACCTTGAAATGCAGCTTTCACTTCATACGAAGAAGGAAATGTTTTTAATTTAAGTTCTTGTACTAATAACTGTGAAGTGAAATCATGTGAACTACCGTCGTCGTGTAAAATAGTAACCAGCTTCTTATTCATACACACATATACACTTACACATGCACATACATACATATACACACACATACACATGCACATACATACATATACACACACATACATATACACTTAGGTACACACATATGAGTGAATTATATAATTAAAGTATTAAAACACATATACACATGCACACACACATGCACATACCTACATATACACATATACATTCACATACACACATATACACATAGAGTTACACATATACATGCACATACATATACACACACATACACATGCACATGCACATACTCATACACACATATACACTTACACATGCACATACATACATATACACACACATACACATGCACATACATACATATACACACACATACATATACACTTAGGTACACACATATGAATGAATTATATAATTAAAGTATTAAAACACATGCTTAATATAAACAATAATAACAATCAATAGAACAAAACTCTTCATTAATTAATACCATACACACCATTCAAAACATAACTGAAATGAAAAATATATAGATAATATATATATATATATATATATATATATATATATATATATCAATGTAAATACATATAATCCAATGTCATAATCAACTAAAATCCTAATCATCATCATCATGATCATCATCATCATGATCATCATCATCATCAGCAATATCTTGATCATTCTGATCTTCCTCATCCTCATCGTCATGATCACCCTGTGACGATCGAGATCGTCCCTCTTGAGTCTGTCTCTCCACCTCATCCATATTTGTCTCTCCATAATACTCATGTATTACATATAACAAACATAAATAAATAAAACAATTAAACCATTATAGCATACTCAATCTCATATTTCGTAGGATATCGGCAATAATCCTTCTGCTGCATTGAAACAAATATAAAAGATTAGTTGCTTGCATTTTAACTAAAATAAAAAATTTACTCACAATAACACATATATTTACAAATGTAGCTACAAAACCATTATGGCCCATTTGGCCTAGGTGCGATGTGTGGCCCGACTCCACTCTCTTCTTTGGAGCAACCTGTTTATTCAAGAAAAAAAATTACATAAATTAAATGTAAAAAATTACTGAAATATATAAAAATTATAAATATAAACTATTAAATTTGTGTACCTTCTACTGAGGAAATGACTCCTGAATACGTAGCTCTCTACGAAAAAACTTCCATGTCTCAGGTGTTATGTTAGCTCGCCTCTTATTTTTTTTCCACCATACAATATCTCCTATTAATTTAATCTCAAACAGAAAAAAATCAGAATACATACACATATACACACACACATATACATACACATACCCACATACACATATACATGCAAACATATACGCATACATATATGTATACATATACACATATACGTATATATAACATAAACACACATATACATATTCACATATATACGTACACACACATGCATGCATATACACTCATTCATACAAAATACATGCATTTATCCCACAATAATGTGTAGTTGTGTATATGTGAATATGTGTGTATGTGTAAATGTGTATATGTGAATATGTGTGTATGTGTAAATATGTATATGTGAATTTTTTGTGTATGTAGATAATCAGATTATTAATGTCAAATACCATTATTTGTAGATTCTGATCAATCAGATGGAACTCCACCACTGTCTCCTCATCGTGCAACGACTTTATACTGTAAGTATATCAAACATTTAATTTTAAATATATTTGATGGATACATAACTTTTTTTTTTGTTTCTTATTATGTGTAGATTCCGATCAATCAGAGGGTACTCCACCATGTCCTACCCATGCAATGACTTCACATGTGTCCTCGGATAGGAATTATGATGAATTTTACTATGAAGAGCATATTATATGTTGGTGTAACTCTGGTTATGGCATGTATCGAAGGCCACGATTGGAATGTACTGAACATGAGGTAGAGTATGGTACTTTTGAGCGTGCACCATCATCTGGTCAACATCATAATGCTTGGGTATGTATTTTCTATATATATTAATGTCATTATTTTATTTAAATACCATATATAAAATCAAATTACTGTTGATATATACTTGCTCGATGATGATGATGATGATAGCTTTTCTCATAATGTTAATATACCTCGTACACGTCATGGACTTGTTGTTCATCAATTACAAGTAGAGGTTTCTAGAAATCCTCTACCTCCTAGCTTAGAGAATGAAACGGCTGGAGATTATCCATTGTCAGCTCGTGATCATTCTTTAGTACAAACATATGATAGAAGAAGATATGGAGGATGGAATAGAGGACCACTTCCTTTAGATGGAGAGGTTTTCAACTTTTGCGGTAATCGCTATATGATTGCTCCATCCAGTATTACTAATGCTGGTCATGGTCTCTTTATTGTAGAGGATTTGTATGTGCCTCCGAACTCTGAAGTCACTCTTATGTCATTTTTTGGTCCTATATATGGATGGGGAGATTGGCATCGACTTTCACATTATGTTCAAAGCATGAGTACTTATGGAATATGCTTGAACCCAGCATCCCTTACTAATAGAAGGATTTTACATGCAAAAAATGAAAGATTATATATTGATGGAAGACCTTACACACATGGAAATATAGCAGGTTTAATAAATAGTAGTCGAGGGTTACATAATAGTTCAAGGACTAATTGCACATTTGAGGAGCGTGAAAATAGTCATTAATCACCATACATGAGTAAAGATGTATCAAGATACATAGTTTTCAATGCTATTACTACATTACATGCCGGTGATGAACTATTAGTGAGCTATGGATGGCATAGACCTCCAAGAGCACCTTTAAGCTAGAGAGAAAAAAAATTTTCTATCCATATTTAATAAGTTATATACTTAATTTTATATTTAAAGTTTACTTTTTATTCATTTATGGAATACTAATGAATTTTATTTATATGTGTAGAGTCCAATGTATGATGTTGATGATATTCATCCACAGCATTCACAATTACCAGTAAGACCTCATTTATCAGAAGCTTCCATGAGGAGGCTACGCAAAACTAATCATGTGCAATATGCAAAGTTGAAATATCTATATTCAAAAGACGATAAAGTACAAGATTTGTGTGACAATGATGAAGATCATGGCATGGCAGATTTTATTGAGGATTGGTATCAAAATGACATTGAGAGCATTAATATTTCCAAAAATGAGAAATATCTTCGAGAGGAATGTCTAAAGCATGTATATGAAGGAAGTCGTTTGACACGACTAAGTGTGAGCTTACTTATTCTCAACCTTCAAAATCGCTTTGGATGGAGTAATGTATCTTTTTCGACACTATTAAGGTATAATTTTCAATTTTCTATCTATCTATCTATATATATATATATATATATATATATATATATATATATATATATATATATATATATATATATATATATATATATATATATATATATATATATATATATATATATATATATATATATGCATAAATATATACATATAAATACATGCAGGTTTTTATTCTTACTTTAGATAAGGTAAGAACAAGAACTTGAATTGAATGGACACTTTTGGTCCGCACATCTTTTAAAACTATTAATGCATCTTTCAAAATATTCGCAAAAAATTTGATTGTTTGGATGGCAGGATACAATTGTTTGTTTTGGAGGATATGAAGTATGTACCTTCATTGAATGATTTGTTGATTCTATCATATGTTCAATTTGAAAGTGTGAGAAGCAGATTTATAATTGCCATTCAAAGAATTTGGCACTGTTTATAGGCCATACAATGGTGACTTGGATGAATCGCATGCACAGAGGTTACTCAAGATAGAGCAATCTGATTATAATGGACTAGTGCCAGCAGGATTCCTAGGGTATGCGGTAAACCTCTTGCATGTCAATGACGAGCATCTGAACTTTAGGATACAAAGTGGAAATCATGGTGACTTGAGAGGATCACTTTTATACAGCTTGTTCAAAAAACTTCAATGTCATAAACCTGAAGTTCTTTGAACAAGCTGTATAAAAGTGATCCTCTCAAGCCACCATGATTTCCACTTTGTATCCTAAAGTTCAGATGCTCATCATTGACATGCAAGAGGTTTACTGCATACCCCAGGAATCCTGTTGGCACTAGTCCCTTATAATCAGGTTGCTCTATCTTGAGTAACCTCTGTGCATGCGATTCATCCAGGTCACCATCGTATGGCCTATAAACAGTGCCAAATTCTTTGAATAGCAATTATAAACCTGCTTCTCACACTTTCAAACTGAACATATGATAGAATTGACAAATCATTCAATGAAGGTACATACTTCATATCCTCCAAAACAAACAATCGTATCCTGCCATCCAAAACAAGCAAATTTTTCGCGAATATTTTGAAAGATGCACATAAGCATACACAAATATAAAATTATATGCATATATATATATATATATATATATATATATATATATATATATATAATATAATTATATGCATATATATATATATATATATTTATTTATTTATTTATTTACTTTTTTTTAATATATCTTTTTTTGATAAACTTACAGGTTATTATTTGAAAAGTTTTTACCAAGTCAAAATATTTTGCCTACCTCACATGATGAAATGAAGAAGATAATCAACAATCTTGGTATAGATTATCAATGTATACATGCATGTCCTAACGACTCTATTTTATATAGAGGTGAATATGCAGAGTCTTTGACATGTCCCAAATGTCAATCTCCTGGATGTAAGGGTGAAGAAGGTAAAATCCGAAAAAAGGTATTGAGACATTTTCCATTGGCTCCATAGATTAGACATATGTTTCAAAGCCCCGAATTATCAAAACTTTTGACTTGGGGACATGATCACAAAAGTACTGATGGAATAATCAGAATTCCTCATGATAGTGTTGCTTTTCAGCATATTGATTCTACATGGCCTGAATTTGCACAAAATCCATAGAATCTAAAGTTAGGAGTTGCATTAGATGGGGTTAATTCATTCTCCATGAAATTTAGTAAATGGTCAACATGGCCAGTGGTAGTCATAAACTACAATCTTCCGCCATATCTTAGCATTAAAAAGGAACATTTAATGCCTTCACTTTTAATCCCAGGCAAAAGACAAGTTAAAGATATGAATATATATCTTGCTCCTCTCATTGACGATCTTCAAGAGTTATGGAGAGGTATTAATGTCATTGATGTATCGAAAAGCATCAATGAAAGACATATTACGGTTCGTGGGATTGTGGCTTGCACTATTCACGATTTTCCAGGATATGGTGTTTGTTCAGGTATTGATGTAATTTTTTTATTCAATATGCATGTAAATAAATATGATTTAATCTAATTATATTTTTATCATTTTCCATGCTGCACGAATATATATTAAGGGTTATAAAGCTTGTCCATATTGTGGTGATTGGTCGAGATCAATCTATAGTAAGAATCTCAACAAAAATATTTATCTTCGACATCAACGATTCTTGCCTGATGATCATCCATTAAGATCTAAAAGAGAAGCGATACATTTTAATGGAAAGGTTGAAACAGGTCAGTTTCCAAAACCTATGACGCCTATGGATTGGTATAAAAAATGGACAGATGGACCTCTGATAGATGCAGAATCAGAAATCTTCAGTGATGATTCAGATAATGAGTATGTGAATAGAGGTAAAGGAAAATTGGCACTCGTAGAGAACATATCAATATCGTATTCTTTGGAGTATTGGAAAGAGTTAAAAGTATGTCATCTTCTTGATCCTATGCATATATTCAAAAATATTGGTTATTCACTATGGCAGCATCTTCTTGGACTAAAAGATACCACAACATCAAGGAATGATTTGAAAGATCAAAAATCCAAACCAAAGTTATGGCCAGTTTTTTATAGACATCGACAAGAAACGACTTATGCACCTGCTCCTTGGGTACTTACAACAAAAGAGATACAGACTATCAACAATAGAATTCAATTGATTAAGACTCCTACAGGATATGGGCATCTTTTCAAAACATATTTACTATGGATGATAAGAGCTTATCTAGGTTAAAGACCTATGACTGGCATAACCTTTTGAAACATATTTTACCTTTGGTTATCGATGGATGTACAGCGAAAGGAGTACGAGATGTGATCTATCGTCTTGGATCACTTATAAGGTAATTATGATACTTTTATATTTAATATGTATGAATATTGGATATCTTTTATTTTTTAATTAACTTCTTTATAATTGTTTTTATGATATGTATAGGTGGATTATATCCAAAGAGATTGACAAAAACTCGATCCCACAAAAAAAAATGTGAATTCAAAGAGCTACTATGTTTGATGGAGAAAGAACTTCCTACTTCATTTTTTGATATTCAGGTTCATTTATTAGTCCATCTTGTAGATGAAATAGAGATTGCAGGTGTTGTCAACACTCAATGGATGTTTTGGGTCGAGTGATTTATGGGAATATTAAAGGGTTATGTGAGACACAGAGCGAAACCAAAAGGATCCATGGCAAAGGGTTGGATGCTTGAAGAGTGCATATATTACGTTAGTGAGTACCTTGAAAGATTTCATGAAGAAGCTCCACGTGCATGGACCAACGAGTCTTCTTCAAAAATAACAGATGAGGTATTATCAGGTAAGGGGGTTCCATTCTTATTTACATTTCAAGAAAAAAATGATGTTTCTACTTTTGTAGCATATAATAGCGAATGCATGCAAGCATTCCTTAGCGAGTATGAGGAACTTCAAAATCTCCAAAGTAAAAGGCGAAAAAACAAAAGATTTAGACGTAATCTCGATAATAATGAGATTACATATATATCTTCTTTCATGGATTGGCTATATATTCGTTTGCAACGCACCAACGCAAATAATGAAGAAATCTCATATGAGCAAAGAGAGTTAATGATAGGTTGTGAACGAAAGGTAATTTTATTAAAATAATATTTTATTTTTTTCATATATGTATGTTAGTTTCTATTTACTAATTGAATTTATTTTGCAGGCTCAAATGTTCACTAATATGTGGGCTTTGGATAGCATATTAGAATCAAAGCCATTGATTCTTTACGTAAAACAGAGGATTCTAGTATTGTTGCTTCTTTCAAGCAACTATCACGTGCTAGCTCAAAAGACACGAACCTTATAGATAGCGAACTTGGTTACGTAGGAACTATTGTTGGTATCTACGAAATTTCATTTCGTACATTCAAACAGGTAGAAAAAAGTTTATATTTTTTTTATAGAGTTAGTTATTTTTTTAAGCACCTAATAATGGGTTTTTGTTGTTATATATTTTGATAGGTCATTTTGAAGGTTGATTGGTTTCGAGCTGAGTATAAAGGTAGTAATTCCACATTAAGAAAGGAATTATCTGGGTTTTGGGCAATTGATTCCTCCAAGGTAATGCGATCTACTAAAGAACCATATATTCTTCCTAGGCATATTGAACAAGCATTTTTTTATAAAAACCCAGATGCTCATCCTTGGTGGCAAGTCATTCATGTGCAAGCTAGAGGTAGGTCATTGTTTGAACAGTTTATTGTTAGAGAGATCGAAGAAAGTCCTCTTGATGATTCAGCATCAGATACTGATACATCAACATCTGAAATAGAAATTAGAATCATTATACGTGATAATGGTACTAATCTTTTTTATGAAGAGGATAATTCTCTACATGCTGATTCTACTGATGAGGAAGAGGAATTACCAGAAATAGATATTAATCCATCAATAGATGATGTGATTCATGAGAACATAGATTTAACAATAGAAGAAATAAATTAAAACAATAAGCATAATAAAGATGACACTATATTGATGTCTTACCAAAATGATGGCAAGAATGAAAACATATGAGCAGATTAGATAGTAAATTCTACACTAGTTATCGATCAATAACTTGAAGTTTCTGAATGGATATCAGATAATAGATTTTTTTATTAACTTGAATAATGATGAATCCTACTAGAGAGATGAAATCATGTTCTTCTAAGTTAGAACATGAAGCTCGGAGGTATGCCTAATTATTTTATATATAGCTTTATCTTTGAGGAGCAAATTTTTTATCATGTATGTATGCATATGTGTGTGTATTCATGTGTATTATATGTATACATATGTTAGTATGCATATATATGTATTTCATGTATATGTATGTGTTTGCATGTGTTTGATATATGTATACATGTGTTAAATATGCATATGTGTATATATGCATATGCATTTATAATTGTGTACATGTATATATGTATATGTGTCTATGTGTAAATATGTACATGTAAATATGTATGCATGTATATATATGTTTATGTATGCATGTAGGCATGTATATGTGATGTGTACATGTATATATGTATATATATCTATGTGTAAATGTGTACATGTAAATATGTATGCATGTATATATATATATATATATATATATATATATATATATATATATATATATATATATATATATATATATATATATATATATATATATATATATATATATATATATATATATATATATATATATATATATATATATACATGATGTGTATATATATTTATATATATTATGATCCTCGTTGATTCGAGTAGCTATATATAGAGGCATAAGGTTGGGAGGAGAGACATCTCTCTAGTAGGACGTTGGAGGAATAGATGCAATGTGTACATATACTTCAAACATATGGCTAAAAGGTTGAATTAGAGTTTTTAAATTAGGGGTTTTAAAACCCTAATATCGAAATTAGTGTTTTCAATTTAGGATTTTTGAAATAGGATTTATTTATTTATTTATTTATTTATGCGTATACATGTGTTGTGTATGTATGTGTATCTATATGTGCATATGCATGTGTTGTATGTGTGTGTGTATATATGCATGTGTATATGTATATATGCATGTGTATATGTATATATGCATGTAAATATGATTATATGAGTTTGTGTGTGTACATATTATTATGCATGTGTATGTGTATGTGAGTATGTGTACGTGTATGTGAGTATGTGTATGTGACTATGTGTATTATTATATGTGTGTAACTGCATGCATGTGTATGTGTGTGTAAAAATGTGCATGTATGTGTGTGTATGTATAAATGTGCATGTATGTGTATATGTGTGTAAATGTGCATGTATGATGTATATATGTGTGTGTATGCATGTATTTATACCTCTAGTCTCACTCTTTTTTTTTTTCTCTCTCTCTCTCTCGTATACATACATACATGCATAAACACACATACTCATATCCACACATATATATACATAAAAATAGTGCATACCGTGCATTATCGCGACGATGAGCCATAAGTGTCCCCATCTCTTTTAGACACCACTTAAGCAACCATTTTGTCCCAAACTCTATCTCAAGTGAACTAGGTACGTATTTTTTATCCCTCTCATCATGCTCACTACAAAAATAAAAAACATAATGTAAATAAAACATAAGATATTTATTTCAATTTATATGTAAAATTTTTACTTACTTCCATGGTAAGTGGACAAAGCGCAGGTAAGAGTCGCATAGTGCCCGCATTCTTCTCTTGAACTCCAATCCATTCCCTATGTTACACAATGTTCCCCTCTGGCTCTATATCGCACTCTAGTCCTAAGGTGCCTATGCATGTCCTCATAGGCAACTCTGCTCTGCTATCACGATTTGGAGGTGGTATAGGTGTCCTGAAAATAGATAGATAAAAATAAATAAAAATATGTGTTATAATATCATTAAAAAAGTTTATGAAAAAAAAACATACCTATGAGCAGATAGCTCTCTTCCTGCATGTG
>CM035408.1:222606665-222609165 GCA_020310875.1 Ceratopteris richardii
AAAGCACTTGTTGCACGTCTGCCACATGCTCCAGGTGACTTTTTGGTGGATCGAAAAGGCTCTGCCTAGGTCATCTCAGCAGAAGCTTCGTGAATCTCTTAGATTGGATGCGACCCTCAATGATTTTGTTGCAGCGGCATCACGCATTGAAGAAGCAAGGCAACATTTTGAAGGGGATACACAACAAAAGTATGCTGCAGATCTGGATCCTATTGAGCAACTAAGGAGAGAACTAGAAGCATTGAAGATGCAACAAAATCAACAAGAAGAGAAGGTCTTGCCACCACTGCGTCGCACTGATGATGAAGTAACTCAACTTCGCCGAGAGTTAGAAGACTTGAAGACCACTCAGGATATAAGGAGACAAATTTGGTGTACAATCTGTAACAACAATGGACATTCCAATACTAATTGCCCTATTAAGGTAAGCTGTCAATTTTGTGGAAAGGATGGTCATGAAGCTAGAGATTGCTACTACCTCAAGGGTACACAGCAGAGAGGTAACCCTCAAAATTTGGATTCATATTATGCTAGTACTTCAAATACATCTAATAGGGAGGAGAATCGGCCCACAAAGCCTAGATACAATAGACCTTTGATGTGCTATCGTTGTGGTGAGTATGGTCACATGCAAAATAGGTGTTCTCTTCCAGAAGATGCACCTCCCTGTCAACATTGTCCAGAGGCCAAAGAGCATTATACCAAGGATTGCCCAAGAGGTCGTCCTGCTCCAATCCACATGATTGCAGTCTCTCCACATGAAGAAGGAAAAACCACTCAGACTTATGCTGTTTCATCCTCTGCAATGCCCATGATGACTAGAGTTAGGCAAGCAGTTGCAACCCATAGAGATGAACAACAAGGATTTCAGGATAAAGAGGAAGAAAAGGAGTTAGGATCGAAGGACCAAGCAGAAATTGAAGGAGCTTATAATAAGATGACTACTTCTCTAAAGGGCCAACCAACAAGTCTGCAAGAAAACACTCAGGAGGTAAATATTGAACAGATCTTGAAAGATATTCATCACAAGGTTAGTCTATATGAACTTATAAGGATGGATTCAAAAATAAGAAGTGACTTACTGAAGATTATACACTCTGCTCACTTGGTCCAATCACCTAGTATAGATGGTTTCATGGTTGATTTTCCCCCTGCACCCTTAGCAGACTACCAAAGCTCAAGATTATCTGTTTGTATAAAGGATGAAGCTCTCACAGGTGTGATCATAGATGGAGGCTCTGGTATCAATTTAATGCCAGATTTTACAATGAAGAAGCTGAAATTGAACCCCACCAAGTTGCCACCATTCACGGTTACATTGGCAGATCAACATCGGGTTGCGCCACTGGGCATTATTGAGAAGGTACTGATGGTAGTACAGGGCTGCCATTTTGTTCTAGATTTTGTTGTTATTGCACTTCCACAGGAGACTTCTTACCCTCTACTCCTGGGGAGACCTTGGCTGAGACAAGCAAAAGCTTTGCAAGATTGGGGGAAAAATAAACTATGGATTTCAACAAGCCCCAATAGCCAACTGCAACTCCACTTGGAAGAAGGATTTGATTCAGGAAAAACCACTGGATATACTGTGGATACTCAGGTAATGCCCTCTCTACCCCAAGAAAATGATACATTGTTAAATTGGATGATGGGAAGTGCAGAGTGTTGCACAGTGGAGATCAATGAAATTGAGGAAGAAGTTGCAGATAAGGAAATTACAGAAAAGGGCAATGAAGACCACGAGGTGTTGGAGAATGAGCAACTGAAGGAAAATACAATCTTTGAAGAGGATACCAATATAAAAGTATCAGAGAGGGAAAATTATGAACCTAAGAGCAGAGAAGATCTCCCTTTTGCAGATATACCTCAAGGTTGGATGAAAGAACATGTTGCAGAATATAAATTAAAATCCACTCCTGCATATAGTGGAGATGATTTCTCGAGCAAGACCAATTCTGAAACATTGGTTCAAGAAGTAAATTTAGGGGATGAAGAGAACCCTCAAATAGTTCACTTGGCATCCTGGTTGTGGCATTATCCTCCTTTGCTACAAAAGGTAACTTCTTTGCTTTTTACTTACAAAAGTGTCTTCGCATGGTCCTACAAAGATTTAACAGGAATACCAGAAGAGCTTGGGTTACATCGGATACCCTTAGTTGAGAGAGCCGCGCCAGTAAGAAGTAGGCCATATCGACTCAATCCGAAGTATGCTGAGGCGGTAAAAGCAGAGATTACAAAACTAGAAGAAGCAGGTATAATTGTGCCAGTAGAACATTCCAGGTGGCTTTCTTCTATGGTTATTGTGCCCAAGAAAAATAGTGGAAAAATAAGAGTATGTGTTGATTTCCGTGCTTTGAATAAAGTAACTATTCAAGATGGATTTCCTCAGCCCTTCACAGAGCAAGTACTTGAAGAAGTAGCTGGTCACACTTTGTATAGTTTCTTGGATGGTTTTAGTGGCTACAATCAAATAGTGATCCATCCCGATGATAGGGACAAA
>CM035408.1:222614165-222781665 GCA_020310875.1 Ceratopteris richardii
GTGTATGTGTGTGTATGTGTGTGTATATGTGTCTGTATGTGTGTATGCATGTGTATGTGTGTGTATGCATGTGTATGTGTCTATGTGTGTATGTGTGTGTGTATATGTGTGTGTGTGTGTGTCTATGTGTATGTGTGTGTATCTATGAGTGTGTATGTGTTTATGTGTGTGTATGTGTCTATGTGTGTGTATGTGTCTATGTGTGTATGTGTATGCATGTATGTATGCATATGTATGTGTATGCATGTGTATGTGTGTGTATGCATCATTATGTGTGTATGTGTCTATGTGTGTATGTGTTTGTGTATATGTGTGTGTGTATGTGTGTGTGTGTATGTGTGTGTGTCTATGTGTATGTGTCGCTACGCATCTATGAGTGTGTATGTGTTTATGTGTGTGTATGTGTCTATGTGTGTGTATGTGTCTATGTGTGTATGTGTATGCATGTATGTATGCATAGGTGTGTGTATGTGTGTGTATGCATTATGTATGCATATGTGTGTGTATGCATTATGTATGTGTATGTATGCATGTAAGTATGTATATATGCATATGCATTATGTATGCATGTATGTGTATGTGTGTGTATGTCTCTCTATGTGTGTGTGTATGCATATATGTGTGTGTATGTGTGTATGTGTGTGTGTATATGTGTGTGTATGTGTGTATGCATTTGTATGTGTGTATGTGTCTATGTGTGTATGTGTGTATGTGTGTATGTGTGTATGTGTGTGTGTATATTTGTGTGTATGTGTGTATGTGTGTGTGTATATTTGTGTGTATGTGTGTTTGCGTCTATGTGTATGTGTGTGTGTATATGAGTGTGTATGTGTTTATGTGTGTTTATGTGTGTGTATGTGTCTATGTGTGTGTATGTGTCTATGTGTGTATGTGTATGCATGTATGTATGCATATGTGTGTGTATGTGTGTGTATGCATTATGTATGCATATGTGTGCGTATGCATGTAAGTATGTATGTATGTACGCATATGCATATGCAGTATGTATGCATATATGTGTGTATGCATGTAAGTATGTATGTATGTACACATATGTATATGCATTATGTATGCATGTATGTGTATGTGTGTTCATGTCTCTCTATGTGTGTGTGTATGCATATATGTGTGTGTATGTGTGTGTGTATGTGTGTGTATATGTATGTGTATATGTATGTGTATATGTGTGTGCATGTGTATGCATTACATGTGCATGTGTATGCATTATGTGTGCATGTGTGTATGCAACATTATTTGTGTATGTGTGTATGTGTTTATATGTGTGTGTATTTGTGTGTATGTGTGTGTGTGGCTATGTGTATATGTGTGTGTGTTTATGTGTGTATATGTGTGTGTGTATGCATATGTATGTGTGTGTAAGTCTATGTGTGTGTGCATATCTTGCTTCAACAAAATGCATCTCTCTCTCACTCTCTATCTATCTCTCTCTCTCTCTCTTTCTCTCTCTCTCTCTCTCTCTCTCTCTCTCTCTCTCTCTCTCTCTCTCTCTCTCTCTCTCTCTCTCTCTCTCTCTCTCTCTCTCTCTCTCTCTCTCTCTTCTTGCTCTCGCGTCCAAATCCCGGCACAAATGTGTCGGGAGAAATCGAATTTTTTTTTTTTACATTCCAGAGCGTCACATATGCGACGTTGTCTAGTTTTCCAAGGTCACAAATAACATTGCTAGTTAGCGATGGTATTTGCGACGCACTAATTTAGCGTCACATACGCGATGCAAGCATCGCTTATGCGACGAATGCCCGAAAAAAAAATCTGAAAACAGCACCGTGGCTTATGCAACGTTAACGTCGCATAAGCGACGGTGATCGTTTTTTTTTTCAATTCGGGGCCCCATCGCTACACCCCCCCTATTTCTTTTAGTGTAAATTTTGCCAGAACCGCTCCCGTATAGGTAGTGACCGTGTAACCCTTCTTCCATGTAAAGGTTTTCCATGCATGTCGAACATGTAGATGAGATTGAGGAGGAAGAAAAGAATCCTTCACTTTATCTTGGAAAGCCTTCCACATTGTTGGATAATTTGTACTGTGGTGTAGGACATTCCACCTGAGCTGAGCTTTTCCTACTAAATAGCTAGTGGCAAATTTTACTTTTTCACTTTTAGCATATGTTTCATCAGTATGAAAATCGTCAAAGTGTGACAACCATGAAAGAACTAAAGGGCCATCCTTACGACCATCGAACCATAGAGATTGGTAATTTTTTACACCAATCTTGGAATGTGTGCCATTCGATTGGGTAGAGACAATAGCTTTTACCACCCTCATAAGGTTATCATCATAAGATTTCATCTTTTGGAGTACTTCGTCACATTGCCAGATCTCGTTCTTAGTGCCTCGAAGTTCATGGCGCAAGAGCTCGAGCTGTTGCTCGAGTGTTACCTTGGGTAGAGGTGGCTCACCGAAATCCTCCATGGTGTTCGTGGGATCCATGAGTATGTAGAGAACAAAACCCTCTTGCTAGATATGTAAAAACATTTTTTGAGATTGCTTGAATTAAAATGTAAAAGGAAGGGTTGTTCTTGGGAATTGGCAAAGTAAGAAAGAGATGCAAGTTGTGTTAAATATAAGAAAAGAGAACTAGAGTGACAACACAAAGAGATAGTGTAGTGGTAAAGCACTTGCCTTGTGAGAGTGAGGTTGTGGGTGAAAATCCTCCCACCTTCATGAATATAAAACTCCTTATTGCCACTCATAAATTAAAATTGGTTCGCGCGTAGCCAATGGTCGTCAAGGGAGCCTTGGTTGCCAAAGATGCCAAAGTAATGCCTTAGTTATGCCTAACTTCTATGCTTTAGTTGACGCCTTAGTCCATGCCTTTGAGTAAGCCGAAGGAGTAAACATAGGTGTAAACATAGGTTCTCGTTCTGGAACAGAAACAGAAACAAAAACCAGAATCGGAATCAAAATCGGAATCGGATCACAAACAGAGAACAACGAAACAAAAATCAATCGCCAAAACGAACAGAAATAGACCCTCAAAATCGAAGGTGGAAATGAAAATGGAAATGGAAATGGAAACCAAAACGAAAACGAAAATGAAAACGAAAGCAGAAATGGAAATGGAAATCGGAACGGAAACGAAAACGAAAATGAAAATGGAAACGGAAACGAAAATGGAAACGCAAATGGAAACGAAAATGGAAACGAAAACGGAAACAGAAATGGAAATAGATACGCAATCAGAATCAAAATCAAAATCGAAATCGAACCGCAAATAGAGAACAGCGAAACAGAGATCAATAACCAAAACAGACAGAAACAGACCTCTTTGTAGTGAGGCGCGCACAGCTCTGATACCACTGTTATCAAGATCTCATCTCATGCGCACACAGAGGTTATGAATGCTGAAAACACATAGAAAGAAATAGACACGCCAAGAGACAAGATAGAACGTAGTATTGTGTGCAATCTCCCCGCATGCACTCTACTTCCACAATCCACAGAGTGGATGTATTTATATAAATTTTTTATTATGCTAGCAGCGAACTACACATACCTTCACACATTAATATACTTTCATATTTTGCAAGTTTCAGATAAAGAGTGAAAACTCTTGGAGATACCAAATTGAGCAATTCTACTCATAAAGTTACTCAAGACATACTCAAAGAGATTTTTATTTTAAGGTTCGTTTAAATGATTACTGTACTCAAGACATACTCAAAGAGATTTTTATTTTAAGTTTCGTTTAAATGATTACAATTCAATGCTCAAGAAAAACAAGACATTCGGGGGACTCGCGTCAGCTACATATTGAGTATGCTATTCATGAACCATCATGCCCATGAACATCTTTTTGCGTGCATGTGATTACATGGAGTTTTCCTTTAAAATTATATATATATATATATATATATATATATCATGAAAAATATATCAATGAAATATGATAGTTAGTCATGTTAATTAGCATAAAAATTATGTCACGTTAACATACTTCTACGTGTATATTTATCTCTCTCTCTATACATATATATAATGAAAAATATATCAATAAATTATGTTAGTAAGTCATGTTAGTTAGAATAAAAAGTATGTCACGTTAACATACTTCTATGTATGTATGTATCTGAGTGTGTGGTGTAAGTCCTAAGAGGCCTACAAGCCTTAACAATGCATCGGTAAAAGTAAACACCACAAAAAGTGGATCGATGATGTAAAACGATAGCGATAGAGAATGTTATAATATCAATGTTTCCATCACAATACATTGAGAATGAGCTTTGAAGCGGAGATTGTAGATAGATGTTCGCATGAATCTGAAATGTGATCCAAACTTGAGAGCGGCCCATGTTAAAAGGAAAGAAAATTCGTACTCAAATCTCATTTATGAGGTAGAGGGACATAGCTTCCATTGATATCAACTTGCTTCCAACATTTATACGATGTGCAAGACACTAAGTATGTTTTTGTACTACTCTGTATTTATACTCTTCGCATTCATTCGTGACATATGGCATGGATTTTTGTTATAAGCACCGTTTGTATGATTATGACCATGGTTATCAATGTTTACATCGACAAGTATATTATTGTGCCTTGGTATTATCAGCATATCAAATTTTTCTTGATGGATCTCGTCAACCACTTTGGTGCCATTGTATGTGTTCATGTACTACCTTTAGACTTTTCCCAAGAGGAAAGGGAGACTATCCCAACCACCTAACTTCATTGATGTAAATGTCGGTCAAAGAGACATGGTTCTCCATCCTTTGTGGGAAAATTGTGAGAAAATATTAGCTTTCCCATAAATAAGGAGGGGAGTGGGAGAGTGGAGTTCCTTTTGGGAACAATAAGCGTGACAATGGTAGAGAATGGAGATCCCTTTTTGGGGACGATGTGTGAGACGTATAATCATCGTAAGGACTTTTGAGTGGATAGCCTGACTAAAGGACGCACGAGAGAGTGCCTTAAAAGAAAGTTAGGTAAGTCAAACTCTACAAAGAAACCTGACATATTTATTCGTTGAAAAATAAGAAAAATGCGGGTCGATCCAAGAAAACCTTTATTGAGAATCGACTTCCAAATTGACGGAAATAAATCACCACTCGTCTCTTTGCAATGTTCACATCACCCTCTCTCTCTCTCTCTCTCTCTCTCTCTCTCTCTCTCTCTCTCTCTCTCTGCCGGATTGCGTGCATGTGTCAATCCTGTGTTATGGCTAACTTGGGAAGCTCCAAGCTAAAGAGCAGCTGAGGTCGTCACCCTTCCACGCATAGCAATGTGATTGAAGAAGACAAACACAGTCTTCCAAACCGCGCCTCTCAATCGAAACCGCGCTTTGCTTGCTTCCTTCATTACAGTTCGCTCGTCTGTGAAGCTTTCATGCCGGGGGACAATGCGCGGGAGGATGGAAGACGGGAACGTGGCCACTCTTTCACTGGGCCAATGGGTGATGAGGCGGTCGCTGTTGCTGCTGCCAGTGTTGTAAGGTCTGCGGCAGCCGATTACCGGACGCCCTCTCCATACCGAATGAGCATAGGTGGCCGTAACGCCCATGGCAGCGCGGTACAGTCTACAATTCACGACGGGTCCCCGGCAACCTCCGGCGCTTTGGTGAGGGCTTCAGCGGGTGAGTGTATGAGCGACTTCATTCATCGAGGGACGAGTGGCGGCGCATGGTCTGCGCCTCCTTCATTGTTTGGTGAAGGTGAGCCTTCTAAACCCCCGCGCGTGTTCTTGAGCTGGCGCGATGTGAGTGTGAAGGTGAGGATGCCACTCGGAAAGTCGCGATGGCTTCTGTACGAGGTCAGCGGCTACGCAGAGCCGGGTTCCCTCGTCGCAATGATGGGAGCCTCTGGCAGTGGCAAGACCACTCTCCTCAACGCCCTAGCAGGTACGCTTTCCATTGCTTATCACACATTTTTTGTATCAGCAGAGTGCTTCGTCATAAGCTGTGTCTTGCTGAAATAGCATTAGAATTCCTTCACTCAGTGAGCACCGTATCACAGATGACCTGATTCGCTCCCATGCATAATCCCCAGTAGTTGTTCGCACTTGCAATACAAACTAATGTCTTGCGCAAAATGGTCTGTTCGCAGCCGTTAACGCCATTTCCTGTCGTCCAGATTATTTAGACGTTGGATAGTGTTGCCGTGTTTCCATTCTTTCATTTGTGAATTACTCCGCTGAATTACAACCTATACTGATTCATAGTACGTCACCATGGATTCTCAGTAGCTTGGAATGCGTATCTGGTATGAAAGCACAAATCCATGAAGCCCATAGAGTGGTCGCGTAAAGTCTGCACGGTCATATGTGTTCAATGCAGGAATTCTCAGAAGGAATGAGAAAATGTTTCAACTTTATGAAAATCGTATAACACGTTTCCAGCAATTTGTATATAATGTTCATTAGTTTCACACTGCAATGAACAATTTTTCACACATGCAAGACTTGTTGTTTTTAATCTGTTCAAGGTAACTTTCTATATAGTAGAAGCTGATCTGTGAAAGCATGTTTATTAGCGAATCCACATTGATTTAATTTCTGCTCCACAGATATCATGCTGTACAGATAAGACACGCTACTGTACTAGAAATACCTAATTGCGCATGCTTTCAGGAACCTAATTACCTGCTGCACATTATTGTGAACTTGAATGCACTCAAAACTAGTGCTCAATAACCAAACGATTGCAAATGCATTGATGTGTTTATCATGCTTGAGATTCATGTCTCATTTAATAATATCATCCTGCTGAAGAGTTACATGAAAGAAAACTTTATATGTGTTTGAAAGCTGAAATTTCAAGTCTACTTTATCCAATACATACTCCAGCAAACTTCCCTTCCCCTTCTCTTTGTGATCTTCACTTAATATTATTCCGTGAACATTGTGTGACATTGTGCAACGGATTGCTGTGTTATTCATGAAGGCTTGGGCTGGTTCTCACGTTGCGATGCATTGAACATATGTCTAATACTCCTTAAAACTGTGACGTTCTTGGCCAATCAGTTATTCATGTTTTCGCGTGTAGATAAGTGTATATACCGTTGCTTGGAGTCAGTTGGCGTGCTTTTGCACTTTATCTTTCACATGACTGAAAGATATTGAGCAAAAGAAGAGAGGAACAAGTGGTCCAGAAATGTTCCGCCGTGTATAAGGAAGGAAATTTTCGAATATCTACTAACTCTCTGCTGTTTATAGAAATTAGTATTTTTGTATTCTTTTCTCTTTTCTAATTTTCCCTTTGCTCAATAACCGCATGAAGAAGCAAACAAAATTAATCGAAGTAATGTAACAAGCATGGACACATAAGACAACATGATATTCGACCTCATTAAAAAATAGTAGCATCGAATACTACGAGGTCGGCTGTGTATGTCTATTTATTACACACACACACTCATATATATATATATATATATATATATATATATATATATATATATATATATATATATATATATATATATATATATATATATATATATATATATATATATATATATATACTTTTCTTAACATTTTCATCGGCATATAGTTTTAGGAATCACAGCTTTCAGTCTTTATCATGTATTTAATTTTGATCAATATGTGTACATCAGAGAAGTGATGGATCCGTATGAGATTGATATACATTGTCTATTGATATGCAACCTTTGGAGAGAGATCTCAAACACCCCATTGTTTTTATAGTTGTTGCTTTTTTCACTAAGAAAAGCTGGCTTGCTTCTAACGAACGTGGTGTAATTTTTTGTCAAACATGGTGGCAACCATATGTAGCGTATTCCTTCAAGCCGCCCCTCCTTCTATAGTGTTTTGAAGCTTTACTGAGTACGACATTGTTTAATATCCTTTCTACCCTTGTCTAGAAGAGAAAAAATGTCTTCTATAGAATATTGGGAAAATGTCTCTATAGCACAAAAGCTAAAAATTCATGGAGCTGGCATTATCCCTAAGGACCTCATTATGAAAAAACTTAATTAGGATAAAGAAGTTTGAGCCACGCCAATTATCCATAAGTCAACAGATATGCCAATGATTGGAAAATACCATCTAGACCCATACAGCTACAGTAGGAAATTTAACCTTTAGTATTTAGCTATGAATTTATATTTCATTCTGAAAAGTCTATTTCCTTCTCTCATTGGTGGTGGAAATTAATTACACATATTAGTAATACATTGTTTTTTGTAGGGCTTACACAATTAATCAATGGATTTATAGTTCGTCTATATGAATTTCATAAGCAAACGATAGAAATTAAGCTGATCGTTTCAGTTTATGACGTTTACGCGCAGGTCGACTAGGTAATGCGGTCATGGAACGCGGTGAAGTTCTCCTCAATGGCAAAAATCAACGGCTCGCTTACGGCAACCTGGTTCGGTTCTTGCTAATTTCTTCCCTATTTGGGTGATTCGGAAAGAGGGCAAATGCTTAGTTTGCTAGTCCCGATGAAGTATCAGCAGAATGGCTTAATCGTTCTGTTTCCTGAATTTTTTTTGGGTAGGCGTACGTGATGCAGGACGACGCACTTATACCGACATTAAGTGTATTTGAGACGATGATGTACGCTGCTCACCTTCAGCTGCCCCCTCACATGTCCACTTACGACAAACAGGTCCGAGTGCATCGTGTCATCCGCGATATGGGTTTGCAGGTAGCCCTCTTTCTCCATGTCTGGTCTGTGAATGACTCATTCAGGTAACTTCTGTTACGATTGACGAGCATACGTGCGTTCTTCGCATATATCTCGTATCCGTATACGTGTGCACGTGTGTGTGTGTGACTGAGAGAGAGAGAGAGAGAGAGAGAGAGAGAGAGAGAGACAGAGAGAGAGAGAGATGGATGTTTTCTTCGGGGATTAATATCATTTTAGCATCATGGGTTTTATCTCTACCCCCGCAGAGATGTGTGAATACTCGCATCGGAGGCTGGCATCAGAGGGGCCTAAGCGGTGGCGAAAAGAGGCGGCTCAGCATTGCCATTGAGACCATCAAACAACCCGCTTTGCTCTTTCTGGATGAACCCACCAGTGGGCTTGATAGGTGAGAATGCACTGTTTCAAAGCATGTATTAAATTTCTTGCTGTATGATACTCAGTTAACTTGATTTTTTATCAAACAGTGCAGCTTCCATACATGTGGTCAAGAGGCTGAAAGCGCTTGCAAAGACAGGGCGGACCGTTGTAATGTCCATCCATCAACCGAGTAGTGAATCGTTTGAGATGATAGACTTTCTAACTTTGCTTTCTCATGGAAGAACCGTCTTCTTCGGAGCAAGAGCCGAAACTAAAAAGGTCTTATGTGAATTCTTATGTAAAACTCTGTACAGGGAAAACATAGAGTGATTTCGTTCGAAGCTTCATTATAAGCATTCTTAATTCTTTAAGCATAACCATACTAAATATACGCGTTCAAATATTTCAGCTGCATTTTTTTATTTATTGTGTACTCGATGCCTATAATCAATTAACAGATCCCGAACTTGCGCACAGTTCTACGACAGTGCAGGCTTCCCATGCCCAAACTTCAGGAATCCGTCGGATCATTTTCTTTGGGTCATCAACTCGGACTTTGACAATGTAAGATCAGACTTGCTCCGTAATAACCTGATTAAAATTCGTAAACGAGGAAATTTACCGGTTTGTTTCTTCGACCCATTTGAAAAATATTTCAACAGTCATCATGTGTTTTAGAGCTCTCGGGTGTTCTAATGCTCGGGTTTCTGCTGAATATGAGCTCGAAGATTATCTAGCGAAATCAGAAATTTGCTACATGCGTAATATGCTACATATTTAATTGAAAGCATAAGACGTGTAAAATTTATTGCCTTATCTATTGCTGGATGTGTGCGGATCAATGCATTCGGACATACTCATGAGCATCATCGCTTCTCACTGTTATATTGGACGCTTGACATGAAATTCTATGATTACAGTACCAGGATCCAGATGATGAGAGCGTCAGAGGACCAAATAGAGCACAGAATGCACAAACTCTTATCAAATTCTACAAGGAATCCACCTCATGCTCATTTGTGAATGCTAAAATAAGGCATGGGTTGATCCAGGTGAGTGTTTTTTTTATTCGCATCTTACTAACCACAACAGGCAGGGTTTCGACATGGGCCATTTTTACATCTGCCAAATGAATGAATAATTGCTTGGTATTGACTGTCAGTAGCTTATAAGTCTCATTTTATCATCCAGAAAACTGATGTGGTTGACCTAAAAATGGTTTTTTTATCGTTTACAAATTAGTTTTAGTATTAGTGTCTGCGTGTGATGTTGTTTATGTGCGTGCATGACATATGTCTTTGATTTTCAGGAACGTGAGGATCTGAACATTGGAGGCGAATCACCTGATTTCTACGCACAAGCGTACTATTTAACTTCCCGATCATTCATACACATGTTCCGTGACTTGACATACTATTGGTTCCGGCTATTTGTTTATGTAATCCTCGCAATAGTTCTAGGAACAATATATTTCCAGATCGGCCTCAGTTACAATGCCATACAGGTAGATTGCCTATTAGCATCTCCGCCCTAAATCTGATAGCGAAGCAATGTCTGATTTTGCATAAATTGGGACAGGCCAGGGCTTGCCTTCTCATGTTTGTCACCGGGTTCCTGAGTCTGATGGGCGTGATGAGTTTTCCATCCTTTGTTGAAGATCTGAGGGTAATACAAGATATAATCACGTTTCCGTTCTCAAAGAATGTAAGGATTTCTGTATACCTGTTATGGTTGATGTTTTGGACATGTATCTAGATCTTTACACGCGAGAGGCTAAATGGACACTATGGAGTTGCTGCATTTGTTATCGCAAACACCCTATCGTCCTTCCCGTTCATCGCTGTAATATGCCTCCTTCCAGGCTCGATAGTGTACGCGCTTTCAGGGTTGCATCCCGGGCTCGGCCACTTCGGTTTTTTCTATGCCTCATTGCTCGCGTGCCTCTTTGCTTCGGAGGGATTGCTAATGTCTGTAGCCAGTCTAGTCCCAGATTATCTCTCAGGCATGATGGCAGGATGTGGCATTATGGTATCAAAAATCTGTATATGTTCTCTCTCTCTCTCTCTCTCTCTCTCTCTCTCTCTCTCTCTCTCTCTCTCTCTCTCTCTCTCTCTCTCTCTCTCTCTCTCTCTCTCTCTCTGCGGCTACGTTAATCATGTTAATCTTAAAGCTCATGTGTGATGGCAGGGCATTTACACACTCACTGGTGGCTTTTTTCGCTACCTGGACGAATTGCCAAAGCCTATCTGGCGCTACCCATTCTCATATATTTCGATCAACACATGGGCTAACAGAGTAAGGGACATCTCTACTGCCAACACCTTTTTGTATTTTCTTTTAAAGCTTGATTTCGACCTACGCCCAATGACAAAGAACAATGCGCATCCACATTCAGGATCCATGGATAGACCTCGCTCGGAACTGACGTCCTCTATGCTTCTTGCAGGCCCTATATAACAATGACTTCGGGGGTTTGCATTTCGAAAATATCGTGCAAGGTGCTCCTCGGATCCCGGGACATGAGATTGTCGACCAGAGATTTCACTTGGGAATTTCCTATTCCAAGTGGTGGCCAACATTTGCGCTTATTTGTATGGCGGTTTTCTACAGGATCCTCTTCTTCTTCGCGATGAAACTGAGGGAGAACCTGCCTCGTCTAAGGCATAAGTTGAGGCACAAGAAAGTTGTAGTGATGACAGAGAAGGCTCTATCGGGCCGACTGACAGCATTTTCAGGCCGCTTAAGTCCCTTCTCTGGAAAGATCGTGGCACCTAGTGATACTGAGTATGAAGCAGATGACGTTGAATTGATGAGCAATACATCTTTCCGCGGATCTGCTACTGGTGATGGGAAAGTTTGACATCAAGGCGATGCGTTTGCTGTACATATAACCACTGTTGATAAAGAGCATTGCTCTCCATTGAACCTCACTTCAGTGCATACACCCGATGGGACAAATCGAAGATTGCAGAGTAATAGAAAGCATACCCTGAAGTGTGTTCATGGCTTGTGTTCATAAAACTACAGAGATTTAACATCTTAAGATAACCCGTACAACATAATTAGCAAGAATTGTTGTAGAACATTTTGTAATATATACTCCCAGAGTTCTTAATACACATCATTACCGTCTATGTGGGATGGTCAATGAATAATCCGTAATTGTTGATTGTCACTTCTCGTGAGTCCTCGATACATATATATTTCTTTTAATGAAAAACAATTTTGAATTCTATTGATAGGAGGTTCATGAGAATTATCTGGAGATATGGTTGAAGCTCATGAGCCTTTCATCTCCTTCAAATTGGGATCCATACTTTTGAGTTCCTTGTCTTGTACAGCAAAAATCGTCCGCTTAAACGGGGGTTTACTTTTATGATGCTTAATGCGTCTACCTTGGTAATTTAGAGATTTCTCTAGTATAGAAGAAGACTCTTGGGGGAATCATCAAAGTTTGAAGCACATCTTTCATTCCAGATTCTCTAGAAGACTTCCATCTTTGATCACATTCTGGAGGATGGTCGAGCAGCCAACCTTGATCACATTCTAGAGGGTGGTCGAGCAGCCAATCGCCTCCCTCAAAAGTGCTTGCTTCTAATTGATTGACCGACTAAGCCTAAGGATGTTTTTGAACACCTTTCCACACTTTGGGACAAGAGAAAAAAAGATTGCAAATCTCTTTGTGTGCCTTGAAATAGCACTTGCATCAAGGAGGGGCATTATAGAGTTCTTGGAAGTTAAATTCCCACCTATTCCAAGACTAAGAAGTACACCACTTTTGATTAAGCCTAAGATGGAAACACACATTATCTTTCATCTTGGGAATGCCTATGATTCTGTCGGATCTAGATATGGTTGTGTAGTAGGCACCAATAGCTATAGTCTACTCTAAGACTAGTATTAATTTCGCCTTGTTTGATCCAAGTTCTTTAGGCATTATTTCCGAAGATGGTTCTAGGTGTGGAATCGCTTGACTCAAAGCCTCTTGGCTCTTAGGATAGCCCTGCACTTGATCAGGCTTAAATTCGAGATGGAGAAACCAACGGAGTCATTTAGCGTGATGGAAAAGAAGTGTGATTGGATCGGAGTTTGTATATCTTCGGGTACATGAGAGAGAAGGATTTTGGCCAATTTAGAAAATAACTTAGGACCCTCATTCATTTTCGTTGAGCCATGCGTTGATTATCCGCTTGGCAACAAGTTTAAGAGCTATCACTAAAAGACCAAGAATCGTAGCTCACCGATTTGCTCGGGATGGGCATAGATTTTCCAATTGATCCTTCCAATTCCTTCTCTATAGGTCCTCGTTCTGAAGAATGTTTCCAAAAAGTTATTTGCCTCTTGAGGAAATCTTCGACATTGGGTCTCCAACATGAAAGGAAAATTGATGACAACAGAAATAAAAAACGTGTTAATAAGCATGGCTTTCCTTCCCATATATATTGAGCTGCATGCACTTCTAGTATTGAAGCTTAGCTTCAACTTTGTTTAGCACACATTCCAAATGTTGATTAATCAAGGATTCAAAGCCTACGGAATGCCAAGTAATAAGAATATTTTTCTCGAAGCAATCTCACCATACCCTTGGTTTTCAAAGAATTTTTGAGGGCATTGTGGTTATAGGTGATGATGAAGGTTTTCAAACACTTACAAAATTTCTTGGAGATCTCAGGAACTTGTTTCGCAAGAGCACAATTTTTTAATGGATGAATAACGTGATTGCAAGTTATTTTGGTCCTTGGGGCAGAGAAAGACCTGGCATGTATGGACACAATTTTCCACTAAAAATTGAGATCATTGGTGGCAATGCTAAACAAAAGAGGGATCAATGGGAAACCTTGCATAATATATCATTTAAGCTTAAACAAAGCGGGTCATTTACCATTGACATTTATCCGAGCCAAGGAATTCCTTCGAAAAGTAGAAACCAATTTTAATAAAGTTAGTACTTAGGTCCAAATCTTCAAGGGATTGGATGGTTAATCTCATTCCAATTGATCAAAGGCTTTGTTAAAGTCGACCTTCATAAACACAAGTTCTTGTCTAGTCCTTGGCATACCCCAACCCTTCCCATATAAAGATAGTGGCCTGTAATGTAAACCTTTCCTTTATGAAGCCTTTCCATTCTTCATGGATCAAATGATCAAGATGATTAGTAACTTGATTCATGTGGGATCTCATAGCTATCTTGTACCTTATTTGAAGCATGGATATTAGTCTTTGGTTATCGATGTAGTTGTTGTTGTCTTTCTTGTAAATAAACTTAATCAGCCCTTCATTGAAGCACGTAGGTAGAGCACCAAACCCGATAACTTCAAGCCAAAACAAATTAAGTGTCCCCACAACTGAACCTATAAAGCTTTGAAGAATGCATTGGTTACACTATCAAGGACAATAGCCTTCCCTCTAGGTAAGGAAGAGGAGCATACACAAATTGAGGGAGGGAAGAATGATCTTCTTCAAATTCTATTGATCTATTTCGGTAGTGACCTTTGTGAACACACTAGGATTGTCGGGGCACTTTTTTCCCTCTTCAAAGTTTTTTTTTCCTCCACTTGTATATGCGCCTATAACCCTAACGAGTCAATTATCTTTGTACATTCACTTGGTAATATAGTGAGTATTGTGTGTTGTGCTCCAAGCTTCTTCTTCTTCTTCTTCTTTCTGCTATTCTCATGCTTCTATAGACCTCAAACTCCCATAATTGGTATCAAAGAAGGTCACTGCTTCATCTAGGGTGTCATCGTCACCCATTCAATCACAATCCCAAAATTGCACGAAAATTGGTGAGCATAGTCAAGGTGATTAGGAGTTCAAAATTGCTTTGCTCTACAGTGTCAAAATTCTGATATGAGCTTGTTTCGGCCTCCGAATGCACTATCATAGCACTTCTGTGGGCAATTTTGTCCTTTTCTACCAAACATATATATAGATTTTTGGTTCGCCAATACAAGCAGCTTGAAGTTTACTACAGGTTGATTATCCGCTTGATTATCCGCTTGGAAACAAGTTTAAGAGCTATCACTAAAAGACCAAGATTCCTAGCTCACCGATTTGCTCGGGATGGGCATAGATTTTCCAATTGATCCTTCCAATTCATTCTCTATAGGTCCTCGTTCTGAAGAATGTTTCCAAAAATTTATTTGCCACTTGAGGAAATCTTCGACATTGGGTCTCCAACATGAAAGGAAAATTGATGACAACAAAAATAAAAAACGTGTTAATAAGCATGGCTTTCCTTCCCATATATATTGAGCTGCATGCCCTTCTAGTATTGAAGCTTAGCTTCAACTTTGTTTAGCACACATTCCAAATGTTGATTAATCAAGAATTCAAAGCCTACGGAATGCCAAGTAATAAGAATATTTTTCTCGAAGCAATCTCACCATACCCTTGGTTTTCAAAGAATTTTTGAGGGGATTGTGGTTATAGGTGATGATGAAGGTTTTCAAACACTTCCAAAATTCCTTGGAGATCTCAGGAGCTTGTTTCGCAAGAGCACATTTTTTAATGGATGAGTAACGTGATTGCAAGTTATTTTGGTCCTTGGGGCAGAGAAAGACCTTTCATATGGCATGTATGGACACAATTTTCCACTAAAAATTGAGATCATTGGTGGCAATGCTAAACAAAAGAGGGATCAATGGGAAACCTTGCATAATACATCATTTAAGCTTAAACAAAGCTTAAATCCGAGCCAAGGAATTCCTTCAAAAAGTAGAAACCATTTTTAATAAAGTTACTACTTAGGTCCAAATCTTCAAGGGATTGGATGGTTAATCTCATTCCTGTTGATCAAAGGCTTTGTTAAAGTCGACCTTCATAAACACAAGTTCTTGTCTAGTCCTTGGCATACCCCAACCCTTCCCATATAAAGATAGTGGCCTCTAATGTAAACCTTTCCTTTATGAAGCCTTTCCATTCTTCATGGATCAAATGATCAAGATGATTAGTAACTTGATTCATGTGGGATCTCATAGCTATCTTGTACCTTATTTGAAGCATGGATATTAGTCTCTGGTTATCGATGTAGTTGTTGTTGTCTTTCTTATAAATAAACTTAATCAGCCCTTCATTGAAGCACATAGGTAGAGCACCAAACCCGATAACTTCAAGCCAAAACAAATTAAGTGTCCCCACAACTGAATCTATAAAGCTTTGAAGAATGCATTGGTTACACTATCAAGGACAATAGCCTTCCCTCTAGGTAAGGAAGAGGAGCATACACAAATTGAGGGAGGGAAGAATGATCTTCTTCAAATTCTATTGATCTATTTCGGTAGTGACCTTTGTGAACACACTAGGACTATCGGGGCACTTTTTTCCCTCTTCAAAGGTTTTTTCTTTTCCTCCACTTGTATATGCGCCTATAACCCTAAAGAGTCAATTATCTTTGTACATTCACTTGGTAATATAGTCAGTATTGTGTGTTGTGCTCCAAGCTTCTTCTTCTTCTTCTTTCTGCTATTCTCATGCTTCTATAGACCTCAAACTCCCATAATTGGTATCAAACAAGGTCACTGCTTCATCTAGGGTGTCGTCGTCACCCATTCAATCACAATCCCAAAATTGCATGAAAATTGGTGAGAATACTCAAGGTGATTAGGAGTTCAAAATTGCTTTGCTCTCTAGTGTCAAAATTCTGGTATGAGCTTGTTTCGGCCTCCGAATGCACTATCATAGCACTTCTGTAGGAAATTTTGTCCTTTTCTACCAAACATATATATAGATTTTGGTTCACCAATACAAGCAGCTTGAAGTTTACTACAGGTTTAGTAGAGCTTGACAAGGTAGTTCTTTTCAAATTTTTGAGATACAATCCTTTTTATGCATCATGATATTTTAGCTAGTGGCCATTGCTGAAAGAAATGATGTACTCCATATGTTCACTGTTTAGGACAAGTTGGATGGTACCAATTACCCATTATGGTCGTATATGATGCATCATGTATTCGTAGCAAAAGGACTATGGAATATTTTGCAACATCTTGAAAAGCAACCTACGACACCTGCAAATATAGTTATTGAAGGTGATGTAGATGGCATTGAAGATGATGATCTTCAAATTCCTATTCGTATTATGGTTCCTATTGCATCTATTGCAGAGCAACTTTGTTGGGATGGTAGAGATGCTCGGGCACATGCATTGATAGCTTTTTCTATCAAAAATGCCATTATCCCTCATATTCACTCTTGCAAAACAGGAAAGGATGTTTGGGATACACTTATCACTTTGTACTGGTGATATATTTAGGTAGTGATGTGTGTGAATACTCTAGGAATCCCGGGAACGTTTTTCCCTCTTTAGGACATTTTTTCCCCTGGCTTCTATATACACCTATAACCCTAATGGGTCAGATATCTTTGTACATTCTAGTGGTTAGTATTGTGTGTTGTGCTCCAAGCTTCTTCTTCTTCTTCCGTGTGTTGTTCGCCCGCTTCTGCAAACCTCAAACTCCAACAATTGGTATCAGAGAAGATCACCACTTCATCTAGCGTGTCGTGAACACCCCTCCGGTCACAGTCTCAGAATCGCACGAAATTTGGTGAGGATACTCAAGGTGATTAGAAGTTCAAAACGGCTTTGCTCTATCGTGCCCAAATCGTGATCTGAGCTCGTTTCAGCCTCCGAATGCATTACCACAATGCTTGTGTAGAGGTCAGAACTCACTGACATTCTGAGCATGAAGTCCGGGAAGTTGGAAGAGAAAGAGATTGAGAGAAGAGCTCTCAGATGTAGCCTCAGGGAATGTTCCGTTCTATTTCTTGGACATAATTGTGTCTGGGCAGTTGGTGCTTTCAGATTGAAGTTGGTGCTTTCGGTACTCCGGGCGGATGGTTGCTTTCATTTCCGTTGATTGTTTATCTCTCTCTTTTTATCTCTCTCTGTGCTACCTTCTCTCTCCTTCTTTCACTCTCTCTCTCTTTTCCCTCTCTCTCTTCTCTTTCGACTTCCCTCTCTCTCTCAATTTCCCTTTCTTTCTTTCTCTCTCTCTCTCTCTCTCTCTCTCTCTCTCTCTCTCTCTCTCTCTCTCTCTCTCTCTCTCTCTCTCTCTCTCTCTCTCTCTCTCTCTCTCTCTCTCTCTCTCTCTCTCTCTCTCTCTCTCTCTCTCTCTCTCTCTCTCTCTCTCTCTCTCTCTCTCTCTCTCTCTCTCTCTCTCTCTCTCTTCTCTCTCTCTCTCTCTCTCTCTCTCTCTCTCTCTCTCTCTCTCTCTCTCTCTCTCTCTCTCTCTCTCTCTCTCTCTCTCTCTCTCTCTCTCTCTCTCTCTCTCTCTCTCTCTCTCTCTCTCTCTCTCTCTCTCTCTCTCTCTCTCTCTCTCTCTCTCTCCCCTCTCCCCCTCTCTCTCTTCTCTCTCTCTCTCCCCGCTATCCCTCTCTCTCTGCCATCCCTCTCTCTCTCCGCCCCGCCCTCCGCCTTCCTCCCCCGCCTCCGCAGCCCTCTGCCCACCGCCCCCGCCCCCTCACTCCGCAGCCCTCCGCCCACCGCCCCCTCTCTCCCCCCTCCTTCTCTCTCCTCCGCCCACCACCCCCGCCCCCTCACTCCGCAGCCCTCCGCCCACCACCCCCGCCCCCTCACTCCGCAGCCCTCCGCCCACCGCCCCCTCTCCCCCCCCTCCTTCTCTCTCCTCCGCCCACCACCCCCGCCCCCTCACTCCGTAGCCCTCCGCCCACCACCCCCGCCCCCTCACTCCGCAGCCCTCCGCCCACCGCCCCCTCTCTCCCCCCTCCTTCTCTCTCCTCCGCCCACCACCCCCGCCCCCTCACTCCGCAGCCCTCCGCCCACCACCCACGCCCCCTCACTCCGCAGCCCTCCGCCCACCGCCCCCTCTCCCCCCCCTCCTTCTCTCTCCTTCGCCCACCACCCCGCCCCCTCACTCCGCAGCCCTCCGCCCACCACCCCCGCCCCCTCACTTCGCAGCCCTCCGCCCACCGCCGCCTCTCTTCCCCCCTCCTTCTCTCTCTTCCGCCCACCACCCCCGCCCCCTCACTCCGTAGCCCTCCGCCCACCACCCCGCCCCCTCACTCCGCAGCCCTCCGCCCACCACCCTCGCCCCCTCACTCCGCAGCCGTCCGCCCACCGCCCCCTCTCTCCCCCCCTCCTTCTCTCTCCTCCGCCCACCACCTCCGCCCCCTCACTCCGCAGCCCTCCGCCCCCTCACTCCGCAGCCCTCCGCCCACCACCCCCGCCCCCTCACTCCGCAGCCCTCCGCCCACCGCCCCCTCTCTCCCTCCTCCTTCTCTCTCCTCCGCCCACCACCCCCGCCCCCTCACTCCGCAGCCCTCCGGCCACCGCCCCCTCTCTCCCCCTCGAGCTTCCCCTCTGCCACCCCCGCACCCGCCCCCTCACCCTTCCCCCTCACACACCTCCGCCCCCTCACCCTCCTTCCACATACGTGCACACTCACTCACACACCCCCACATACACACACCCGCATTCACACACTCGCACATTCACACCCACACATGCACACACAACCTCACACACACACACATCTACTCACTCTCACACATACATATTCTCACTTACATACACACGCACACACCCGAATATACTCACATACACTCCCACACCCATGCACATACACACACAAATATACATACACACATATGCACATTCACATATACACACACACCCACACAATCACACACACCCATACATATACACACACACCCACACACACACACCGAGACACACACACACACACCCACACATACACACACACACCCACACATACACACAAGGAGGCTATGGATATTGCCACTGCAGATTTATCCTCAACTCATCCAATCCGACTGGGGCTCGCCTTGAATCATTCTGTATTTTACTATGAAATAATGAATGCGATGGATGAAGCTTGCCATCTTGCAAAGAAACCATGGGAAGATGGCTACTCTCAAGAAGGGGTATCAGGTGATTGGAGCAGAAGCATGAGGGAGATGACCTTTCCAATTAAGGTATTTCTTGGGGCTCTGAGATTGGTGAAGTTAAAATCCATATCTACCCTCCCTTTCTCACACTCAATGGGTGTTTCTAAATCATCGGCAACATAAAGTAAAGATCTCAATTTGACTACAAAAGGGTGTGTGATAAAAAGTGCGCATGGTAAAAATTGGAAGCAGAGAAAATACTATTGCTACCAGGCCATTCACGGCGACTACCTATTTTTGTGGATCTAATTCAAATCTAGTGGAATATTTGACCTACCCCCCAATCTTGGGCAATGAACCGGCGCGTGATCAGTGGACGTGAAGATTCGGCTAGGCCTCTTGGCCTATTGGGGTCTATAAAATCAAGGGATTTGTGCTCATTTGAGTACACTGGAGTACATGTACAAGGTACAACAATTTTAGAGACACAGTGGTTCGTGTATACGTGCAGAAGTCCTCTCTTGCACTTGGTGGTTTCAAGCCTATTGTAGGAGCTACTCTGTAGTGTGTATACAGAGGGTAGGCTTCTAAGTGGAGGGCTATGAGCACTATAGTGTAAGAGAGTAGCTTGGATTCTTCTTCTTTTCTGTGAATCAGTGATTGTTGATTAGGTTCTATCCTCTTGAGAAATTCTTTGTATTGTTCTGAGTTAGTCTGCATATCAGTGGCCCCTTATGCTGATGGGAAGATGTGTTAGAGTTATTTACTTTTAGGGTGGCTTGTTAGCCCTAAGCTTGCGGCTTGTTAGCACAAAGTTTGCACTTTTGAGCATCACTCTGCCCAACCTTGTAATCACCTGATTTGAATCAAGAAGTGTACGGTCTTCTTTGGTCATTTGTTGTCCATATTTTTTTTCGAAGTATTTACCACTCTGTGCAATCCGTGTTATCTACCTGCTCACAGAAATGTTAAAGGGTATACTTCCCTAAAGAGAACCCCCCTTGAGTAGGCGACGTACTGGATGTGTTAATCTTTAATCTCTACTTTTGTTAAAAGCGGATAACCCAGTACCTCCTCTACAGCTTGTGTAGGAAATTTCATCTTTTTGTGCCAAACATATATACAGGTTTCGGATCGCCAATATAAGTGCCTCCAAGTCGACTATAGGTTTAGCAGATCTCGATAGGGTAGTTTTGTTCAAGGTTTTCAGAATGTAATGTTTTGAATGGTCTTCCATATTCATATTACAGTTTTGTATCGACTCTTCGATTAATGATGAAAGGCAATCCAAATGCCTTAACATTTGAAAAGTTATTCTCTCTTCTATTGCACAAAGGCCAATCTAGTCAGAACGAGTCCATTATGCATGTTGCATATCAAGTTTTCCTAGATAGTTAGAAGGGAAAAGGTAAATAGAGCTCATCTACTGTAAGCAAACATCTGCTAATTCTACAAAATCAAAGAAGGATGGCAGAGATGAGAAGAAAACAGAAAAGTGGATATCGTAAAAGAAATGATCATGTCATAAAGATTTATCCAAAACTAGTTGCCAAAGAGGCAAGGAAGAAAAATGTTGGAATGGTTGTTGCAGAGGCCTCTACACCCAAAACAGAGTCTACAAATCTTGTGCAGAATGAAGAATGGGTATTTACTATTGTTTGTAGTTATGACCCATCTTCACATGAACAATGTATGTCTGTCGTAGACTCAAATGTTTGGTACTTTGATAGTGGGGCAACCATATATATTACCTTGCAGCGCAATTTCTTCACTTCACTTGAGCTTGCTCCTACAGGGAATCTGTCACATGCACCAACAACTCCTCTTATCCTATCATGGGAGTTGGTAAGATCATTTTGGTTACTACTAATGGTAGTTCTTTTACATTGTCGGATGCTTTATTTGTGTTAGGGTTCAAGAAGAATTTGTTATCAGTTTCAACTTTAGCCAAGATTAAATTGGTTGTGAAATTTGTTGATGATAGATGTATAATTCATGCTCTGTCAAATGGCAATGCCATTATTGCTTCTGGCATTTTATGTCATGGGTTATATAAGCTCATAAACTATGAAAAATCTATGAATGATTCAGCATGTGTAGTACATGATTCTTAGGCTATGTCAGATGCAAAGCTTTGGCATGCATGCTTTGGTCATCTAAATTTTGCTATTTTGCTACACCTACAGAAATCTGAAACGATGTTCTCTCTACCCAAACTTGAGGCACCTAGTAAACATGTCTATGAAGGCTATATTTTGGGAAAAATTCAGAGTTCCTCGTTCCCAAAAGATGGTTCAATTCGAGCTACTCAGAAATTGCAGCTTGTTCACAGTGATGTCTGTTAAACCTCTATTCTAACCGACTGTGTCCGGTGAGAAGACAGTGAACATGGTAATTTACGGGGTTCTTGGGATGGAGATATTTCTATAAAATAGAATCCCTTGGTATTTTCCCACCACTTAATCAGACTACAGAAGCAACTACCCAATGAAGGGATGAACTAGATATAGTATTTTCCTACACAATGCTTATGCAGAGTACTTGCCTTCTATACAATAATTACTTTCATAGCAACGAGTTAACATACAATCAACTACTTAACACCGGATCAATTTAGATAATCAAGAGGCTGAATAGAAGAGCAAAAATAATGATAGTCATACATTGAATTTCATTCTCCCTTCTGCATGCTAGAGATCAGCCACACAGACATCTGAAACTCGCTTCTCGGCCTCATGCCGATAGCATGCATGCATGTCTCTCTCTTTGCTACATGCATAGACGTTCTTTATTAAGATGAAATGTTAGAATCTTTCAACTCTGCCTTTTTTATGACACTATTTAGCATACATTATAATTAAGATTTACAAAATTATCCAGCGGTATCTGGCAGTCCTAACACTAGCGCACTCGGAGGACCAGGACCTTATATACAATGATTAGACGCAAAATCAATATTCTTCCACTTCATCATTTGATGAGGGAAAGACTTCAGCAGCAAATGAGGAGTGGGCATCTACAAAAGTTTGCTAAATCTTTTTGTTGATGGAGTTTAGTAATCATTGTACTTCGGTTGGATTGAGTGTAAATGTATCAGCTTAGTCAGAAGTCGATGCCTGAGACAAAATGGCATGACTTTCTACTTCGGCTAGTTGAAGACGGAACTCCTCTTGCAAATAGAAGTCTTGTCGAGCGATATGCTTGCGACATCTTGTTGTTCGATTTTGGTCCGGTAGAGGGTGGCCACATCCAGTTGAGTTTGAAGAGCTTGATGCTCCTTAGAGGTGGATTGCACAGCTTTTGCCTTTGCAGTGCCTTTCTCACACAACCCCCATGATGTGACATCAAGTTCCAACGATCGGCTACTCTTTTGCTTGCTCGTATGCTCATGGACGACCATCAAAGACACAGAGATGCTTCTTTTCGAACCTCCTAGCTATCGAGCTCTTTCTATGCTATCATGCGAGAGAATAATCACACATGATTCATAATAATGAGATCAACCTCTCTTAATTCCTCTACCATATGACATAAGTCCCTATTGGTGCCATTTGACATCTCTGCCACCTCACTCAAGAGGTGTTCTCACACAACCCCCATGATGTGACATTTCCTTCCCCTTAAAAGTATTTTCATCCTAAAAAATGTAGATGAAATGTACATAATTGTAAGTGCTCGGACTCCCCTGAACCCCATGTACTCCATGTACATGGTTATCTCTATGTGTTGTTTCCCCATATCCTTCCCTTTAAGAAGTCTCATATGAGATCATGTCAAAGGTGGGAAATTGTCTCAGTGGTTCCTACTATCTCCCATGTACACTCAACTTCTAAACTATCACTCGCATAACATATAACATCATCAAAATCACCTAAGTCCATAAGATGTATCCTCTATGGAGTAATATTATAAAAAACAAGTGTAAAGTGCAAAGCTCATAAGCTTGACCATACCATAATGGAGATAATAAACCATAGAGGTCTTCCTAGCCTTAAGTGTAATCACAAGTAATAGTTTAATCTAAAATACCTTGTGAACTGTGCGAATCCATCATCTAGCTCATACATAAGAATTTCTTGGTAGTAAAATGGAATCTCTACATTTCACCAACTACGAAGTCTATGGTCTGTTATCCTTTACCTTAGGACTTAGTTCTATTGGAATCTATTGCACTTTCCCTTTCCCTTTGAAAGAGATTCGTTTGTTGAATTCAATCTCTACTTATCCATAATTGAGAACATGCACATAAGTTCTTCATGTTTTTCCTTCCAAAGTAGTGGAGAGTGAAACTCCCATGTGGAGGAAGATTACATTGAAAAGTAGAGTAAATGAATTCCTTCTAAAATAAACTAAAAGATGTTTTGTGGACATCTCTTATCTCTAAAGGAAAACATACTCTATTCTTCTCCAAAGAAGAAATCATATTTTCCTTTCCTTTTCCCCTTTAAGGAAGATGAGCTAAAGTGGGATCTCTAAGCTAGAGTGAGATCACTCCAAAATCTCTAAGCTAATTCCCTCTTTCTCCTTTCCTTAAAAGAGAAACTTATGAATTCATTTGCTCCTCTCTCCCATAACTAATACATAATTCCTCATTATATACAATCTTACGAACATGGAGAAGAAATCTCCCATAACTAATGAAGTGTATGTAATGAAGAGTGGAGAAAATAAATTCCTTATAACGATCAAAGCCCTCTACTAAAATGGTCGGTAATGATATGACATGATACCATAAACACATGTGTATCCATACTAAAGAGCTATCTCTACCAACCATCCTCTATGCATGGATTTACACGATCCAATCAAACTCATGGAATTATCCTTCCTAAAAACCTCAAAATGAGTATGTGATATCAATGGTGATGAAATCACCCATCACATTCTCTATTGGAAGAATAAATCTTCCCTAAACTATGAAGGATAATTCACAATCCTAAGGAGATTTCTACCAAGAGCTCTCCTCTAATCTAGTGAGACATGCCACCATGAATGATGATTCCTTTTCTCCCATGCCATATAAGAAAAGTGCTCAAAGGGAAGTCGTTTCCACCATCCCATACCAGTGGAACCTTTTTCCAATTCATGGTGTCATACCTACACTAAACCAAATATATATTCCACATAGATGTAATGGAATATGTAGGTGGACTCTAATGAACCCCATATCCTCAACTCATGTAGGTGGACTCAAATGAATCCCATATCCTCGAACTATTTAGTTTGTTTCTAGTCAATATATGACAATGGATATCACTTTCTATTCCAAACTAACTTGTTCATAGGTACCAAGATTTAGTCTAAGTACTTCTTTGTAGATCCCAACATATATATATATATATATATATATATATATATATATATATATATATATATATATATATATATATATATATATATATATATATATATATATTGGGTATCCCAACTATTCCTAACTGAGGGATTTATGCTCTATATCATAAAGCTAGTGCCATGCATTGTCACCAGGAAGGAGATAAGGAAGAGAGCTCACACACACTCTCACAATCAAAGAGAAGCACACACACAGATGGAGGCAAGGAAGAATGATCTTTTTCTTCTTCTATTACATAAAAGGAATGTACAAGAATGACCTAAAAACAAGAATACAACAAGTGCAATATATAAAGAATAGTACATAGGAAAACCTGATTCCACGCATGAGTGAGCTGGCAAGAACAAATGTGCCATCACTCTCAATAGATAAATCTAGTACAGCTCAATGGTGTCCCTGACATATGTCGACAAACTACTATACATGTCAGAGAAACAAAAAGCGATACATGTCATCCTAGATCATCACATATGGAGCTTGATATCTCAACACTCCCCCTCAAGTTCAACCATGTCCGCTAATACAAGCATCTTCCGAAACTTCTTTAGCTTCTCTATTCCAAGTGCTTTAGTGAAAATATCAGTAATCTACTCATCTGTTCTCACATAAACAAGATCAATATCACCTGCTAATACCTTCTCTCTGATGAAGTGATAATGTACCTCAATATGCTTGATCTAGCATGAAAAACAAGGTTCTGTGCTAACTATATGCTGCTAAGATTATCACAATAGATGGTGATAGGATTTTGCACTTCCACACCTAAATCTGCAAGTAGCATCCCCAGCCATGATGCCTCAGATGCTTCCATTCAGCACCTCTATACTCAGCCTATGTACTCAACAAAGCAATAATGGGTTGCTTCTTATTGCTCCATGTAATAGCTGCACTCCCGAGTGAGAATAGAAAACCACTAGAAGATCTTCCATCTGGATTGCCACTAGCCCAATCTACATCAGTGTATCTGTGGACCTGCAAATCTACACCAACTTCATAAAACAATGCATAATCCAAAGTAGCACTAATATAACATAGAGTGCACCTCAAAGCATACAAATGTGGCTTCTTGGAAATGTGCATAAATTGACTAATAGTGTAGCTTAGATCAGGCCTTGTAATTGTGAGATATATCAAGCTTCCCATAATTTTCCTGTACATAGTAGCATTTTCCAATGCTTCACCTGATGTAGTACCCAACTTCAAATTCTAATCTAATGGCATAGAAATTGGCTTGCAATCAGCCATACCGCATATTCAAGGCATATTTCCTTTGTGACATCCATATACCTGTTTCTGTATGTATAAACTCAATGCCCAGGTATAAACTCAATGCCCAGGAAATAGTGCAGCACACCAAGATTTTTCATGTCAAATTCCTGCATAAGAAGTTGTTTTACCTCGTTAATGTGTTCTTCATAATCACCACCTACAATCAAGTCATCAACATAACTAGCCATAATTATGATGCCATCATCACACTTCCTTGCATATAGTGAATGATCTGCATCACACATAGAAAACCCAATGATGGTTAAGTAATCAACAATCCTTGCATGCCATGCACGAGGAGCTTGAGTCAGCAATGACATTCTATTGTGGTGTGTACCTGCATGAAAATTGATGTTGAATTCCATGATTTTTTAGAAAATTATTGAACTCATTTGACATGTATTCACCTCCATCATATCGTAATGTCTGAATATACATCCCTATCTTCTTTTCCACTATAGCTTTAAAATTTTGGAAGTGAGTGAACACCTCTGTTGTATAATTCATGCGTTCAGAAGGTTAAACATATGGATTGTAAAGGTTAGAATATGATGTATGTTTGCTTTGGTCTAACCCTTGAATTACCATTGGAACATGCCTTGAACCTTTGGGTGAAACCCTTGATTTAACCCTTGAGGTATTTATTCATATGAGCTCCCAATTGAATGGTTAGAACCTTAGGTTGATTTATCCTAAGGTGTGGGAACCTTAGTCTTGGGAGAAGCTTCTCTAGGAGCCACATTGTGTGTACGTGAGAGAAGAATCCTCATTTGATTTAGAAGGCATGTGATAGACCTTGAGAAATTAGAAGGCATGTGATCACCCTTGGGAAAGTGTCCACATGAGGGACACTTGGCTCGACACTTGGCCAATCTCAAGGACATGCACCCTCTTGGGCTAGAGGTATATATATGGGTGGAGTTGGATGGGTGGATACGTGCTCTCTCTTCACCTTGGTGGTTTAGACTAGTTGATTTTATACTCGAGTGGTAGCTTAGTTTCTAGGAAGTTGTTTTCACAAAGGAGAAACTAGAAGCTTATATGAGACCCTACACACATGGGATAATTTTTTATTGTGAACGATGTTAAGAGGTTCAGAGGAACTTCAACATCTGATCATTGAGGTCAATGATCACACTAAAAGGGGGAAGAGAATGTCCTCAAATTACATATTAGGGAAAAAACGGTTGAACCATTTTACCCTTTTAAGCATTCATTTCTTCCCCAATAAGCTTCTTCCTTCATTGACAAGCGGTAGGATCCATTTGGAGCTTTGAGAAAATTGCTTCAAGAGTAAAGAATTGTAACTCATTAAGCATATCTAGAGAAGAGGAAGATTAAAGGGTTGAAAGAAACCCTTAAGAACTCTACTCCAAAATGTGCTCTATGAGTAAGAAACCATTTATTAAGATGGTTAACAAGGTAACCATTTAGCAAAGCTTATGATTGACTATATCCTTTGATACAGATGCCTACTTATGTCAATAGATGATATCTAGTATGAGAATAGTAGCTCTATTATCAAATGACATTAACAAAGATAATTTGATTGCATCTAATCAAGGAAATAATTCAATGAAAGCTCAACGTCTTTTCAAAGAACAAATCAAGACTCTGTAAGAATGTAACTTACAAAGATTTTGATTACATTTGATAAGACTAAAACGAATGGAGTTAAATCCTTGAGTAAGAGCTAACGTTGTCTACACTAAGGTGGGATTGTAAATCGGATGGTATGGGACATCTAGGTTTACAATGTCACTTAAGTGGGTTCAATGGTATGGGACATTGAACTTAAGGATAATAGAAGCCTAAGCTCAAGGATATTTGAGAGCTTTTTGAGTGAAGGATTTAGCATAAATGAACCTCCCATTTGGATAGGAAATTAAAAGATCATCAATTTCCTACATTTTTTGAGGACGAAAACTCTTTAAAGGGGGAAGAAAAGTATCATCAGTATGATACTTCTAAACAAAAGAGATTCCTTAACTCTTTCATGAAGTTAAGGAGTACATTGGATGTCTAGATACCTAAGTATGTTTGAGTTAAATCTCAAAGGAACCAGATATGCAAGAAGGGAATTCATTAAAGAATTCCAATTTGGAAAGCAAACTAAGGTAAGCTAGCCAAAGACTTGAAGCATATTTAGAGTAGGGTATTTGAGAATGGATAAAGATGGGTCTAAACTTTGGATCAGTAAGCATGACAACTTTCTTAAGTCAAAAGGGGTGACATATAATCATTGATCCCTAAAAGAAGAATAGTTAATGGTTTGAAGAACATCATGAAAACTTAAGCAAAGATATCAACTCGTGAAGGTATGAGTTGAAGATCCCATGAAAATCCCATGGGTAAATATCATTAAAAAAGGGATCCAAAGGAGAAAAGACTTGATCTTATCTCATGTTAAATTAGCTAGAGGAATTTTTGAGAAAGCTAAGTGACCTAACTTGGTCAAATAAATCCAACCCTTTATGGTTGGATAATCCAAAAGGCCTACATTGATCAAAAAGATCAAAACCTTTAATAGTTCGATACCAAGTAAAGTTCAAAGTTCAACCTAAAGAGACCTTTGAATTGATTGGCATAAGATTTAGAAACCTTAGTCTTTGCCCTCATGAAAATGATGCCAAGGAGTTCCAAGATGGAATTCATGATCATGGTAAATGATCGGAGAGCATTAAAAAGATAAGGACAAAGAATGTGGAAAGATTAAGGATGTTGTTCTACGGATTGGAGAAAGAACTCACTGGTATGGGACAGTGAGAACTAACTCCCATTGAGATTTTTCTCTCATGGCCAGAGAGAAAATAGGTTCAAGATCCGATAGGAAACATCACGATAAGCCTTAAAGATAAGACCATTTACATTAAGGTCTTAGGTTCATTTTGAGGTGTAGAAATGTACCTCCTTGAACCAATTTAATACACCTAGTTGTATGAACAAAAGGGTAAATAGAATGGACATGACATTTACCCTAGAAAAGGCTATCCTTTATCCTCTTAAGCAGATGCATTTTTCTCAATAAAATGCATAGCCAAATTTTATGTGGAACAATAAATTTGGATAAGTAAGAGGGTAAAGAATTTTGGGAGTTTACAAAGTTAAACTCCAAAAGTAAGTCAAGCCTATTCAAGTATAATAGCCTTGAATGAAAGATTGATATGTAAAAGATCTTCTTTTGAATCTTTGGTGAGAACAAGTGATTCAAGTATGTTCCTTGCAAGATCTGAGATATGATGCCAAAAGAAACAGGTATCTTTCTTGCAAGACCTTGGAACTAGAGCTGCAAAACTTGAATCATCTCAACCCCATTCAATAGAAAATCTAGAGGGTGTTTTGATGAAGTATTTTTCCTCAATTTTGAGGATTTGAAGGAATCGGATTTGTTTCTCTTTGCAAAGCTTTGATGACCTTTGAGGTTAGTATACATAACTATCTAAACCACAGTTGGTTCAAGATAGTTAGTATTGATTCTCATTGGAAGAAAACGCTAAGCTAAGACGAACAAATGAGATAGGGACCTAGGAGAATAGTCTACCAAATAATTCCAATTCCTAAAGTCATCTTTGGATCTAAGTCTTGAATGTTAAAAATTCCAAAGGGATTAAACTCTAGTCTGAGAATTAATCGAGGGAAAATCAAACACGATCAAGATAGGATCCACTTGTAGACGTGAACTTTCAAAATTGGCTATATTGTCATTCGGAATACTTGAACTTTATGTTTCAAGAAAACCTGGATGATTGAAATAAGTCCACCTAAGTTGCCAATGAATGAGAAGATAGTATTTCTCCTCATTTTATTGAGCATGTTTTGGCAGGGACTCATTAGACCCACTTTGCTAAGTTCATATCTTTAGCTAAGTCCTGGAAAATACAAATAAAGTATATTTGTATTTGAAAAAGACTATAAAAGAATAAGTTAAGTTCAGAACATCTGAAGATTCCTCTCCTTTCTGTTGAAAGTGGAAGATAAATCTAGTTTTTGGCCCTTTCAATATAAAGATAGGATCTCTATCATGGACTCCTGAAAATATAAATTTCTAGGGAAGTACAAAGTGTAATGAAAGATATTATTTTATGGAGCTTAAGGTTTGTGAAAGTACCAAAATAAAAAGACCACCAACCATGTCACTAGTCCATAGGTACAAGGCATGCATGTACATTCAGGTGGACTAAGGGAAAGTGATTTGGGCAGGGAACTTGATTCATTTCCTTTTAGATTAAGGTAGGGATTAGCCTTTATCTGATTACTGGAAACGAATCTAAAGAGAGGGATGACCATGCTCAGAGTATTGATCATGGTGCACAGCGGAATACTTCACATATTACACCTACACGCATTTTCAAGGAAGAAAATGTTAAAGGGGGGAAGAATGTTGTATAATTCATGGGTTCAGAAGGTTAAACATATGGATTCTAAAGGTTAGAATATGATGTATGTTTGCTTTGGTCTAACCCTTGAATTACCCTTGGAACATGTGTTGAACCTTTGGGTGAAACCCTTGATTTAACCCTTGAGGTATTTATTCATATGAGCTCCCAATTGAATGGTTAGAACCTTAGGTTGATTTATCCTAAGGTGTGGGAACCTTAGTCTTTGGAGAAGCTTCTCTAGGAGCCACCTTGTGTGTACGTGAGAGAAGAATCCTCATTTGATTTAGAAGGCATGTGATAGACCTTGAGAAATTAGAAGGCATGTGATCACCCTTGGGAAAGTGTCCACATGAGGGACACTTGGTTGTACACTTGGCCAATCTCAAGGACATGCACCCCCTTGGGCTAGAGGTATATATATGGGTGGAGTTGGATGGGTGGATACGTGCTCTCACTCTTCTCTTTAATGAAATATACCCACACTTTTTGTGTATGGTCATCAATGAAAGTAGCATAACACCTACAACCGCCCATAGATGTGGTCTTTGCAGGACCCCAAACATCTGTATGTACTATTTCTAGCACATTCTCACTAACATGCTTGTCATGTGGAAATGATGATCTTGACTGTTTACCAAATTGGCATGGTGCACATACATTTTGCATCTCTAAAACCTTGAAAATTGGTAGTCCGGACAATATCCTTTGACTGCATCAATTTTCAATTTCAACCTCTGCAAGTTTGCATGTCTAATCTGTTTGTGCCAGATATCTATATCAACAATAATCCCTGCACCTTTTGCAAACATGGCTGCATTCATTTTAGGAATTTTCACATTTAAGGTGAACATCCTACCCACTTTGTTTCCTTTGGAAATCAATCGTCCACCCTGTTTGTACTCTTCTACATATAACCCATCAACATTGAATCTGACTTGTAATCCCTGGTCAACCATTTTTCCAACAAAAACTAGATTGTTTATTATATTTGGAACATGCAGCACATCAGCAAGGTGTTTTACCTTCCCATCCTCCATAGATAGTGCTATATTTCATGTATGCTCGATACGGTGTAATGTGTCATCACCTGTTTCAACATATCCAGGAACTGGAAATTTTTGCAAAATACTAAACCATTCCGCATGACTAGTCATGTGATTTGAAGCACTTGAATCAACAAACCAGACATTACCATTAGATTTTGAAACATCAGCAGACATCATATTCATCATATGATATTGAATCATGAATAACTTCTCAAAATCATCTGCACTTATGGATGCATAGTTGTTTTGTTTCCTTCTGTTATTTTGATTCTTCAACGTGCAATCACATTCAAAGTGTCCAAGTTTACCACAATTGCAACATCCTTTATTATCATTACCTAGAATCATTTCTTTGGAAATTTCTACGAACTCTTTAGCTCCCCCTGACTAGAAATCGTCCTCTTCCTCCTGCATGATTTTGTTCTTGACCTTGGTCTTGGTTATTGTGTCCTCTTTCGTTTCCAAAGCCTCTACCTCTACCTCTGCCTCTACCTCTGCCTCTACCTTTGCCTCTACCTCTACCTCTTCCTCTTCCAAAGTACAATACCTACTCAGAACTGGATTTTCCTTGGGAGTTTGAATCCTCACCAAGATTATTTTCTTCAATAATCAACATAGATACTAGATCGAAAAAATTCAGAATATTTTTGCTGGTTTGTATAGAAGTTCTGAACTGCTTATATGCAGCTCCTAAACCACGAAGGCATAATTCCATCTTATCATCATCATCTACATTCATTCCAATAGATGCAAGTGACTCACATATGCTTTTGATTTTCAGGGTGTAGTCACTTATTGAGATGCTCTTTTTCTCCAATGTATGTAGCTCGTTCTTGAGTTGCAATTTTCGTGCCTTTGTATTGGTCTCATACAATGTGAGCAAACTGTTCCAAGCCTCTTTTAGAGACTTGGCATCTTGTATGTGCCCAATCATGCAATCTTGTATGCTAACAGATAGCCAATACATTACCTTTCATGCTCATTGATTCCATTCTTCATACGCTCTTAATTGGTCTAGAGTTTTGTTCCTCTCTGGTAACTGCAGAACATTTTCATTCTCTCCTTTGATGTGCTTCTAGTAGCCCTTTCCCATCAAGAAATTTTTCATCTTGAATCTCCAACTATGGAAGTTGTTCTTATCGAACTTATCGCTCATAAGCTAACTCATTCCATCTGCATTTGTCATTTCTCCAGCTATTCACAACATTGCAAAACACTACAAGTAGCACTTCTGCTTGAACACTCTCTCCTTATGACATGACAGTTCGATCTCAGAAAACAGAGATTTCGTGTATCAACAGTACACAAAATCGCTTGAAATGCTGGATCTGGAATATATAAGTGTTGCCAAACACAATGCAAGTTACAGTTTTGCAAACTGACATAGTTTTTATGTGGACCCTGTTGATATATTTAGGTAGTGATTGTGGAGAATGAGCTCTCCTATGCGCAACGGAAGTGTGTAGTGAACCCTTGTATGTCCAGCACTTGGAAAAATAGTTGCACCTTAGATAGCTTTCTGCTCTCAATACAAAACTCAAATGGACTTGAGCCTTTAGTCAATCAAAGTAGACAAAGAAATCTTTCTAACAAGCTATAAATAACTTAATTTGGACAAGTTTTGATTAGGAAACACAACTGACAAAGATGAACTACCTGTCCACACAGGTATGCTGAAGAACTGAGCTTCACTCTCGGACTGATAGCTCTCTGAATATATATCCTTTGAGAAAGATATTTGGAATAGAGAAAGTAGACACAAATAGCTTTTCAACAAGCTAAAAATCAAGTAATTTGGATGAGTTCTGATTAGGAAAGTCAACTCACCAAGATAGACCACCTGCACACATAAGTACACTGTAAAACTAGACTTTACTCTCTGACAGATATCTCAGAGAATATGAATGATCTGAATGAGATATTTGAGACACTGAAAGTAGATTCCAGGCGCTTTCCAACAAGATATGAATCATGCAATTTGGATATATTTTGGTTGGAAAACTGAACCGACAAATATAGACTACCTATCTACACAGGTATACTGAAAACCTGGACTTCACTCTTTCACTGATATCTCACAAACTACATAAGCTTTCAAAGAGATAATTGATATGCAAAAAGTACATGAGATAAAATTTCCAATGAATTTTTAAACGCACAAAATGGTTACATATGCAGTGAGATATGAGCTCTGCAACAGAGCTATGTACAAACTGACGTGCGGCTGGAAGGAGTCTAAGGGAAAACCAAAATGACAAAATGGCTAGATCCGACTACTGGGAGCTCTTGCCTCTTTCTCTCCTTGTTTTGAATGTGCTCCCACTTCACTTTTATAACCAATGAGCATGTGAAGAAGTTTGTGCCTCCTTCTTAACTCACCACTTTCTCCACTACATGCTACTAACTACAAGGCAAGATATTGTATCTCTTACTCATCATGAATTTTGACTAGACTTTTTCTTTTATTATTTTTTCCTTTTTTCCTCCACTTTTTTCTTTATCTTTATAGTTGGTAAATCTATCCAAGCATGGCTCATATGAAAATGAGCTTGTACATTTATCTTCAACACTCCCCCTCAAGCTCATTTGGGAGTTATCTTCATCCATGTTCTTCAAATTTATCGCATCCTTGAAACCTTTGAGTTTAGAAGCATCCAAGAACTTTGTAAACATATCTGCAACCTGCTCTTTGGTTCTGATGAACTTTACCTCCACATCTTTGCTCAGCACCTTCTCCCTTACATAGTGGTAGTGGACCTCTATGTGCTTGCTCCTTGCATGAAACATAGGATTGCTTGCCAAGTAAATACTTGACATGCTATCACCGTATATAGGGATGGTTCCAACTTGCACTCCAAGATCAGCCAAAAGCTTTTTAATCCACATTGCTTCACATGTGGCAAAAGCCAATCCTCTATATTCAGCCTCTATAGATGAAAGTGCAACAGTAGGTTGTTTCTTTGAGCTCCACGTGATAGGTTTGCTTCTTATCATGAACACATAACCTGAGGTTGATCTTCTATCTTCCTTTGAGCCTGCCCAATCAGCGTCACTAAAGCCTTTGACCTGCAATTATTCATCAAACTTGTAAAACAAAGCATGATTAATTGTATGCTTTATGTATCTCAACACTCTCTTTGCTGAATTTAAGTGTTCACTTGTTGGGGCTTGCATAAACTGAGAAAGTACACCAACAACATAAGACAAATCAGGTCTTGTAATGTTTGCATAGATCAATGATCCTACAATGCTTCTGTATGACGTTACATCTTCCAATGGTTCTCCATCATTTGACAAATCTTTGTATTTGTGTCCATGGGTTGAGTGAGTGGTTTGCATTCACTCATTCCAAATCTGAAAAGAACATCCAACAAGTACTTCCTTTGCATCAAGTAGATGCCACTCTTTCCATAAAAAACTTCAATTCCTAAAAAATATTTCAGCTCTCCAAGATCTGAAATTTTAAACTCCTTACCAAGCTTCCTTTTGATATGTTTAATCCCTGTAACATCATTTCCTGTTATGATGAGGTCATCGACGTATATGCAAAATATACCTCTCTATTTTCTTCCTTCTTCATGTACAACGAAGGATCTACACTACTTGGGTTGTATCCACACTTAGTTAGATACTCTACCAATCTTTGATTCTATGCTCTTGGTGCTTGCTTCAAGCCATAAAGTGCCTTCTTCAACCTACAAACAAAATCTAGATGGTTTTCATCTTCAAATCCAATCGGTTGACTCATGTATACCTCTTCTTGTAGTTCTCCATTAAGAAAAGCATTTTTTATGTCGAGTTGATATAATGGCCATCTCCTTGAAGCACCAATTGCTATTAAGGTTCGGATAGTTCACATCTTTGCAACAGGGCTGAAAACTTCATCATAATCTATGCCTTGTGTTTGTTTAAATCCTTTGGCAACTAATCTAGCTTTATATCTAGCTAGTGAACCATCAGCATTCCTCTTTACTTTAAACACCCATTTGTTTGGAACAATCTTCATACCTTCTTTCTTTGGCACTAGCTCCCATGTGTGATTATCTTTGAGAGCTTTGATATCCTCTTTCATAGCTTGCTTCCATTCCTTTTGTGTGCAAGCTTCTTCATATGTCTCAGGCTCTTTGTCTTTAATAACCTGCATCATGTATGCAAAATGTGTCGCCATAAAACTATCATAACTCAACCTTTGAGTTGGATACCTTGTCCTTGAATATCTTCTTTCATTGCCTTTAGAGAGTTGCTTCTTTAACCTATTTAGCTTTACCATCGGAGTGATTACCTCTTCATATTCTTCTTCACTTGCATCTACCTCACTGTTTGGAGTAGCACTTGCATCTTTGGCTCTACTATGAGCTGAATTTGGAGACAAAGAATGGCTCCCCCTCCATGTTGAACATTCTTCATTTGATGTAGATGCCTCTGGACCTAAAGCCTTTGTGCTTGATTGTTGAACTTCTCTTTGATTTGTTCCTGCATAATCATCACAATCTTCTTCAAGAACCTTTTCCTTTCCTTTATCTTCATACCATGGTCTTAGTTCATCAAAGACCACATCTCGCGAGACTCTTAATTCCTTTGTTCTAGGGTTATAACACTTGTATCCTTTTTGCTCCGTCGAGTAGCCGATGAAAATGCATTTTTCTGATCTTGGTTCCATCTTTGTTCTAACTTCTTGTGGAATGTGAACAAAGCAAACACATCCAAAAACTTTGAGGTGTGTAAGATCAGGTTTCTTACCGGAATATACCTCTTCTGGAGTCAAGTGATGTATTCCCGATGTTGTGCACCTATTCATCAAGTAAATGGCGGTTGTGGTAGCTTCAGCCCAATAGTACAATGGTACCTTCATCTCGTTGAGCATGCATCTTGCAATTTCAGCAATTTGCCTATTTTTCCTCTCAGCTACTCCATTTATTTGTGGTGTATACCTACAAGTGAATTTCTTTTTGATTCCATTCTCTTGTAGAAAATTTGAAAATTCTTTGGAGAAGTATTCTCCTCCACCATCAAACCTTAAGGTTTTGATAGACCTTCCTATTTCCTTTTCAACTTCAACTTTGAATCTTTTGAATATAGAAAACACCTCTGATTTTTGCTTCATACAAAACAGCCATACCTTTCTTGAGTGATCATCAATGAAGGTGACAAAAAATCTATTACCAGCCATTGATGCCTCTTGGGTTGGTCCCCATACATCCATATGTATCAAGTCCAAGACATTTGGAGCCACATAATTACTCCTCTTGAATGGCTGCCTCGTTTGCTTTCCTAGTTGACAAGCTTCACATAACTCATGTAGTCTAATGCTATTAAATTTTGGAAGACCTCTTACCACTTCATGTTTGCTCATGTCCTTCAGCTTTGGAATGTTGATGTGTCCTATTCTTTTGTGCCATAAGTCCAGCTCTGAAATCTTCCTGTTCCCACATTGAATGTACATGACTTTTCCATGTGGATGTTGGACATCCAAAGTGAACATCCTTCCTTCTCTTCTACCTCGAGCAATGACCTTGAAGCCTTCTTTTGGATTCTTTATGAAGCACCCATTCTCATTGAATATGACATGATAACCCTTCTCTACCATTTGTCCTACTGAAATCAAGTTCTTTGAAATCATAGGAACATGAAGAACATTAGATAGTACCTTTGCTCTGCTTGTATCTCCAAGCCTTATATCTCCAATGTGTTCAATCATGTGTTGAGTATCATCACCTGTTTCAACACATCCTTTTCCACTTGGTACCTGTAGATTAGTGAACAAACTTCCTTGGCATGACATATGGTTACTACAACCTGAATCAATGTACCATTTTTTGTCATCTTCACAAGAGCTTCTATACTCATGTCTCATTGCAAGTAGTGTGTCCTTGCTTCCTTCACTTGAGGTGCTTGCATAATTGCTTTGGTTCCTTTGATTGCCTCCATTTAGTCTTCCATTCTTCAGCCAACAATCACTAGCATAGTGTCCTACTTTACCACAATGATAGCATGTTATACCTTTATGAGAATTGTAGGAGCTTCGGCCTCTTCCTCTACTTCTACCTCGACCTCTTCCTTGTGTGTTGGCATTTGATGCATCCTTGTTGTCTTCTGAATTGTTTTGATTGTAGTTGCAGTGGTTGTGACCTCTTCCTTTTCCTCTTGAGCCTCCTCTTGAGTTTCTTCCTTTACCTGGACCTGCATATAACATTTGGTTGTGGCTGTCCTTTCCTTTGGGACCACCAAAGCTAATCTCTTCTGTGACAAGATGAGGGATTAGTTATTCAAAACCTGGATATACATCTTTCAAGTTAATGGAAGTTATAAAAGGCTTCCATTTTTCATCTTCTCTCAAGCCATTGAGAGTATAACACACAAGATCTTCGTCTTCAACTGTTGTGCCAATAGATGCTAAAGCATCGCTTAGCTCCTTAATCTTCAAAGTATATTCAGCTATGGATTGACTCGAACTTTTCTTGATTGTGTTCAACTCATTCTTGAGTTGAAGTTTGCTAGCTTTGGTATTTGTTGAATACATCCTTTCAAGAGCTTCCCAAGCATCCTTAGTTTTCTCTAGATGTTGAATATGACCTACCATAGCATTAGTAATGACTTGCGAAATGAGGAACATGACTCTCCTATTCCTCTCTTCCCATTCTTTTGCTTGCCTCCTTTGGAGTTCGGTGGCCATAGCTTGATTGATTTGAGGTTGAGCATCATCGCCGCTCACAATACCCCATAAGCCTTTGCCCATTAGGTAGTTGATTATTCTAAACTTCCACACGGGATAGTTATCCTTGTCCAACTTCTCTACTTGTTGACCCAAGTCAGCCATTGAAGAGTATCAAAGACTTTGAGAGTTACCTCGAATAGTTATTGTCCTTTGCTCTTGCGTTTGTGAAGCTCCTTCTTGTTTTGTGACCCCTCTTTTGCTTTGCTTCACCTCCAGCTCTATTGATGAAGCTTCAACACCAAGTTTGCTCTGATACCAACTGTGGAGAATGAGTTCTCCTATGCGCAACGGAAGTGTGTAGTGAACCCTTGTATGTTCAGCACTTGGACAAATAACTGCACCTTAGATAGCTTGCTACTCTCAATAAAAGACTCAAATGGACTTGAGTCTTTAGTCAATCAAAGTAGAAAAAGATAGCTTTCTAACAAGCTATAAATAACTTAATTTGGACAAGTTTTGATTAGGAAACACAACTCAGATGAACTACCTGTCCACACAGGTATGCTGAAGAACTGAGCTTCACTCTCGGACTGATAGCTCTCTGAATATATATCCTTTGAGAACGGTATTTGGTACAGAGAAAGTAGACACAAATAGCTTTCCAGCAAGCTAAAAATCAAGTAATTTGGATGCGTTTTGATTAGGAAACTCAACTCACCAAGATAGACCACCTGCACACATAAGTACACTATAAAACTAGACTTTACTCTCTGATAGATATCTCACAGACTATGAATGATCTGAATGAGATATTTGAGACAATGAAAGTAGATGCTAAGTGCTTTCCAACAAGACAAAAATAATGAAATTTGGATATGTTTTTGTTGGGAAACTGAACCAACCAAAATAGACTACCTATCTACATAGGTATACTGAAAAACTGGACTTCACTCTTTCACTGATATCTCACAAACTACACAAGCTTTCAATGAGATATTTTATATGCATAGATTAAACAAGATAAGCTTTCCAATGAATGTTTAAACGCACAAAATGGTTACATATGCACTGAGATATGAGCTCTGCAGTAGAGCTGTGTACAAACTGACGTGCGGCTGGAAGGAGTCTAAGGGAAAACCAAAATGACAAAATCGCTAGATCCGACTACTGGGAGCTCTTGCCTCATTCTCTCCTTGTTTTGAATGTGCTCCCACTTCACTTTTATAACCAATGAGCATGTGAAGAAGTTTGTGACTCCTTCTTAACTCACCACTTTCTCCACTACATGCTACTAACTACAAGGCAAGATATTGTATCTCTTACTCATCATGAATTTTGACTAGACTTTTTCTTTTATTATTTTTTCCTTTTTTCCTCCACTTTTTTCTTTATCTTTATAGTTGGTAAATCTATCCAAGCATGGCTCATATGAAAATGAGCTTGTACATTTATCTTCAACAGTGATGTGTGTGAACACTCTAGGATCGTCGGGGCACTTTTTTCCCTCTTTAGGAGGATTTTTCCCCCCGGCTTGTATATACGCATATTGCCCTAACGAGCTACTTATCTTTCTACATTCTCGTGCTAATAAATTTAGGATTGTGTGTTGTGCTCCAAGCTTCTTCTTCTTCCTTGTGTTGTTCACGTGCTTCCACAAACGTCTAACTCCAAGAATTGGTATCAGAGCAAGTTGCCACTTCATCTAGGGCATCATCAACACCTCTCTGGTTCCAGTCTCAGAAATGCACAATTTTTGGCTAGCATACTTAGGGTGTTTCAAAGATCAAAACAGGTTCGTTATGTGGTGCCGAAATCATAATCTGAGCTTGTTTCGACCTCCAAATGCACTATAGTAGTGCTTGTGTAGGCTATTTTCTCTTTTTGTGCCAAAGGTATATACCAGTTTTGGTTCGCCAATATAAGCATCACAAAGTCTGCTATAGGTTTAGTAGATTCATCTTGACAGTTTTGTTCAACTTTTTGAGATACAGTCAATTTTTTGCATCAAGGTATTTTAGTCATCGCCCATGGCTAGAAGCAATGATGTATTCCATATGTTGGCTGTTGAGGATAATTTGGATGGTACCAACTACCCATTATGGTCTTATATGATGTGATGTGTATTGGTTGTAAAAGGATTGTGGAACATTATGCAGGGTGTTGAAAAATGTCCTATCACACATGCAACTGTTACAACTACAGGTACTGAAGTTGATGCAAAAGGTGTTGAAGATGGTGATATTCTGTAGATTCCTGTTCGTGCTATGGTTTCTGCTACACACACTACAGAGAAAATTTGTTGGGATGGCAGAGATGCCCAATCACATACATTGATAGCTTTGTCTGTCAAACGTGCCATTATTCCTCACATTCGCTCTTGCTAAAGAGCTAAGGATGCTTGGGATACACTTACCACATTATAGCAAGCTAGGAATGAGGCTCATGTTGCTTACCTATGAAAAAAGTTGGAGAGTGAGAACATGAATGAAGGTGATTCTATGGACAGTTTTTTGACAAAGATCAAGGATTTGAAGGAACAATTGATTTCTGCTGATGAAGTCCTTCATGATAGTTCACTTATATAGACTGTTTTCAATGGTCTTTGTGACTCATATCAGAGTTTTTCTTCTACTCTTTGGTTGATGATAAAAGGCAATCCTAATGCCTTAACATTTGAAGAGTAGTTAGTTTCTGTTCTATTGTAGGAAGATCAATCTAGGCAAAATAGGTCTATTATAGGGCAAAGGTAAATGGAGCTCTCCTACTAGTAAGCAGAAATCTACAAGTGCTGCATATTCAAAGAAGGAAGACAAAGATGAGAAGAAATAACAAAAGTAGGAATTTTTTTGCAAATACTATAAAGCAAATGATCATGTCATTAAGAGCTGTCCAAAACTAGCTGCTAAAGAGGCAAAGAAGAAAGAGACCGGAATGATTTTTGCAGAGGCCTCCACCGAAAACAGAGTCTGTTAATCTTGTGTAGGATGAAGAATGGGTGTTTACCATTGTTTGTAGTTTTGACCCATCTTCTCATGAGCAATGCATGTATGTAGTAGACTCAGATGTTTGGTTCTTTGATAGTGGGGTGACCAAGCAAATTAGCTCGCAACACAATTTCTTCTTTTCGCTCAAGTCTGCCCCTATAGGGACTACTGTTACATGCACCAACAACTCCTCTTATCTTGTTATGGGAGTTGGTAAGATCATTTTGACTACTGCTGATGGTAGTTCTTTCACTTTGTTAGATGCTTTGTTTGTGTGAGGGATCAAGAAAAATCTGTTATCAGTTTTTGCATTAGCCAAGATTGGCTTGGTTGTGAAATTTGTTGATGACAGATGTACAGTTCATCATCTATCAAATGGCGACATTATTATTGCTTCTCGCATTTTATGTCATGGGTTGTATAAGCTCATAGACTATGAAAGATCTATAAATGATTCAGGATGTGCAGTATATGATTCTCAGGCTATGTCAGATGCAAAGCTTTGGCATGCACACTTTGGTCATTTGAATTTTGCTAGTTTGCTATGCCTAGAGAAATTTGAAATGGTGGCCTCTTTCCCCAAACTTGAGGCACCTGGAAAACATGTTTGTGAAGGCTGTATTTTGGGCAAATTGTAGCATTCCTCCTTTTGAAAAGATGGTTCAATTTGGGCTACTCAGAAATTGCAGCTTGTACATAGTGATATATATGGTCTTATGCAGGCACCTTCTTTTGGGAACTATCTTTACTTCATGACTTTCATCGATGATTTTTCCAGGCATGCATGGGTATATCCATTGAAAGCAAAGTCCAAAGTGTTTATGTGCTTCAAATAGTTTCTGGTTTTGGCTGAAAAAATGTCAGCATGTAAAATGGGCACCCTCCGTTCTGATCAAGGGGGGGAATATATGTCTTCTGACTTCAATGCATTTCTGGCTAAACGTGGGATAAAACATCAATGTACAGTGCAATATACACCTTAATAGAATGGAGTTGTTGAATGGAAGAATAGGTCACTCATGGAGATGGCAAGGTGTATGGTCAAGAGTGAGGCTTTACCACCTAGTTTTTGGCTTGAGGTTATTATGTGTGCAACATATTCACTTAACAGGTGTCCCACTAGGGCGCTGCATTCTATCACTCCATATGAGTCTTGGCATGATCGCAAGCCATCTGTTGCTCATCTACGTGTTTTTGGTTGTTTGGCATATCCATTAGTGCCTGAACAACATCGTAGAAAATTGGATGAAAAAGGAGTAAAATGTATTTTTGTTGGGTATAGTTCTAAAAGCAAAGGCTATTGTCTGTATCATCCACACACTAAATGCATTCTAGTTAGCTGTGATGTTATTTTTGTGGAAGATGCTATTCAGGCCTTACTTTCATGTACTAAGAAGACATCTGTTAGCTCCAAAGACATGTATGATACTTTGTTGCCTCTTTTTACAGGTGGACAGTCTCATGCTGGTCCTTAAGAGGCAACTTCATAGCCTTTGCAAATTTCATGTGATGATGCAGATCATTCCATTTCTGATGCACATTTACATGATGCACTTGTTGATGAGAGAGCTCATATTGAGCAGGCAAAAACTATGCCAAAATGGTTGTTGTAGACTTTGTGTGATAGCAAATTAGATGCACCTTTGTCATATCGTACTCATTCACGCTCTCATAGTGCCTTTTTTGCATCAGATTGCTATGCTATGGCAGCCTCTAGTCTCTATGATGAGACTGAACTTGTTTTGTTTGATGAAGCACAAAATTCTGAACATTGGATGGATGCAATGCAATCTGAATATGATGCTATCATGAAAAATGGTACCTCGTCTTTATGTGACTTGCTCCTGGCAAGAAGGCCATTGGCACTAAGTGGGTATACCAGCTGAAGCGTAAACCTGATGGAATAGTTGATAGATATAAGGCTAGGCTTGTTGCAAAGGGTTATGCACAGGAAAGAGGCATTGATTTTGATGAAACCTTTGCACCTACTTGCCGAATGACTACTGTTCGTAGCATTTGTGCACTTGCAGCTCATAATGATTGGAACGTACATCAGCTGGACATTAAAATAGCATTTCTGAATGGTGACTTTCATGAAGAAGTGTATGTTTCTCAGCCTTGTGGCTTTGTGTAGAAAGGGCATGAAAAATAGGTGTGTAGGTTAAAGAAGGCTTTATATGGTTTAAAGCAAGAACCACGTGCTTGGTATGAAAAGATACATGCCTATCTCATTGCACATGGTTTTGAGAATAGTCCAACTGAAAGAACCTTATATGTTAAGCGGTTGCTAATGTTTTGGCCTTGAAGACTGTAAGCCTATTGCCACTCCTATGGAGACAGGTTTACGATTCAATCTCCATGATGATAGAGATGCATATGATGTTGTTCTCTATCAGCAAGTTGTTGGATGCTTGATTTACTTATGCATTACTCGGCCAGATATTCAGTTTGCTATCTGAAAGATGAGCAGGTTTATGCATTGCCTAAGTGTCAAGCATTACCAGGCGGTTAAGCGCATCTTTCGCTACTTGAGTGGTACCCGGCTACTTGGATTGTTTTATCCCAAGGGGGGATCACTACCATCAGATTTGCATGCTTTTTTTTATAGTGATTGGGTTGGTTGCTATGACACTCATGTGTCCACCAGTGGTTTTTGCTTCATGCTTGGTAGCTCATGTATATCTTGGTTGAGCAAGAAGCAGCCTATTGTGGCCATTTCCAGTTGTGAGGCTAAGTATAAGGCAACTTTCACAGCAACTCTTGAGTGTGTGTGGCTCTGATGCCTTATGGCTGATTTGGGTGTTGGTCACTCTTCTACCACCACCATCTTCAATGACAATCAGAGCGCATTGGCAGTTGCGAGGAACCCTTTGTTCCATGCTCGGACTAAGAAAGAGGTGCATTATCATTATGTCAGGGAGAGTGTTGTGTGAGAGCTCGATAGCCTTCACACAAGAATAACTAGCAAGGCCACACACTAGGAAGAGAGATGTCTTTCCACCCAACCAAACCCTCCAATATATAGCTCTAAGACCAAGGGGGTAAGTCCTTCTCAAGAGGACATGTGTACCTTCCATCACATGGGTCCCTAAGGTGTTCACATGGTTTCCAAGCTTAGCAAATCACATGAAATCACATGGCTTCTAAAAGAAGAGTCTCCAAGCTCTCACATACAAACCAAGTGGCTAGGAGAAGCTTCCAATCAAGCCTAAGGTACTCAACCTTAGAGAATTAGCCCTAAGGTTCAAGACCCATCTAAAAGGGGTAAATAAACCATAAATCCAAAGGGTTTCACACCTAGAAACCCAAGGGTTCTACCCCTTAGACCCATGTAATTATACAACATTCTCCCCCCCTTAAAAGCATTTCCGTCCTCGAAAATGAGTGGAGATATATACCTTGGGGTATTCCCTCATGCTCCATGATCAATCTCAAGCATCATGGCTTTCATCTCTCTAAGTCCGCCTCTTAATTTGAAAGGGGAATTCTACTCTGGCTGAATCTAAAAAGAGGAGAATCCATGTGTGGTCTAATTCTCTACCCCATTCATTCAAAGTTCCATCTAGTTTGCATACGAAAAAGAACAGAGTCGAACGCAAAGTATGGAAAGAATGAAAAGGGTGGAAGAGAACCTCCCTGCCTATTTCCTTTGTTTAAGCCATGTGTCATCTTGGTCTCCAAAGCTCAAACATGTGAATTAGGTGGAGTCAAAGTGACTTCAGCTAAATTTCTACCTTGGTCCATCTCTTTGCACCACTAGTGCTTGAACCTAGCAAAATAGATGAATGCTTCTTAAGGTTTCTTTATCATATTCATCTCTTCAAGTTAGAATCCAACTTATTCTGAAAGGAAGATGAATCTTTCATAATCCCTGCCCAAATCACTCTCTTTTAATGAAATGGCTGGATTTTGTAATTCGCCTCCAATAAATCTAAATAGAGGGGAATTTCATTATATAATCCCTTCCTAACCAATAGAATGGTAAAGGTGGATTATCTAATTTTTACGAGGATATAACATCCTCTTTATCTTCAAAGAGAATTTGAATAGCTTACCAAAAGTGGATTAATGTTCTTTCAAAACTTTATGTAGTTTTGATAATCCACTTTAAGGGATTATAATACATAGGGATTAATCCAACTATTGTAGACTCCAATTGATTGAAACCTATTTTACTTGTTCTCCCAAAAATATTAAGATCTTTATAACTATGTCCCAAGATGGGAACCCATAGTGTAAAAGATCGTGTTATCTTTAAGGTCATAAGTAGAAATAGATTATGCCAATCATTTCTTCACTGTTTAATTCTAGATCTATTGAAGATGTCCTATGTTGACATCATAATTAGATCTTTCTTATTCTTCAATTGACTTTAAATATCAAGTATCCAAAAGATGATCTTTCTTAGCTTTCTTTCAAGCTTGGTCTAAGATCATTTCTATCTTGAGTGCTTTTGTGTAGCTTCGATTGAGGATGTAGGTTGTTGTATTGACTGCTTCTACCCAGAATGAATCGGGCATGTCTTGAGCCTTTAACATACAACGAGCCATTTCAACTATTGTCCTGTTCCTACGCTCAACAATGCCAATTTGTTGAGGTGTATGAGTTGTGGTAAGTTGCCTTTTCACACCATGCTCCTTACAATAATTGTTGAATTCTGTTGACAAGAATTCACATCCTCTATATGTTCTGAATTTCTTCGGTTTCCTTCCTGATTCATTTTCCACATACTTATGCCACGTTTCAAATTTTTCAAAAGCATCAGCCTTCTCTCAAATGAAATAAACCCACATCTTTCTACTATAATCGTCGACTAACAGCAAAAAGTAGAAAGATCCTCCTAAAGCAGGTGTGGACATTTTACCACAGAGATCAGCATGTACCAACTCTAGAGGAGCTTGAGATCAATTCCTAGTCTCTCTTGGAAATGCCTTTCGTTGTTGCTTGCCCATCATACAAGCTTCACAAGGTTCCTGCAACTCTGAAAATGCAAGCAAATGAGCAACCATCCCTATTCTTTGCATCTCCTTCAAAACTGCAAATCCAAGATGCCCAAATCATTGGTGCCATAACATGCTTACATCTTTATCTTCTGTAGTAGTTAAAGCACTTAACTCATACAAGTTATCCTATCGTATGCCTTTACCTACAACATTACCTGATGAATCCATGATTTTTGCACCAGTCCTATTGAAGTGAACTTCGAGGCCACGATCTGTTATTGCAGAAACTGACAACAAATTTCTTTTGAGTGTAGGTACATAGAGAACATCAGATAGCTTTTTCTCAACACCCGGAGAAGTGATAAAAGAGATGGTTCTAGTTCCTTTAGTTGGACACCTGGAGTCATTTCCCACCACTACATTGATGGATTCCCGTAGAGGCACTAGGGAACTATACCAATCCTTTTTACTGGTTATATGGTGAGAAGCTCCACTATCTAAAATCCATGGTTCATCAACACGAGCTTGAGCAAATGAACATACCTCTTCAATAGCTACCCAAAGTTCCAACTCCGTGTTGTTTGCAGACTCTTTGTTCTTCCATGATGATTTTAAAGTCCCATTCCATTCATCAGCTTGCTTCTTTCTACAATCCTTGATGGCATGGCGTTTCTTTTCACAATAGAAGCAACTTCCTGTGAACTTTTTCTTCTTTGGCTTCTTCTTTGATACATCAGAAGAGCCTTCACCTTTTGCATTTGCTGAAAATGCAGCATCACTTGTACTTTGCCGATTCCTCAACCGCATCTCTTCTTCTAAAAGCATAGCACAAAACTCTTCAAATGTGAGGGGAGTTGTTCTTACCTGAGTGTTAAGGGTTGTTATTAATCCATCATACTTTGCTGAAAGAACACGTACACATCTTCGATCCATCTCTTGTGGTGTTATAACAACACCAACTGCAGCCAATTGGTCTTGAAGATGTTTTATCCGTTTGATAAAATCTTCAGCCTTTTCAGAATTAGAATGCTTTTCATTTCCCAACTGATTTTCTAAATTTTGTATCCTAGTGTGGTTCTTAGTCTCATATTGTCGAGCCAATATGCCCCAAGCCTCATGTGCTTTAGTAGTATGTGGAACTAAAGTAAGCACAGAATCACTTACACTAGTGACAATTGCACATAATGCATCAGCATTCCGCCTCTTCCAAGCTTGTAGAAGATCTGGATCTGGCTGAATCATCAATCTTGAATTTGATGGGTCTTCAACTGGTATAGGCTCTGGATCCAATCCCATTGGTCCCATGACAATGTCAAGTAATTCATAGGAGTCCAAAATTGTAGAAATTTTGAACTTCCAAAGTGTATAGTTGGTTCCATCCAGCTTCCCTTCAGTGAATGCAGGTGGTCGAATTCGAATAGGTGAAGCATTAACATTAGCTGAAGCACCAAGACCAGTGTTCGACGATGACGCCATCATGTAATCACTCGAATAATCTATCGATATTCTAGTCTACTAGTAGGCTAAAATAGTGATACTTTTGAAGCTATTCAAACCTTACGACTCTGATACCATGTAAGACAATAGTTACGCAATATAACACAGGAGAAGTAGTAGAGAAGATAACAGATATAGGAGAATCTCAACAATTTTTCTACTAGCAGCAAGTACAAAGATGATGGTGTTGTCCACCCGTGCGCTCTCAAGGTAGAGCTTAAATGGTGATCTAGACATCTCTAGATAGGGAGATACAAGGTAGAGGTATGCTGGCTCAATTCGATATCTCAAGTAGTGCAGAAGTCATGTATATATAGGATCATGGGTGGCCTTATGTGGATGGCTATACATGGGCGGTAGAGCATGGGCGGCCATCGCCCGCGTAATTGCCATACACGGCTTAGACTAGTTGAACCAACCTAACAAATATAAATTATTTTTGACTCTAATAGGGAATATTCCATGGAATATTCCCTTTACTATCGCGTCGAGGGCGCTGCCCCCAGACCCCCATCAGGGGGCCAACGCCAGGGGGCCCGTTGGCCCCCTTGGACCCCCCAGCCGAGGCTGCTCACTGCTGCCTCGGACCCCACAATTGGGGACCCTGCTAACTCCCTTTCCTTACAATACCTTACATGGTCCAATATGACCTTCATCCAACATGCAAGTTGGGATTCCCATCAATTGGGTAATGCACGCTTGGCTTCTCCTCATAATGGGGGCCTTACTAGGCACATTGAGGTGCATTATCATTATTTCAGGGAGAGGTTCTCTGCTAGAGAGATCAGTTTGGCATATGTGCCCATGCAGGAAAACATTGCAGACCTTTTCATGAAGGCTCTACCTAGGGAGAAGTTTGAAGCTTTCCGCAAAGATTTGGGCCTACTTCCTTTTGAGGATTGATTCTGCATAGCTTGGCACTTCCTTATACATGAGTGCCAACTCCTTGTTCACCGCATCACTCCCAAGGGGGTTTTTGTTTATATATTTAGGTACTGATGTGTGTGAACACTCTAGGGCTATCGGGGAACTTTTTTCCCTTTTTAGGAGGTTTTTTCCCCCGGATTGTATATATGCCTATAACCCTAATGGGTCAGATATCTTTTTACATTCTAGCGCTAATATATTTAGTGTTGTGTGTTGTGCCCCAAGCTTCTTCTTCTTCCATGTGTTGTTTGCATGCTTCCACAAACTCGTGTTGCTCACCTCCAAAAATAGTTGGAGAGTGAGCATATGAATGAAGGAGGTTCTATGGACAATTTTTTGACAAAGATCAAAGATTAGAAAGAGAAATTGATTTCAGTAGATAAAGTTTTGCCAGATAATTCACTTGTGCAAATTGTTCTTAATGGTATTCTAGATTCATATCAAAGTTTTTCTTCTACTCTTTAGTTGATGATGAAAGGCAATCCAAATGCCTTAACATTTGAGGAGTTAGTCCTTGTTTTATTATAGGAAGGTCAATCTAGTCAGAATGGATCCATTATGCATGCTGAAGATCAAGCTTTCTTAGCTAATTAGAAGGGCAAAGGTAGAAGGAGATCATCTACTAGTAAGCAAAAATCAGCTAATTTTGCACAGTCAAAAAGGCAAGAAAAAGACGAGAAGAAAATAGAAAAGTAGAAATAGTTTAGCAAGTACTATAAAGGAAATGATCATGCCATAAATAATTGTCCAAAACTGGCTGCAAAAGAGGCAAAGAATAAAGAGGTTGGAATGGTTGTTGCAGAAGCCTCTACATGCTCCTAGACTATGCAAAATCTATCAATAATTGAGCATGCACACTTCAAGATTATTAGGCTATTACATGTTGGAGAAACAATCACTAATTGGACATATATTTGAAGGTCAAAGCTTCAAAAGAAAACCACATGCCAATGTGAAGGGACAAATTCACAAGTGTATTATATTTGTAAAGTTAGTTCACTTTAGTTCTAGAAGTTTTTTAAAAATCACGAGAATAAGAAAATCTATATAAATTAGTTTGTATCAACTGACACGATGAGAAAGACAATGAGAGAGTGAGTTAGAACTCATTTTGTATGACTGAGAATAGTCGAGCTTCTCTACGTGAGAAAGCAGCTGTGCATTCTGAGGTTTCATAGTTATGGAAAGAGTTTATTAAACTTCTGTGTATAAGTCTTCTTCTTCCATCTCCAGTGTTTGTCCTCTGTGTAATGATTTGAAAGGTTGAAGTTTTCCAAGCAAGTTGATGCCTGGCATCGAATGTATGTTGAAAGGTTGAGTTTTATGCAGGAAGTCGATGCTTGGCATCGAATCTTAGCTGATAAGTCCTTATCTTCATATCTAACTTTTATCTGCTGATAAATCTTCTTGAAAAGATGAAGTTTGTGGAGCAACTCGATGCATGGCATCACGTTTCAACATAAAGTCGATGCCTGGCATCGAGTTATAACATAAAAGTGGTCTTGCTCATGTCTTGTGTTCATAAGGTAATTCTGGTGCTGAAAAAGTGGCTAAAAAAGCTCAAAGTCGATGCCTGGCATCGATTTTTGGTTGCAAGCCAATGCTAGGCATCGAATTTTCATTTTTAGACACTCAAAATTACTAAAAGAGGCAAAATTTCCAATTTTGGGAAGTCATATAGGGTGATCTTGTGAAGGCCATAACTTGAGTTAGATCTTGGAGAAATAATATTTGAGCTAAGAGAAATTAGCAAAATACTGAAGGTATGTCATTTCAGTGATTGGAAAGTTTTGAAGAAGTAAAGTTCTTGGTTTTGGCTATCATTTCTCAAAGTTTGGAGTGGCAATGAGTTATTGGTGACCATAGAGGTGTTCTAGTGTCACATTAATTCATTTCTTGTGGTGTTTTACACATCAACAAGTGGTATCAGAGTAGAAAGGTCCTAAAGAGCAGAAGGCGGCAAAGGTACGAGAAGTTTTGGAAAGTTTTCCATTAAAATTTGAAAGGTGAAGTATTTGAAGACACAAGGCATCAAAAGGTTACTTCAAAAGTATCCTCATACACAAAGAACTCCAAGAGGTATTATTTTTTATCCTTTAAGCTCACAAGTTGTAGTAGAAGGAAAGGAGTATGGCAGATCATATCTCCATTGACAAACTGGACAGAGATAATTATCCCGCATGGGTAATGAGAATGGAAGCCTTACTTATGAGTAAGGATCTCATGATATATGTTACAGGTGAAGAAGAGAAGCCAGTATTTGAAGATGAAAGCCGACCAAAGAAAGAGGAACTTGATGCTTTAAAGCATTGGCAGAAGAAGGATGCAAGTGCAAAAGCTTACATCTACAATACAATCTCATATCATTTGCTACCACATATCAGAGGATTGGAATCATCTGAAGATATATGAAATGCATTGGAATATCATTTCGAAAGTACTACCAAAGCAAGGAAAGCAAGTCTATGGTCAGATTTTACAACATTCAAGAAGAAGCCAAGTCAAAGTATTAGTGATTATGCCACTAAGATGAAGGATCTAGCAGATAGTCTTGGATCCATAGATGAAGATATTGAGGATCACAAGTTGATTTCTCAATTACTTACAGGTTTGAGAGGAGATGAAAGGTGGAAACCTTTTGTCTTGTCAACAGAACTTTCTTTGAATCATTATGTTCCAGATTTGAACCAATTGCTTGGTTTTATGCTAACTTTTGAGCAAGACTTGAAAGGAGATGGAGACAAAGGACAAAGTTCTGCAATGTACATGAAGAACAAGAAGAAAGGAGACAAAGGAAAATCAAAGGATGAAGAGGAGTCAACTTCTCAAGTTTATTATGCAAGAGGTAAAGGTAGTGGTAGAGGAAGAGGAAGAGGTTTTGGAAGAGGAAGAGGTAATCAGAATAACAACAAGAAGGCTTGTTGAATCTGTGGATTGAATAATCATTTGGCTGAAGTGTAGATGGCTTCTGAGGATTCCGAAGCAACTATTCAAGAAGAGGTGCTAGAGTTCCCATTACAGAGTGTGACAAAAGCCAAAGGTGATTGGTTTTGAGAGGATCAGCCCGCTGGGGATTATCTTTTTTTAGTAACAATAAAGATTATGGACACTGACCATTAGTTCCCAGTGATGTCGTACATGAACTCCCATCAACCGTAAACATAATGACAAGGTTAGGAATTTAGAAATACTTCGAACTACCAATTTAATAACTAGACTTCCAAAGATGTACTCAGGTGATGAATACCCTCCAACCAGCTTTACACGACCCGTTAGTGCCCGAAGCAAGAGTCCTAGATGCAGTCGGAGAGTGGGTAATCATACAATTCGCCCATGACTTAATCAAAGAAGCTTTCGGATGGGAAAAGGATAGAAACACAGTTTTGAAAGATGAAAGCCAAGGGATGAAGACACAAACATTCATGGACATCAATCATATCGATATAGAAGAAGAAGTCTGTCTGATTCATCAACATTTTTGCTTTCCAAAAATGCGTCGATATACCACACCACAAAAAATCATAGTGCAGATGCTATCTCATGCTATCAAACAGATAGGTAAATCAAGTGAACATGATGCCATACATCCAAGAACGTCTTTTTGAAGCTAAGAAGCAATGGAACCATAAAAAGCTCTTAAATGGAAGTGTCACACTGACAATACTCATCTACCATGCATTGGGCATTCGAGAGCATTTGAAAGAAATGCCCTCATCTTCGGAGATGGCTAAGTATGCTAAGTTAGCCACAGTTCCAAGGAATAAGAAGGGAGTAAAAATAGTGGAAGAAGTCGAAACTAGCTCGCAACCGAGAATGAGAGGCACCAAAATTCTACGAGAAATGATGAAGGTGGAAGAAGCCCTTCCAACATTAAAAAGGATACAAGTACTTCTAAGGACAAGGATAGAAGACAATACGCCCATCACGGAAGAGGAACTAACCGAAGCAATGGAAGCAACTCATCAATACATGGAAGGCCAGGTAAACCTACCAGTGCAAGGGTATCATTACCAACAATCTAATGAAGACACTGAACAAAGAAAGATGCTGACTAAAGGTCATCGATATAGAGAGTTGGGATTGGCCAACTCTAGTTCATCATCCGATACACAAGAAGAGCAGGAACCATCTATGATGAATGTGGACATTAAAAGTGACTCAAAAGATGATGGTAACTGGGAGGAACTGAATCAAGTCACAGATGACTTTGGAGTGGAAGGTACAAAGATAAACCAAACTCCTAATGACACTATCAAGGATGCAACAAGGCAAGAATCAACTAAAGAAGGAATTCATGTATTCAAAATGAATGAAGAGATGAACATTCAGATCATAGAGACTCACTTAAATGGAGAAGTCCCAATAAAGCGACCGAAGCAGGAAAAGGAACAGGAAGAAGTGGAGGAACCTTAGCCATTCACACCAATCAGGGTTGTAGCAGAACCCTCTCCATTAGATGTCACCTTTCAATACAGTGCTACAAAATCGACCACAACTGAAGATGAGGAAAGAGAGAGAGAAGTGCACTTTCAGATAAGACAACCGCACAACAAAATTATACACGTAGAACAAGGAAGAGACAAACGAACAGGAGAAGAACCAAGCATCCCCAAAACATGTATGAATGTGGATGTGGCTCAATTAAAGCCTGTAGTAAAGCAAATGATACAAATCGCTATGGACACTCAACAACAAATGCTTGAAGCGGATGCTGACTATGACAAGGCTATGAGAGAGAGAAGCCAATTCCAGGTAATAAGTGAAAACTTATCTTCACAATTAATTCAATCTCAATAGGCACTCTCGGCCAAGGAATAAGAAGCCAAAGAAGCCAAGGACAGATGCACCATGCTAATGACAGAAAACCAGAAGCTCTAAGAGCAACTCAAAGAGGTACACAGAAAATATGAAGCTGGTGAAGCAGAGAAGACAAGAATGAATGCTAGAAGTAAGCTGCTTGAATCTCAAATCAAAGTATATATGGAGGAAGCAGACACTCTAAGAAGCAGGAATAAAGAACTTATGACAGCCATACTATGCAACCAACCCATAGAAGCACTAAAAATGACCCCAAGTGGCATAAAGGTATTGGAAGATCAAATTGCAAAGTACGAAGATCAGCTAAAACAAGAGCAAGCTATCAAAGAGGAATGGGAAAAGAGATATATGCATGACACTAATGAACTTAGAAAAAAATGGAATATGGCAGAAAATAAACTTATTGAACAATGCAACAAAGATGCTAATCAAATGGCTGCCATAGGTGAAGAACTCCTGAAGAATAAGGAGACAATCACGAGAGCCACCAATGAGATAAAGGAAAAAGATGAAATTAATAAAAAGCTCAAGGCTCAAATAGAACAACAAGTAACAACGGGGACACCAGTAGTTCCAAGCTCCATAGCGGCTACTGAGGAGGCTTAGGTACATCCTCTCTCTCACCCCATGCATCATTCACCGATAAAGGAGGAACCAGATCCAAACACTAAAAGACATAATCGGGCTATTGTAGAATTAAGCCGAAATGAGCGGGCACTATTGGTGTCCAAGCTTACGGAACAATTTGAAGAACAGGTGGTCAAGGTAATGAAAGAGGCAAAGATTGAAAGCAAGAGCCTGGAACATATTTTGAAGCCGTTCAATATCCCTTACGGACTACTAAAAGAAGAGACATGCCAATATATAAAGATGACCACCAATAAAGAACCAGATAGTGATCTACAATTCAACATGCAGACATTCACATATACACAAGAAGAATTTGATAAGCCAGATCCTATTTGGAGACACAAGTTTTTGGAAAAGAATCCTACGTTACGAGTACACTCGGAATCGGCACCATACGTGCTTCAAATCAATCCATCTTTTTGCCCAATACCTAGAAGACGCTCGTGAATGTAATTTTGGGAAGCAGAGTGCCAAGGTAGCTTAAATAATCAATGGCTAAATTATCCACTATTATCAAGTCCACCACGTTGTTGAGATATCAAGCTCAACATGTGATGATCCAGGATGACACGTACTAGTTTTTTGTTTCTCTCACATGTATAGTGGTCAAGCCGGTATATGTCAGGGATACTTAATTGAGCTTTATTAGATTTATCTACCGAGAGTGATGGCACATTTGTTCCTCGCCAGCTCACTCATTTGTGGATATTAGGTTTTTCCTTATGTACTGATCTTTTATATATTGCACTTGTTGTATTCTTGCTTTTAGGGCATTCTTGTACATTCCTTTTTATGTAATAGAAGAAGAAGAAGAAGATCATTCTTCTTTGCCTCAATATGTGTGTCTGCTTCTCCTTGAGAGTGAGAGTGTGTGTGAGCTCTCTTCCTTATCTCCTTCCTCGTGACATGCTATCAGAGCCAATGTGGTTGTAGAGAGCTTGTGGAGAAGGCGATGGTGAAGAGTACGCAACAAGGCGTGGAGAAAACACGATTCATAAATGACCTCCGTTTGCTATGAAAATCGACATGAAGGTAGAAGACATGAAAATGTTTTTGCGAGTTATCCCTTTAGGGTCACTCGTGTTGGAACAAAACAATCACAAATTGATTATTACAAAGAGCTTGAAGCAAGACTATGATCAGATTGAAGTGAAAGAAGTCATTTGAGAAAATGAAGAGATCTCAGAAGTAAAGCTTGTATACATATGTACATTACAGTTGGAAATTCTTGTAATTTGAGTATAGATAATCCTTAGGATGATAAGGAGTAATGTAATAGATGCAGGATAAGTCTAGAACCATATGTATATAAGTCAATGATGTAAAGAAATACATGAGAGAGTCATTAGAAGACAAGTGTCATACAGATAGATGTGAAGAGAGTCATCTTCAAAAAATAGCGACGAGTATTTCGTAGATTTCTCTTAGTCTGATCATGTGGATCAGAAATCCTTTTGTATACATCTAATCTACATGCTAATGAATCTATGTTCAAAGTTTCATGGTCTAATTTCTTTCATGTTGTGAGTATGATCAATAGGAACATGTGTATATAAAGTCTGCAGGTGGACCTCTCAGAGTCCCACACTTGATAAAATTTGTGTAAAATTTGGTCCATAACGGATATAGAGGTGATCTTAAATCAGTACAGATCAAACCTTTGGAGATTTAGAGGTCTCCAACAGTGGTATCAGAGCTAAAGGTGCAATACAAGTAAAGTAAAGAGCATTGGAAGTCCTGACTGTTGCAGACATTGAAGTCTTTTCAAAATGAAGGAGTACAGAATCAAAGTTTGAAAGAAAACCTGAAGGAGAACCAATCACGAGTTAAAGGATCAAGAAGGATTAAAGATTTATACAAAAGGTACATTATATCATCATAAATCTTAGTAATTGCAGACATAGAAGATCAAAGATGGGAGAAAGCTTGCAGATTGATAAGCTAGATAGGGAGAACTATCCAGCTTCGTCTATGAGGATGGAGGCACACCTCATGAGCAAAGACTTGATGGCATTCATCACAGGAGAAGAAGAAAAGCCTGAGTTTGGAGATCCTAGTATTCCAACTAGGGAAGAGCTTGCAGATTTGAAGAATTGGATGAGAAAGGATGCTCAAGCTAGGAGCATCATTTACATGGCTGTAAATGATTATCTTTTACCTCACATTAGAGGATTGGAAAGTGCAACAGATGTGTGGAATGCTTTGGAAGAACATTTCCAAAACACAACCAAGTCTATGAAGTCCTCATTATGGGCAGAGTTTACAACCTTCAAGAAGAAGGGCTCACAATCAATTTCTGATTATGTGGCAAGAATGAAGGATATTGCAGATAGCTTGGGAGCAGTAGATGAAGACATTGAAGAGGATAAGTTGGTAAGGCAAATACTTACAGGTCTGAGAGGAGATGAGAAGTGGAAGCCTTTCATATTGTCCATAGAATTGTCATTAGATCACTTTACTCCTGATCTTAATCAATTGCTAGGACACATGCTAACTTTTGAGCAGGACATTAAGGGAGACAATGATAGGAGTGCAAGCCAAGCTATGTACTCCAAGGACAAGAAAAAGAACGGCAAAGGGAAGCAGTCAACTGATGATGAAGGAACTTCAAGTCAAGCTAACTTTACAAAAGGAAAGATGAACTTCAAAGGTAAAGGAAGAGGAGGTAAGAACAAAGACAATACTAAAGCTTGTTGGATTTGTGGCAGAACCAATCATTTGCAAATGATTGTTGGTATAACAATCAAAATGGTGGAGGTAATAACCAGAGCTTCAATCAGAGAGGTAGCAGAGGCAGAAACCAAAGAGGCAACTTCAGAGGAAGAGGTGATAGGACATCATATGCTAGAGGAGGTGGAAGAAGTTTTCAATCTCAGTCCTACAACAATAATTATTATAATTATGCATCAGATCAGAAGGATGACATGACTTTCATCTTGAATGCAACTCATGAAGTAGTAGGAGAAGATCAAAGGGTGTTTTATATTGACTCAGGATGTAGCTATCATCTGAGTGGCAATATATCATTGATGACTGACATGGAAGCAAAGGTGAATGGACATACAGTTCAAATAGGTGACAACACCAAGCATAAAGTGGAGAGCATTGGATCAGTGAAGACAAAGAATGGAAGTACACACTTGAGCAAGGTACTTTATGTTCCTACTATTCCTAAAAACTTGATAAGTGTAGGGAAAATTGTGGAGAAGCGATATGAAGTCAGATTCACAAATGATGGTGTTTATGTGCAAGATCCAAATCAGGGATATAGAAATATCATTGCAGGTAAAAAGGAAGGAAGGTTGTTTACCCTCAAAGTCCAAGGTAATGTGGGACATGCTTTATTTACTTATGGAAGTCAAAAGATGTCTGAATTAGACCTATGGCATAAAAGGCTAGGTCATTTTAATGAAAGAGCCATAAAGGAAATGTCAAAGAATGATGTGGTGCTTGGTATGCCAAATGTTGAAGGTCAACATATGGTGTACAAGTGTGAAGCTTGTCAATTAGGTAAAGCACACAAAAGTTCATACAATAAACCAGGGTAAGTATTCAAACATGCTTGAGTTAGTTCATACAGATGTGTGGGGTCCTTCAAGGGATTATAGCATAAATGGATCCAGATATTAGGTGTTGTTTATTGATGATGCAACCAGATGGATTACTTTATATGTAATCAAGGACAAATCAGAAGTGTTCAAGACATTCAAGCATTATCATGCTTATGCGGAAAGGATTACAGGACAAAAGCTTAAGAGGTTGAGATCAGATGGAGGGGGAGAGTATTTCTCTAAAGCGTTTGATGATTATTTGTGGAATGCAGGTATAAAAAGAGAAGTAACTTGCAGGTACTCTCCTCAACAAAATGGAGTTGCAAAAAGAAGAAATAGAACTCTTGTAGAGTTTGCAAGAGCAATGATGAAAGAAAAGAATTGTCCAAATTACTTATGGGCAGAAGCTATCAACACTGCAACATACCTTGTGAATAGGTTACCTTGTAAAGCTTTGAATGGAAGAACACCTTATGAAGCATGGTGGGGTAAGAGACCTACTCTTGATTGTAAGGTATTTGGATGTTTAGCATATGTTTATGCTCCTTCACAATTGAGACATAAGCTAGAACCCAAAGCAGAGAAGTATGTGTTTATTGGGTATGCTGATAGACAGATGGGTTACAAATTGTGGAGTCCATCCACAAAGCAATTTCTTGTTACCAAAGATGTTACATTTGACGAGCAAAGTACATGGTATACAGGATCAACAAATGATTATGCAGATGTTAAATAAATACAAAGGAAAGGGAAGACAAAAGTAAGTGTGTATGAAGAAGATATTGATGATGTTGATTATAAAAGTAAATTGTAGGACAATGCTAAGGATGTGCCAAGATTTGATCCAGAATCAAATGTGGCTGAGACTTCAAGAAGTGAAGAGGTCAGAAGATCCTTGAGAGAAAGAAAAGAACCTATCAGGTATAGCTATGATACATCTTTCCTAACAACAAAAGCTTATGCTTACATTGTGAAGACAGAAGAGGATCCAATCACATATGAAGAAGCCAAAGGTAAACAGAATTGGGAGAAGGCAATGCAAGAAGAGTACGATGCTCTACTTGAAAACGAAACATGGGAGTTGGTGCGAAGACCAAAGAATCACAAGGTCATTGGATGTAAGTGGGTGTATAAAACAAAAAGGTTTGCAGATGGTAAAGTGTCTAGATACAAGGCTAGACTTGTGGTCAAAGGTTATGCCCAAACTTATGGGGTAGATTATGATGAAACATTTAGTCCTGTTGCTAAGATGTCTACAATTAGATCATTGATTGCTATTGTTGCTTGTAAAGGATGGAAGTTCTCACAATTAGATGTGAAGAATGCATTCCTGAATGGATACATTGCAGATGAAGTATACATGGAGCAACCAGAAGGCTTCATGGATTCAATTGGATCAGATTATGTTTGTAAGCTCAAGAGAGCTTTGTATGGGTTGAAGCAGGAACCAAGAGCATGGAATTATAGGCTTGTAAGTTCTTGAATGAATGTGGATTTCAAGCATCAAAGGCAGATAGTGGCTTGCTATTGAAGGCAAGTGAAAATGGATACATATACATGTGTATTTATGTTGATGATATTATTGTCACAGGTACAGATGCTCAAGGAATCAATGAGCTTAAGAAACAAATAGAGAAGGATTTTAAGATAAGTGATTTGGGAAACTTATCTTATTTTTTAGGAATGCAGATTGTGTATACTCAACATGGAGTATATGTTACACAAGAAAGATACTTGAAGAATCTTCTGGTCAAGTTCAATATGGAGAATTGTAAGTCTTCAACCACACCATTGGAGGTAAATCATAAATTGAGCAGGTACAGAGGTGAAGATTTTAATGACATGAAGAAATATCAGAGCTTGGTAGGTAGTTTAATCTATGCTACCTTGACAAGGCCAGATCTATCATATGCAGTAGGTGTGTTATCACAATTTATGCATTGTTCAAAGAAGAATTATTGGATTGAAGCTCAAAGGGTACTCAGATATATCAAAAGAACCCTAAGTGAAGGCTTGTATTATGGATTTACTTCTGATACAAGAATCAAAGTGTTTAGTGATGCAGATTGGGCAAGTGATTCAGATGATAGAAGGTCTACTCATGGGTATCTCTGTTATGTTGGAGATAAGTTAGTTTCTTGGTGCTCAAAGAAGCAACATACAGTTGCTTTGTCATCCACAGAAGCTAAGTATAAAGGAATGGTAGAGGCTGCAAAAGAAGTGATATGGTTAAAGACCTTGTTGAAGAGTTTTGGAACTGATCAGAGTACTCCAATTATTTTTGGAGACAATATGAGTTCATTGTATTTGGCAGCTAACCCTGTTTTTCATGCCAGGACTAAGCATATAGAGATTCAGTATCATTTCTTGAGGGAAAAGGTAATTGATAAAGAGATTGAAGTGTTGTATACTCCAACAAAAGAACAAGTTGCAGATATGTTAACAAAAAGCTTGGATGGACCTAAGCTACAGAGATTCAAAGAGATGGCAAGAGTAAAGAAGAATGGAATAATCACAATTAGTGATTGAGGGGGACCTGTTGGAACAAAACAATCTCAAATTGATGATTACAAAGAGCTTGAAGCAAGACTATGATCAGATTGAAGTGAAAGAAGTCATTTGAGAAAATGAAGAGAACTCAGAAGTAAAGCTTCTATACATATGTACATTATAGTTGGAAATTCTTGTAATTTGAGTATAGATAATCCTTAGGATGATAAGGAGTAATGTAATAGACATGGGATAAGTCTAGAACCATATGTATATAAGTCAAATATGTAAAGAAATACATGAGAGAGTCATTAGAAGACAAGTGTCATATAGATAGATGTGAAGAGAGTCACCTTCAGAAAATAGCGAAGAGTTTTTCGTAGATTTCTCTTAGTCTGATCATGTGGATAAAAAATCCTTTTGTACACATCTAATCTAGAAGCTAGTGCAGGTATGTTCAAAGTTTCATGGTCTAATTCCTTTCATGCTATGAGTATGATCAATAGGAACATGTGTATGTAAAGTCTGCAGGTGGACCTCTCAGAGTCGCGCACTTTTTCATGTCAATGTTTTGCTTAGATCTCAATGCAAAGTGTAAAGTTTTTTATGAGTGAGCATTCAAAATCTAATCAGAAGGTAAGGAAGCTATGGCTAAAAGCATTTAGCAAAACGGGATCTGTATTGTGAGAAATCAACCTTAGAAGTTACCTATGTCAAAGTCGCTTGTTTAGGAAGACAGTTTCTTACATACTTTTGATCTTAAGGATCAAATTAAAGTTTTAATGATTCTTTTGGAGGACTAATGGTTGATATGATTGCAAAAAGGTAGTGTGGAGATATGTGCATCATTAGTTTCAAGAAATCTAAAGATATGTGTAGGTAATGAAGTCAATTTCTGAAGCAAACTTTCTGAAGAAGAAATTTCTTCACTCAGAGAAGTGATAGTGAAAGTTTTGATAAACGAAGATAACATTTGTGTAAAGTTTGGTCCATAACTGATATAGAGGTGATCTTAAATCATTACAGATCAAACCTTTGGAGATTTAGAGGTCTCCAACAACTCGTTTTTGTCATATCAAAGTTACGGGGCAATCTTGACCTCAGTTTCGAGCCTGCAAGGTGGGGCCCACAAAAAAACAGGTCAATTTCAAAAACTGTAACTTGCATTGTCTTTGGCAACACTCATATATTCTAGGTCAAGAATTTCAAGCAATTTGTGTATTGTTGATACACGAAAACTGTGTTTTTCTGAGATCCAATTGTCACATCATAGTGCGATAGTGTTCAAGCAGAAGTGCTGCTTGTAGTGCTTTGCAGTGTTGTGAATTGCTGCAGAAATGGCAAACGCAGATGGAATGAGTCAGCTTATGAGTGATAAGTGTTGGTGTAAATCACAAGCCTACACATTTGGCTTGAAAGATATCTTGAAGACCCTACATATGTGAAGAAGCATAGGAACTAGTGTTAGTGGTTAATTACCACTTTATCTCCTTGTAAAAGTCAAATTGACTTGGAATCTTTTGTAATCACCTACCAAAAGGATTCATGGAAAAACGTTAGCTATTTGATTGAAGGAATATCTCCTAGGATATAGGAGCTTGATCATAGGGAGCCAAAAGTTTGAATTTGAATTCAAATTTTTACTCATTCTCTATAAAAATGGTCATGGAAAAATCGCGGGTAGAACTCATCACTCCCGAGCTTCTCATTACTGATTTTGAGTGTGTCTGAGACCTACACTCTAGCCCACACCTATCTACACCATTAAACTGATTTTCATGCCAATGGATTTGTATACAAGTGTTCATTAATACATACATTCACATTGTTCATTTCTGAGTTCTCTGTCATACTACTCAAAAGTCTGTCAACTTGTGGAGTGCATATCTCAGTCATTTCTTCATCAAATTCAGTGATTCAAATCTTGTTGGATCCAACTTGAAGTTATCTACATGCTATCAAAGTTTGAAGATATTCTATTCAGTCATTTCAGAGAAATATGCGTCGAGGTGATCATTGGTCAAAGTCTGCTACAGTCCTAAAAAATCAGGGGTATAGCTTTACTTGCTAAATTGATTTCTCTTAGCATAGTTTATCTTTTTACATAATTCCACTTGGAATAGTTAGCTTGCTAAGATAATTAGATACCCCTAAAAGGAATTTTTCCAATTCCTACTGTGCTGGTCATACTGAGCAAAATACCCAGCAGGTGTCAAGACATAAATAGAAGGTTTTCTTGAGATTGTGAGTTTCAAAGTTATCTGTTTTGATTCAATCATTGCACACATCACTTTCAAAGTACATAGGCCATTTTATGGTGTCATCTGAAGCAAAAGAGGGCTGGTACAAAGCAGGTTTTGTTAGTACCTACTCAATCTCTTGGAGCATCCATCCATCTTTCCCAGCAATAAGCTGGACAAGAACAACTTCCATGCTTGGAGATTCAGAATGATGAATTTCCTTATGGGAAAAGGCTACTGGAAGTACGTCAAAGGAGAGAATGAAAATGCTCTACAGTTACCAGAAAGGAATCAGACTGCAGATCAGGTAAGAGCATATGAGGAATGGAATCAAGAAGCATGAAAGGAAATGTACTGGCTATTTGTTAGCATACAAGATAGCATGATTGGACACATATAGGATGCCAAGACTCCAAAAGAGGCTTGGAATAGTTTGGTCACATTGTATGAGACCAATACAAAGGCACGGAAATTGCAACTCAAGAACGAGCTGCATACATTGGAGAAGAAGAGCATGTCGTTAAGTGACTACACCTTGAAAATCAAAAGCATATGTGAGTCACTTGCATCTATTGGTGTGAATGTAGATGATGATGATAAGGTGGAAGTGTGTCTTCGTGGTTTAGGAGCTGCATATAAGCAGTTCAGAACTTCCATACAAACTAGGGAAAATATTCTGAATTTTGTTGATCTGGTATCTATGCTGATTATTGAAGAAAAGAATCTTGGTGAGGATTCAAACTCCCAAGGAAAATCTAGTTCTGAGTAGGTATTCTACTCTGGTAGAGGAATAGGCAAAGGTAGAGGTTTTGGAAGTGGAAGAGGAAATAGTAACCAAGACCAAAGTCAAGAACAGAATCATGTAGGAGGAAGAGGATAATTTCGAGGCAGGGGGAGCCAAAGAGGTCACAGAAATTTCCATATAAATGATTCAGGTAATGATAGTAAAGGATGTTGGAATTGTGGTAAACCTGGACACGTTGAACATGATTGCAGGTTGAAGAATCAAAATAACAGAAGGCAGCAAAACAAATATGCATCCACAAGTGAAGATGATTCCGAGAAGCTGTTCATGGTTCAACATCACATGATGAATACAATGTCTGCTAGTATTTCAAAATCAAATGATAATGTGTGGTATGTTGATTCAGGTGCTTCAAATCACATGACCAGTCATGCTGAATGGTTTAGTACTTTGCAAAAATTGCCAATTCCTGGATATGTTGAAACAGGTGATGACACATCACATCCTATTGAGCATATAGAAAACATAGCACTATCGATGGAGGATGGAAAGGTAAAACATCTTGCAGATGTGCTGCATGTTCTAAATATAACAAAGAATCTGGTTTCTGTTGGACAAATGGTTGACCAGGGATTACAAGTCAGGTTCAATGCAGATGGATTATATGTAGAAGAGTACAAGTAGGATGGATGATTGGTTGCCAAAGGAAACAAAGTGGGTAGGATGTTCACCTTAAATGTGAAGATTCCTGAATTGAATTCAGCCATGTTTGCAAAAGGTGCAGGAGTTATTGCAGTTATAGAAATGTGGCACAAACGGATTGGACATGCAAACTTGCAAAGGCTAAAATTGATGCAGTCAAAGGAGATTGTCCATGGACTACCAAATTCAAAGTTGCAGAAATGCAAAAGGTATGTGCAGCATGTCAATTTGGTAAACAGTCAAGTGTGTCATTTCCACATGACAAGCATGTTAGTGAGAATGTACTAGAAGTAGTACTTACAGATTTTTGAGGTCCAGCAAAGACCACATCTATGGGCGGTTGCAGGTTTTATGTTACTTTCATTGATGACCATACACGCAAAGTATGGGTATATTTCATGAAAGAGAAGAGCGAGGTGTTCACTCACTTCCAGAATTTTAAAGCTATGGTGGAAAAGAAGATCTCATCGAGGAGGTGAATACATGTCAAATGAGTTTAGCAGTTTTTTTAAAAATCATGGAATTTGGCGTCAGTTTTCATGCAGGTACACACCACAACGGAATGGCATTGCTGAATGCAAAAATAGACATATTGCAGAAATAGCAAGAGCCTTGATGCCTAAGAAGAATATGCCTCATTGTTATTGGGTAGAAGTTGTGCATACTTTTGTGTACATCATGAACAGAACTCCGACTGCTGCTGTACATCAAGTTACACCTGAAGAGAAGTTTACGGATAAAAAACTAAACTTATCACATCTGAAAGTTTTTGGCTGTATTGCATATGTACATGTCCCAGATGAATTGAGGACGAAGCTTGATCCAAAAGCAGAAAAGTGTGTCTTCATTGGATACTCCCTTGAGCAAAAGGGATATAAATGTTATAACGCACTCACACGACAGCTAAAGGTGAGCAGAGATGTGGTATTTGATGAAATTCAAGCTTCTATGCAGATGCCAAAGAAGGACTGAGTCTTGAAACAAATGACAAAGAAAATGCTGAAAAATCAAGTGCAAAATCTCAGGTTTTGAGTGGACCGGATGCATCACCAAGCAATAGCTCCAACTCAAATCCATGAAGTGGAAGATTACGTGGAAATTTCAGTCCAGAAAATTCATCAAATACATCCAAGAAAGGTAAAGAAAAGCTTTCTGCTGGTCATAAGACATGTGCAAGTTTTGAAGATGTTGATGAATATTGAAGCGGTTCAAAAAAGACTCTTGATGAGGAACTTGGATTGCCCTCTGTGAAGACTCCAGGAGTAAGAAGGGCACATGCAGATGATACAAGGAGAAGTGACCCAAGACCAAGCAGATCTGGGAGGATGCGGAATTCAGTGCAACGATTGACATATGATAGTTACATGGCTCGTCATTGTGCCTACATGACAAAGGTAATACAAGATGTTGAACCTTCTTGCTTTGAAGATGCAATTGGAATTGCAAATTGGGAAAAATCTATGGATGAGGAGATGGCTGCACTTTATGGAAATGATACATGGAAGCTGGTTCCGTTGCCACAAGGAAAGAAACCCATTGGCTGCAAATGGGTTTACAAGGTAAAGCATAATGTTGATGGTAGCATAAGCATGTATAAAGCACGATTGGTAGCTAAAGGATATGCACAGACATATGGCATTGATTATGAGGAAACATTCAGCCCTATAGCTAAAATGTCTACTGTCATGACATTTGTTGCATTAGCTATAGCAAAAGGATGGACTTTGCATCAGATGGATGTGAATAATGCTTTCCTACATGGTGAGTTACAGGAAGAAGTATATATGGACGAGCAACAAGGATATGAAGATTCAAAGCATCTAGAATATGTTTGCAGGTTGCAAAAGGCTTTGTATGGGCTAAAGCAAGCCCCTCGTGCATGGCATGCAAGGATTGCTGATTACTTAACCAGCATTGGGTTTTCTATGTGTGATGCAGATCACTCACTATATGCAAGGAAGGCTGATGATGGCATCACTATTGTGGCTATTTATGTTGATGACCTGATTGTAGGTGGTGATAATGAAGGAAGCATCAAAGAGGTAAAGCAACTACTTATGTAGGAATTTGACATGAAATATCTTGGTGTGTTGCGCCATTTCTTGGGCATTGAGTTTATACATACAAAAATAGGTATATGGATGTCGCAAAGGCAATATGCATTGAATATGCTGCAAAAGTATGGTATGGCTGATTGTAAGCCAATTTCTATGCCATTAGATCAGAATTTGAAGTTGGATACTACATCAGGTGAAGCATTGGAAAATGCTACTATGTACAGGAAAATTGTGGGAAGTCTTATATATCTCACAATTACAAGGCCTGATCTAAGTTATATTGTTGGACTTGAAAGTCAGTTTATGCAGGTTCCTAGGAAGCCACATTTGGATGCTATGAGGTGCACTCTACGTTATGTGAGTGATACTTTGGATTATGCATTGTTTTATGAGGCTGGTGTAGATTTGCAGGTTTATGGATACACCGATGCAGATTGGGCTGGTAGCATTCCAGATAGAAGATCTACTAGTGGTTTTCTATTCTCACTTGGGAGTGCAGTTCTTACATGGAGAAGCAAGAAGCAACCCACTATTGCTTTGTCGAGTACAGAGGCTGAGTATAGAGGTGTTGCAATGGCAACATGTGAGGCATCACGGCTAGAAATGTTACTTGCAAATTTAGGTGTGGAAGTGGGAAAGCCTATCACTATCTATTGTGATAATCTTAGTAGCATACAGTTAGCACGGAACCCTATTTTCCATGCAAGAACAAAACATATTGAGGTACATTATCACTTCATTAGAGAGAAGGTATTAGCAGGTGATATTGATCTTGTTTATGTGAGAATAGATGAGCAGGTTGCAGATATTTTCACCAAAGCACTTGGAGCTGAGAAGTTGAAGAAGTTTCGGGAGATGCTTGGATTACAGGATATGGCATTGAGCTTGAGGGGGAGTGTTGAGATATCAAGCTCAACATGTGATGATCCAGGATGACACGTACTAGTTTTTCGTTTCTGTGACATGTATAGTGGTCACGCCGGTATATGTCATGGATACTTTATTGAGCTTTATTAGATTTATCTACCGAGAGTGATGGCACATTTGTTCCTTGCAAGATCACTCATTCGTGGACATTAGGTTTTTCCTTATGTACTGATCTTTATATATTGCACTTGTATTCTTGTTTTTAGGTCATTCTTGTACATTCCTTTTTATGTAATAGAAGAAGAAGAAGAAGATCATTCTTCCTTGCCTCAATTTGTGTGTGTGCTTCTCCTTGAGAGTGAGAGTGTGTGTGTGAGCTCTCTTCCTTATCTCCTTCCTCGTGACAAATGCAACTACTTACCGATAGAAGAATACATGGTGAAGATCATCGAGTTTTGGATCTCCAGATATGCCACAGTACTGGATTTAGCCATTAAAATGACAAATAAAATTTTGAGTATGCTACTTAAAGTATTAAAGGTATTTAAACATGCATTGTATACCTTTTTGAACTTTATTAGAATTAACCAGGGAGAAGATGCCCTAGTTTTTTATCTATCTATTATCCCTAGTTGCTTAACGCTCATGGCAATATACTAAAGACTTATGTTTTTGCTGAGTCCATACATGCAAACATTCGAAGAAGCATTCTTTACAGGGTTTTTTGAAATGGACTCGGAAATATTTGTCAAAATGTCCTCCAATTTAAATGCGCGACTGGTGGCCTATGATTGAGCTTCTTTGCAAATCATAGACAGGCACTAAATGATGGAGTCAAATCATCTCAATGGCATGAACTAGTGGTATGTGAAGCTAATTTGCTAAATCACTAAGAGCAGAAAGTGATTCAAACGTACTCACGCCACTGGATTCTAAAGCCTATCGGGGACAATAGAGTTCAGGAGGGGGGTGGTGTTGAGGGAGAGTCAACTAGAAAGAAAAGACAAAGAAAATCAAGACAAAAGCTTCACTAAAGAGAATATATATGAAGACATATCTCTATAGGAAGCCCCGTAGGGGCACACCACACCCATCTCTCCATAGAGCCCCGCAGGGGTGAACAACTGATGGGTTCCTAAGCCCAAGGAAAAGATGATTGTGAAAACCTTTATTTTGCTCAAACCCCTCGCAAACGGTCCACTTTTGTTGCTTTAAGTCACCAATTAGTACTTGAATGTACCCTAAACCTCTCCTCGCAGGCCAATCAATAGAGAATCGATAGTAATAACCTTTAGTCTCATAGTCTATTCACTTCAGTCGGACGAAAGCAAAACCAAAAAATAAATAAATAGGAACTTTAAGAAAACATCTTGTCATTCTCTTGTTAAAGTGTGTTATTTAATTTATTCTTTTGTTCCTTGCAATGAAGCTGTCAGGATATCGTTTGAACAATGCTTTGTTATAAGCAAAATCAAGGTTGACAAAAAAGACAGTAGCGATTTTATCATATATATCCATTTAGTTTGTTATTTTCTATCATATATCTTCGATATGCTCTTGCCTCATATAACTATGAAATTCCCCTTGACTATGCCATTCTACACATAAACATGTGCATATCAACATTAGATTCCGCGTATAAACAGTAAGCAAATTACACCTTCATGATCTAGTGTACCATCCGTTCTGTCAGAAATGTTCAAGTATTCTTTCATAAGAGTCATAAGGAGAAATCAAATCAATGCATAAATCGTCAACAAGCCGTCAACAACTACTGCGCTTAAAAGCATTTGTACAGATTTGTCGATTCATCTAAACATTTTCAGAAGTATATCAGACAAACACATATGCTTCACTCATGAAAAGCTTTTCACAGCATGAAATCAATATCCTACAGTGCTTGTGGTCACCGAAAAATCAAAGGAATGATATCATCAATCGAAACATTATTTCTGCTGATCTAAAGAAGTCAAACAACAGCTCTTAAAATTAAAAACTGATCAAATCGTAGTGTGATCTGAATCGATTTTCTTCGTATAGGATAAAAAAGTTGAATAAGACATAGTCATATCGATGTGCCATAGTTAACTTAAAAAAATCTTTATCTCAATGATCTTACGCATCAGTTGCATCTCCCTTGAGTTCTCGATGACGTCCAGGGCATCAGCTTTGTTAGAAATTTGTTCGCATGTTATTGAATGATAAACTCATGGTTGTCTCCTGTTGGAAATAAACGTCGATCAGCCGCAGCAACGTTTACAGTTTGGCTCTTCGAATCCTCCTTGTAGTTTGATCAAAACTCCTCTCCATCATATGGTTGCCAGATTGTTGCTGAATTGTATATCCATGGTGGCTTCATTCTTCAGCGGCCAACGTCCAGAAGCGCCAAATCTTCCAGCACTTCAGCATTCATCCACAAATCCATGCTTCCGCAATAGTCCTGCACCCTTTCCCAATCGCTCCGCACTTCAATATATGAATCAGATGTCTAGGAAAACCTTGTCGGCCACCATCGGAAGGTGGGCAGCGCGCTTAAAGCGAGGCTTTCCCCTGCGGAGAGAGGCTATGGTCGAGTGGGAACGAGAAACCTGAGGAGTCAGCAATGGAGTGAATGCATCCAAGGACTCGGAACGCGCAGAGGAGGGGCGAGCAGGCTACTCCTGTAGTATCTGGGTGCCCCCACTGGGGAAAGGACTGATGACGGCCCGAAAACGAAAATCAAGAGAGAGTGATTCCGCGACCCCTCGCCTCTGCATAAAGGGGCATACCCCCCCCTTCAATAAATGAGAACATGGCCAAAAAAACCACCTCTGCCCCAAGCAACGGAAAGTGGCCCCCCGTCAATATCAATGGCAGCACAACAAATATAACTGGCCAAGTAACTGCACATGTCACAACCACTGCGCCCAATGTCACAGCATACAAAAGTAATGCTAGAATAAAAGAAAGGGGCGGCATAATGTCCAATGTAGCCTGGTCCGTTGAAGACCTTGTCAGTATTCTTCCAGTTGGAGTGGTATCAAAAAAACTCATAAGGGTTCTAAAAATGCTGCTCAGCATTCTCTCATAGAATGCTTGGGCAGCCTTCAAGCTAAAGAGTGCCGTGAGAAATGCTCGGGCAAAAATGAGCACCCAACTTCCCATAGACAGAAGTGCATAAACCAATATGAGGATACCTCCATTGAATGAAACCAAGGAGGTTTCATGCGAGAGCCAAAAATCTGCGCATAAAGAAAGTGCTTGTGCAACTACTTGCACAGCAAGTATTAGGAACATAAACCATGCTCCATAGGCACTTGTAAGATATTTCCAGTAAACATCCCATCCAACTCTACCGGCTTCTCTCTTCTCATCGTCAACAAGCTTTGCAACCTTGTCATTACCATTCACCCTTGAGAAAGAATCTGAGCTCCTCCCCCTTTGAATTTGCTCCTCTGACCTTGATGAGTTAGAACTCAACCGTCTAACAAGTTTCACGCTGTTTTCATAAACCCCCATAGATAAGCTTGTTGGAGAATCTATAGCTGAATCATCAGCTTCGATAAGCACTTCTTCTGGTTCCTAATCCACTTCTCCAATACACCGGTGTAGCAGACCACACCAAATGTCCCCCAGGCCTCATGTCTGTAGGAGAGCTCTACACACTCCAAATACTTCTCCTCCATCATCAAACCCACTCTTCAAGTGCCTGAAATCAAACGCATTTTCCTGCCAAATAGAACCACATTAGTGCATTAAAACCAACCATTTTCTGAGCTAACATACTTCCCTCTTCTTATTTGCAAAGTCGTCCTCGACGAGTCACTTTTGCTGCAATCTAATCCAAACAGCCATGAAAACATCAGTGCACAACTAGTTTGCATACCTTTCCATCGAGCCATTATTCCAAGTGGACCTGCACTCATTGAAGCTATTAGTGCTAAAAAAAATCACTCATGAATACATACAAATCAGTCATTTCCAAAATCATCCAAGAACATGCACATATATGCGATTCCATTTCAGCCATGCATCAATTTGCTCATACATTCCATTATGAAAAATGGTCTCAACCAAAATAACACATGCATACCTTTCCATGTTTTACACATGCAACTACCATTGCGGAAAACAGAAAAGGAAATACCGAAATAAACAACAACAACTGAAATGAATCCAATCGGAGATGCAAAAATACCCAAAATGCATACCCCATTATTGCATCTACTATTCGCTATGTACAATCATTCCATGACTAGACACTTCCGAAGAATGCCCATCGTCGTCCTACAAAAGCCCTCGAGACTCGAGTGCAAGTGAAGACATACATCAGAACCCTAGAGTGTCACACATACTAGAAAAACCCTCAGATAGAGCACACAAGTTATAAAGCAAGACCGTTGCATTACCTCGCTAAAGCCTCATCCATAAGTACATATAGAATATCCGTGCCTTCAAGAATGTTGATTCAAAGTGAGCTGATCTGTCGCAAGCCAACACATACCAATCACACAAGCAAATAACGTTCCCTTCCAGGCGATCATCGCCCTCTCCTCTCTCTCTCTCCCCCTCAGGAGTGGGGAATAACTTCATATGAAAATTTTATTTTAATCACACGTTGGCCTACATTGACAATGGATGTGATTCGTGGACCTGACCACCCGATCAGGTTGATTCCACCCATCTACCAACGCAATGCAGCGCACAACACACAAACACACAATGATAACACATAACATATATCAGCTAGCCCATAACGAAGCTGGATGCGGCTCGTGGTCGTGACTACCCAGCCACGATGGCTCCACCTACCTACCAACCCGTTATGGCGCGTAGCTAAGACACAAACATATACCTCCCAAGCCTATGGCGAAACTAGCTGCGGCTCGTGGTCCTAACCACCCGGCGAGGATAAATCCACCCACCTACTAGCCCACCATAGCGCATTGGTACGATCACAACAACACAATATTTTTTCTTTTCTTTTCTTTTCTTCATTTTTTTTTCATAGTTAATTAGTTCACCCAAGTCCTGAGAATTAGGGAGAGGAAGAAAGGGACTTTCCCACTTTTCCCACACATACATGCAAAACATATACGCACTAGCCTTTGACAGATCAACCACCTCTTCACTCCATTCTCTCAATTACAGACACTACATATATATTCATTGATTTGACTTTTCACTCGGTAGCTACAACCGGCTAAGCCTTAGTCCCTCGTATACCTATCCTTAGATGTTCTAGAATGTGAGTCTCTGGGATGTCTCATGTAGCCTCACATCGTACTCGCATCCCGACAACTTCCCTAAGGCGAGTCAGGCTCAACTTCAGGAGCTCCGTCATCACTCTCTATCGTTAGCACATCTGCCCAAGCCCATGTGATATCGTTTTCCTCGTTAGGCATTTCCCTCGAAGGATCGAAATAGTAATATCGATCTCCCACCCATCCTACATGTCGAGTCAGGTATTCCTCAAAACACTCAATGTAAAATGCAACACCCAAACCCTGGTTTATAAAGCATACCAGCCAATGCGCTTCCTCAACATCGTATTCCGTCCCAAAGTCGTCGACATCTATGTCCATGCGGGCGAATGTTTGGTCCGAGAAATATACCCTTAGCTCGTACAAATAGAGTTGCGTTATTTGGTCTGCCATTTTGTTACTTAGCTCCTAACAGTTTCTACGCAACATAAGAAAAATAATTAGAAGTCCAAAATTCTTGAGCTAGCAAGGAAGAATATTTATGACACACAAATCATAGCTTACATATGCGCATATATATATATATATATAATACTATACATGTATGTACAAGGAGTCTACTTCGTCATTTCGTTTGGATCTCGTCTAGCTTCTCCCGTCCTAATATCACTTGAAATATGGTTTAACTCGAAGCGCGTTAACCTTCACGGGAGCATATTCTTCTCCTAAATCTTGAATTTGCATGGAACCATTGGAATTGAGTTCCACCACCTTAAACGGTCCTGCCCATCTTGTTTGTAACTTCCCTGGGAATTTATAATATTTACTATCATAGACTGATACCAAATCCCCTTCTTGAATCGCATAGGTCCTGAGATTCCTGTCATGCCTCTCCTTACGTCTCTTCTGAATAGCTTCCAAACTTTGCTGTGCGATGAGTCTCTTTTCTTCCAGCTTGACCAGTTGTATGTACCTCTCTTTTAATGACTCTTCCTCGCCCAACCTGGCCTCAATAGCCACTCTTAATGTTGGTACTTCTTTTTCGATGGGAAAGATGGCTTCCTCGCCATATACTAGGGAGAACGGAGTGCTCTTGGTCGTCACTCGATAGGATGTTCGATATGCCCACAAGGCTTCCAAAAGTCTATCATCCCAATCTCTCCTATGCACAGCTACTGTCTTTGTCAGAATCTATTCAAGAACTTTGTTGGTGACCTCCACTTGTCCATTTTCCCTCGAGTAATATGGAGTGCTCTTTCTATGTTTGATCTTATATAATTCCATTAACTCCTTGATCAAATTGTTGACGAAATGTGTTCCTCTATCACTCACTATTTCCAACGGGCATCCGAATCAAGTGATAATTTGTTCGTATAAAAATTTAGCCACATCAACAGCTCGGTCAGTCTTCAGAGCTTTGGCTTCCACCCACTTGGTAACATAGTCAGTACAGACCAAGATATACCTATTGGATCTTCGTCGTGAGGGAGGATCAATAGGCCCCACAAAATCAATTCCCCATTTCTCAAACGGCTTAAGAGCGAGCACCGGCGTGAGAGGAGCAGCACGTGCTAATGTGGGTTTGCCCATTCGTTGGCATCTGTCACATTTCTTACAGTATGTATGTGAGTCTTTGAACAATGTTGGCCACCAATACCCAGCTAATAAAATCTTTCTTGCCGTCAATTCACCAGCAAAATGCCCACCGCAAGGTTCGTCATGCAAAGCCCTCAACACTAGGTTTGCTTCTTCTTCCTCGAGACACCTCCGATAAATGCTCTCATGAATAAAATATCGATAGAGTTGCCCCCCAATGATGCTATGGTGCTTCGCCAATGCTAATAGTTTTTGCTTCTCTCTCTTGCTTGCTCTTGGCGGATATTTGGTAGTGCACAAGAAATTCACCAAGTCAGCATACCAAGGTATTTTAGCATCAACCTGGAATAGATGCCCATCAGGAGCATCATCGGGCACACCAAAGATTGGCTCCTCATTAACAATTCGAGATAAATGGTCAGCCAATATATGCGCTTTGCCTGGTCTGGTTACCACGGTGAACTGAAATTCTTGGAGAAGTAGCATCCACTTCATCAATCGCCCTGATAGCTCGGGTTTATTAATGATATACTTAAGGGCTTCATGATCCACATAAAACGTGAAATGCTTTCCCATTAGGTAATGTCGATACTTGTTCACCGCGAAGATCATCGAGAGACATTCCTTTTCTGTAGTCGTGTAGTTCCTCTCAGTGCTATTCAAATTGCGACTTGCGTAGTAAATAGGATGGTCCAACTTCTTTTCATCGGCTTGGCATAGTACTGCTCCAACCGCAGTATGAGAAGCGTCGGTATGCACATGAAATTCTCTCGTCCAGTCGGGTGCTACCAAAATCGGTGCATTTATCAAGCTTTCTTTGATCGATTCGAATTCAACTTGACACTCTCCAGTCCATTGGTATTGTTGGTCTTTCCTCAAAAGATTCGTCAGTGGTGCCGCTATGGATGCAAAATTTAATATAAAACGCCGATAATAATTCGCATGGCCCAAGAATCCTCTGAGTTGCCGCAAGTTTTGTGGAGGTGGAAGTTGTCCGATCTTTTCCACTTTATCCTCGTCGACCGCGACTCCTTTTTCGGAAATAACATGTCCCAAAAGCAATCCTCTTCGTACTCCAAATGTACACTTTTCAGGATTTAATGCGATGCCTTTTTCAATGCTTCTTCTTAAAATAGCTTCAATCCTCTCCATCATGTTTTCATCGTTGCCTCTGATCGCAAAGTCATCGAGAAATATCTCCATCCAATCCTGCAAGTAGTCTTGATATGCAGCTATCATTGCCCTCTGGAATGTGGCCGGTGCATTGCATAATCCAAATGGCATCACACGATATGCGTACGTACCCCATTCTGTCGTGAAAGTAGTTTTTGATTGATCCTCTTCATGGATTTGGATCTGGTTGTATCCACTGAAACCATCCAAAAATGAGTACAATTTATGGCCAGCCACTCTGTCCAAGATTTGATCAGTGAAGGGCAAGGGGAAATGATCCTTCTTTGTGCGCTCGTTCAACTTTCGATAATCTATGCAAATACGGATTTTCTTATTTTTCTTTGGAACCACTACAATTGGTGATACCCACTCGTTGGATGCGATGGGATATATGAATCCTGCCTCCAATAACTTAGTCAATTGCAGCTTGATCAATTCCGAGTAGACTGGATTTGTCCGCCTAAGTCGTTGACATATTGGTCGTGTGCCTTCTTCCAAGTCTATATAATGTTGGCAGATTCGGGGATCAATTCCTCTCAAATCACTGTATGACCATGCAAAGGCCTTGCCGAAATTTTTAAGTGTCAACTTAATACCATCTCGTACTTCATCTGGTAGCTCTGACCCCAGGCTTAAGAACTTCTCCAGAAAAACTTCCCATTTTTCCAACTGAGCTTCTCGCGAATATTCCTTATTCCGTGATGACACTGTGATTGGAATGTGCTCTCCGATCACGCGTGCATCTCTGGCCAGTAAATCATTGTTTTGTTCTGTTTCGATTGAACCTAATTTCTTTAATTCAGCTTTTGCAATGGCTTCCGACGCTTTAGTCTTACTCTTCGCTCCTTTTTCCGATTCTCGACTTCTCTTTAGAATCTCTGCTTCTAGCATTCTAACTTTTTCTCTCAACTGTTGCACTTCCATCGTCGGAGCTAACTCTAGTTTCAGCTCTTCTCTTGAAGTTCCCTTCTCCAAGGATTGAGTAGCTTTGTTTTTACTTGCGTCTATACTCAACATGTAGCACTCAAATTCTCTTGTATGCGTCAACCATCCTAGCAACTCCTGATCGGAGTCGTCGTTATAGATCAATGGATTTTGATATTCTCCCATCTTCGTGTCTTGATTCTTAAAGAGCTGCAAGTTGAACCCGTCTTGAAGCAGATTCTTGTAGGTGTCCGTGTTCAAAGAAAACCTAGCTCGTGCAATCTCGTGCCTTGCTTTCTCCTTTTCTTTCTTTTCCATTTCATCCACTATTATTGTCTTCTTCTTGTTGCTTGAGGGTGGGGATACTTGTATTTGAATCCGATCAAACTTTGGCCCTATTGAAATAAAACCCGTGCGCCAGTCATGCACACATTCGGCTTGCACCAACCATGGCTGTCCAAGTAGGATCGAGAAGGTAGCCTCTGAGGTCCTTGGTCTTACTATCAGATAATCAACTTTAAACTCTAAACCGCCCATAACTGTGCTTACATTCTTCAAAAGACCCACAGGCTTCACTTGTGTTTGATCTGCCATTCTCAGGGACATCGGCGTTTCTTCCATGTGGTTGAGGCCTAAAGCTTTCATCATGAACTCAGTCATAAGGTTGACTGCGGCTCCACTATCTAACTGAGCACCAGGGACTGCATATCCTTTAATTTCGACCGTCACAGCTGGAGCATTTGAATCAATTTGCGTCGTAATACTTTGAATGATTCCTTGGACATCCTTATCTTGTCTCTTTTTATCTCGAGCTTTCCTCGGCTTCTTAATATATTCGTTGTAGAATTGTTTCCTATAAGCAGGTGAACATTTCAGCAATGTGCCAATGTCCAGCGTGACTTCCGTGTCAGCGAGCAACTTTACAATATCTACTTCTTCCGAACTTTGTCTTTCCTTTCTACACTTCAGAGCCCTTAATCTTTCAGGGAATGGCGCTAGGCCCGGCACAAACTCCTTGGTCACGGGTGGAAGAATCTCAATCTCTTCCCCATCCTCAAGCTCTTGCTGCTCAGCAAATCCTCCAACTTGGTTTTCTACCTCTTCACGCTCAGCGATCTTCTCTTGACTCCCTTCTTCACCTTCGCCTCTTGGATTCTTCTTCGAATACTCTTGAGTCCGTGTGACTACTGCCACAGTTGGATCTTTGTGTGGTTTCTTGGCCTCGTACGCATCCACAAAGTGCATTGACGAGCTAGAGCCTTCTTGAGGGTTCGGTGTCTTGAACACTACTCCGATCGTAGGAACGTGCTCTTGAGCTCTTGATGTGGAATGCATCTGAGTATCAACATAGTTCGAGGACCCTACTGGTCCTTTTTCCTTGCCGGCGGCGGCTCTTCGTTTTGGAAAATCTTCATCAAAGTGGCCCTCCCCACTACAGTACCTACATAGTGGGGTATAATCAATTGGTTTCTTTTCGTTTGGACATCTAGATTGAGTATGGCCAAAGCCATGGCATCTCCACCACTGGATTGGACCATCTCTTCTTTGATCACGCGCGGCTCCTCTTGGATAGTCTCCTCCTTGACCCTGAGCACCATATCCATAAGTCGGTCTGTTTTCCCAACGAGATGTAGGTGGTACACTTTGAGCGGGCAATCCCATATAAGGCCTTTCTCTTGTATCTTCTGATTTCATGGTCCTCTCTTCATAGGCTCTCTTGTTGTAACATCGGTCCTCTGTGTGATTGGTTCTTCCACAAAAAGTACAACGCATCCTAGGTGGTGATCTATCTGTGAATACTCTTGAGACTATAGCGCATTCTGAAGCCAAATGGCCGTAACCATGACACTTTCCACACCATGTATTTGATCGAAACACTTGATTCGGGTTTGTTGTGACCTCTGGTTTTACTGTGTATGTCTCCTGAGTTATTGTGGCAGCTTTTATAGCTTGTGTGACCAACTCCAATATTCGTTCTTCGGTTAGCGCAGGCTTTACCTCGCCTGGCGTGCTAGTGGCAGCTACAAAAGCTGGAGTCGTCAATGCGGGACTTCCGTGACCAGGATCTTTCATCGGTATGTTTCCTAGGCTTCCCATTGGCTCGTATAAGAGTTCCATCTTCCTTTGTTGGCATAATTGTACTTCCTCCCAAAGTCTCGCTTGTTCCTTAGCATCCATTAAAGTTGCAGGTCTTGTTAAGCTGATGTGCTGCTGTGCCGTAGGATCTCTTAATCCCGAAATGAATCTTCGTTTCAATGTCTCATCGTTCGGGGCATTCGCGCCCATCTTTCTTACTAATGTTTCCATTCTCTGAATGTAGTTATCGATGCTCTCATTGACTCCTTGTCGCAAGTAATCCATTTGTTGGGCCAATCTGTCTTGGAAGCCTTGTCGTCGAAACTTTGCCAAGAAGGCTTCCTTGAGCATTTGATAAGTTCCACGCTCTTGTGGTGTCAAGTTCCCATACCAATTGGCTGCCTCATCACGGAGAATAGCCGGAAAAATTCTCAACCTTTGATCCGGGTCGACTACATCATTGGCCTCACAGGTAACCTCAAACAACTGGATAAAACTATCTGGATCTTCGTCCCAAGTACCTGAGAACTTGGTGAAGTCCCCCAAGTGAACTGAAATCCGCTGAGCCATTTCGAACAGAGGTGTGATGTCGATATCGCTTCGATCCCAGAAATTTAATGCACGTGGCCTCAGGATCCCTCCTTCAAACTTTTGCACTTGATTCGCGACCCTCCTACGGGAGTACACGTTTTTGGCCGATTTCTTCGATCCAATCGAGGTCCACTCACCTGGCGGTTCCCACCTTCTCCTTTCTCTTTCAAGGGCTCTTCTCTGAGCGCGTTCCTCTCTTTGAGTTTGTGTTGCTCCTGACGATGAGCTCCCCTCGCTCATGTACTAGATCTTGGGGTCCGCAAGCTCGGCCAACATGTGGCGCTAGGTGAACCTATGGCACTCTCTTATAGAGACGTACCAAGCTATTCCCGGAAAATGCACCAAAATGATGGGTTCCTAAGCCCAAGGAAAAGATGATTGTGAAAACCTTTATTTTGCTCAAACCCCTCGCAAACGGTCCACTTTTGTTGCTTTAAGTCACCAATTAGTACTTGAATGTACCCTAAACCTCTCCTCGCAGGCCAATCAATAGAGAATCGATAGTAATAACCTTTAGTCTCATAGTCTATTCACTTCAGTCGGACGAAAGCAAAACCAAAAAATAAATAAATAGGAACTTTAAGAAAACATCTTGTCATTCTCTTGTTAAAGTGTGTTATTTAATTTATTCTTTTGTTCCTTGCAATGAAGCTGTCAGGATATCGTTTGAACAATGCTTTGTTATAAGCAAAATCAAGGTTGACAAAAAAGACAGTGGCGATTTTATCATATATATCCATTTAGTTTGTTATTTTCTATCATATATCTTCGATATGCTCTCGCCTCATATAACTATGAAATTCCCCTTGACTATGCCATTCTACACATAAACATGCGCATATCAACATTAGATTCCGCGTATAAACAGTAAGCAAATTACACCTTCATGATCTAGTGTACCATCCGTTCTGTCAGAAATGTTCAAGTATTCTTTCATAAGAGTCATAAGGAGAAATCAAATCAATGCATAAATCGTCAACAAGCCGTCAACAACTACTGCGCTTAAAAGCATTTGTACAGATTTGTCGATTCATCTAAACATTTTCAGAAGTATATCAGACAAACACATATGCTTCACTCATGAAAAGCTTTTCACAGCATGAAATCAACATCCTACAGTGCTTGTGGTCACCGAAAAATCAAAGGAATGATATCATCAATCGAAACATCATTTCTGCTGATCTAAAGAAGTCAGACAACAGCTCTTAAAATTAAAAACTGATCAAATCGTAGTGTGATCTGAATCGATTTTCTTCGTATAGGATAAAAAAGTTGAATAAGACATAGTCATATCGATGTGCCATAGTTAACTTAAAAAAATCTTTATCTCAATGATCTTACGCATCAGTTGCATCTCCCTTGAGTTCTCGATGACGTCCAGGGCATCAGCTTTGTTACAAATTTGTTCGCATGTTATTGAATGATAAACTCATGGTTGTCTCCTGTTGGAAATAAACGTCGATCAGCCCCAGCAACGTTTACAGTTTGGCTCTTCGAATCCTCCTTGTAGTTTGATCAAAACTCCTCTCCATCATATGGTTGCCAGATTGTTGCTGAATTGTATATCCATGGTGGCTTCATTCTTCAGCGGCCAACTTCCAGAAGCGCCAAATCTTCCAGCACTTCAGCATTCATCCACAAATCCATGCTTCCGCAATAGTCCTGCACCCTTTCCCAATCGCTCCGCACTTCAATATATGAATCAGATGTCTAGGAAAACCTTGTCGGCCACCGTCGGAAGGTGGGCAGCGCGCTTAAAGCGAGGCTTTCCCCTGCGGAGAGAGGCTATGGTCGAGCGGGAACGAGAAACTTGAGGAGTCAGCAATGGAGTGAATGCGTCCAAGGACTCGGAATGCGCAGAGGAGGGGCGAGCAGGCTACTCCTGTAGTATCTGGGTGCCGCCACTGGGGAAAGGACTGATGACGGCCCAAAAGCGAAAATCAAGAGAGAGCGATTCCGCGACCCCTCGCCTCTGCATAAAGGGGCATACCCCCCCCTTCAATAAATGAGAACATGGCCGAAAAAACCACCTCTGCCCCAAGCAACGGAAAGTGGCCCCCCATCAATATCAATGACAGCACAACAAATATAACTGGCCAAGTAACTGCACATGTCACAACCACTGCGCCCAGTGTCACAGCATACAAAAGTAATGCTAGAATAAAAGAAAGGGGCGGCATAATGTCCAATATAGCCTGGTCCGTTGAAGACCTTGTCAGTATTCTTCCAGTTGGAGTGGTATCAAAAAAACTCATAAGGGTTCTAAAAATGCTGCTCAGCATTCTCTCATAGAATGCTTGGGCAGCCTTCAAGCTAAAGAGTGCCCTGAGAAATGCTCGGAAAAAAATGAGCACCCAACTTCCCATAGACAGAAGTGCATAAACCAATATGAGGATACCTCCATTGAATGAAACCAAGGAGGTTTCATGCGAGAGCCAAAAATCTGCGCATAAAGAAAGTGCTTGTGCAACTACTTGCACAGCAAGTATTAGGAACATAAACCATGCTCCATAGGCACTTGTAAGATATTTCCAGTAAACATCCCATCCAACTCTACCGGCTTCTCTCTTCTCATCGTCAACAAGCTTTGCAACCTTGTCATTACCATTCACCCTTGAGAAAGAATCTGAGCTCCTCCCCCTTTGAATTTGCTCCTCTGACCTTGATGAGTTAGAACTCAACCGTCTAACAAGTTTCACGCTGTTTTCATAAACCCCCATAGATAAGCTTGTTGGAGAATCTATAGCTGAATCATCAGCTTCGATAAGCACTTCTTCTGGTTCCTCATCCACTTCTCCAATACACCGGTGTAGCAGACCACACCAAATGTCCCCCAGGCCTCATGTCTGTAGGAGAGCTCTACACACTCCAAATACTTCTCCTCCATCATCAAACCCACTCTTCAAGTGCCTGAAATCAAACGCATTTTCCTGCCAAATAGAACCACATTAGTGCATTAAAACCAACCATTTTCTGAGCTAACGACAACTGTGGGAAGTACACAATAGGCAAGGACAGATCAAGGCCATCAATTATCTATGAAGAAGTGCAAGAAGATATCTAGCAGATCCAGAGCCCCAGGAAGTGTTGGTGCAAAGTTCAAACCTACACATTTGGCTAGAAGTTCATGAATATTTGAAGCTCCATGGAAACCATTGCTAGGGAGATTTTATCCTTTACCATTTCTAAAAGTCATTTTTGACTTGGAAGAATCATTATAGCCACCACCAATCTAGTGGAGTTTATTAGTTGAGAAGTCACGACTCAAATTTGAGAGAATATATCCTAGATTGAAGGACCACTTTTAGTGAGAGCCAATGAACAATTCAAATTCAAATTTGAAATCACTCAACTATAAAAGATGGTTGGAAAACTCGCGGTACATGTGACTCTATTTCCGAGTTATTCATTGCCACATTGTAAGAGAGTGAGTTCTACATTGTAATCTACACTACTCACCATCATTAGGCATTGATTATCAAGCCTATGATCTTGTATAACATTGTTCTTTAATAGAATAGGTCTACATTACTCATCTATGGTCTCTCTGTTATAGTCACTTATTCTAGTCAACTTGTACTGCCCATATCTCAATCACTCCTTCACCGTTTTTAATGATCTATAGCTTGTTGGAATCAAATCCAAGTTCTCTACGTGCCCACAAACTTTGAAGGCAATCTATTCAGCCAATGTGGAGAAAAGCACATTGAATCACTCACTAGTCAAACTGTATAGAGGTCCTAAACAATCGGGGGTAATGATTTGATTGCTAAATTGATTGCTCTGTGTATAGTGTATCATTTTATGTGATTCTACTTGGAATCATTAGCTTACTAAGTTAACTAGATACCTCTAAAAGGAATTTTTCTAATTCCTACTTTATTAGAAGCACTGAGCATAACAAGCAGCAGGTGTGTGAATAAAAATAGAAGGTTTTGATTGATCCTTCAAGTTGGAAGTAGTCTGTTTTGATTCAATCATTTCTCACATCATTTCCAAAGTACATAGGCACTTATATAGTGTCATTGGAAAGCTAAGAGGGCCCACAACTCAACTCTGAAGCTACAAGGGGCTGGTACAAAGCAGGATTTGGGAGTACCTACTCATTTCTTGGAGTGTCCATCCATCTATCCCAACAGTGGTATCAGAGCAAAGCTAAGGTAAAGTGGGAGATGGTTTTCCTTCTTTCATTGATAAATTGGAGAGGAAAAACTACCAAGCATGGTCCTTGAGGATGAAGACATACTTTCAAGGAAGGAGCCTCTATGGATACATCTCAGGAGATGAGGAGATGCCCATATTCAGAAGCAAAGGACAACTTACAAGAGAGGAGCATGAAAGACTCAACACATGGTGTGCCAAGGATGCATTAGCAAGGTCTTACTTACTTAACTCAATCTCTGATTTTCTTCTTCCACATATTAGGAACTATAAGACATCCCAAGAGACTTGGGAAATATTGTCTTCTTATTTCTCTTCCAATACAAGGGCTAGGAAGAACCAATTGTGGATTGAGCTTACCACTGAAAGAAAGCAACCCAAGCAAGGCATCTCAGAGTATGTGACCAAAGTCAAAGACGTAGCAGATCAATTGGCAAGCATAGGAGAAGAAATTGAAGAGGAGCAGATTGTAAGACAAGTAATCAATGGTATTAAAGCTGATGATAAATGGGAGAGCTTCACAACTACCATGGACTTGTACATGGACATGCAGATTCTAGGCCTTACCACTCTCATGGGGCAACTATTTACCCATGAAGCCAAGCTCAACAAGAATGGAGATTCATCAAGAGGTAATAGTTCTTTTGCCCTATACACTGATAAAAGTAAGTCCAAAGAGAAAGGGAAGAACAAGAAGATTGAGGATGAAGGAGCTACCTCCCAATCCAACTATGCAGGGAGAGGTAGAACCTCAAGAGGAAGGGGTAGAGGAGGTAAGCAAGGAAGGTGGAGACCCTATAACTCCTCACCATGTAATATTTGTGGATTGTCAAATCATACTACAGATGAGTGTTACAGGAACTTCAAGAATCAGAGAGGTAGAGGATATCAAAGAGGTGGATATACACAATCAAGAGGAAGATTCAATCACCATCAAGGATACAACAACAACTACAACAACTACTACAATAGCAACTACCAAGGAGGCTACAAATCAAGGAAGGATTACAACAACTACATAGAGAAGCAAGAAGATTCTCTTTTAATTATGAACATGACTTCAAAACCAGGTATAAATGATGACCATCTCTTCTACATTGACTCGGGATGCTCAAACCATGTGGCAGGCAATGTAGCTCTTCTCTCTGACCTTAAGGAACCAAAGGGTAAGCATCAGGTACAAACAGGTGATGACACCAAGCACTCAGTGATTAAAGTAGGAAATGTTAAGACCTCTGATGGAAACAAGAATCTGTTGAGCAGGGTTCTATATGTACCTACAATTACAAAAAGATTGATGAGTGTTGGATAGATTGTGGAAAAGGGTTTCCAGGTCAGGTTCAATCAATATGGAGCATTTGTGGAGGATCCTCAACATGGATTCAAGAGAATTGCCAAAGGAGAAAAGACAGGTAGATTATTCACTTTTGAACTTGAAGATACAAGGAATATTTCACTTTATAGTTACAAAGATCAAACACTCTCAGAGCTTGAAATTTGGCACAAGAGATTAGGGCATGTTGGTGAAGAACTTTTAAAACAAATATGTAGAGATCAATGTGTGCTTGGGATACCTAATGTATCCAAGCAACACATGATTTATAAATGTGGTGCTTGTCAGTTTGGAAAATCTCACAAGTTACCCTTCTCAAGGAAAGGCTACATGCATGAGGACTACCTAGAACTTGAGCATACAGATGTATGGGGACCAAGTAAGGATCCCTAAATTTCTGGATCAAGGTATTATGTATCTTTCATTGATGATTATAGTAGGTGGACTGTATTGTACTTTATGAAGCACAAAGATGAAGTATTCAGTTTCTTTAAACAATATCTTGCACTTGTTGAAAACCAAATAGGGAGAAACCTAAAAAGATTAAGGTCAGATGGAGGAGGTGAGTACTTCTCAAATGAGTTTGATGCATTCTTGCAGGACAGAGGAATCAAGAGAGAAATTACAACAAGGTATACTCCTGAGCAAAATGGGTTGGCAGAGAGGAGAAATAGATTAATTGTTGAAACAGCTAGGTCAATGTTAAATGAGAAAAAAATTACCTAATTACTTGTGGGCAGAGAGTGTATCTACTGCCACTTATCTTGTAAACATGTTGCCATCTAAATCTCTTTATGGGATGACCCATATGAAGCATGGCATGGTAGAAGTCCCTCACTTGATCATTGCAAGATCTTTGGATGTGTAGCTTATGTGCATATCCCTTCTCAGATAAGAGGTAAGCTAGACCCTAAGGCAGAGAAGTGCATTTTCATAGGGTATGACTTGAATCAAAAAGGATACAGGTTCTACAATCCTTCAAACAAAGGATTTATGGTCAGTAGAGATATTTTCTTTGATGAGAATGACTCTTGGTTTGAAAGTGAATGCACGAAAGTAAAGCTACCTTATTTCCAAGCCTCACTAAGGAGGAGCCTGCTCAAAATGGAGACATCAGATGATGAGGACATCATCAACCTAGAAGAGTTCAAGGCATGGAAGTCCAAAGGCAAAGTCAAGATGAAGAAGTTGGAGGATATACCTGAATCATCCAACCAAGCAATCAGAAGATCACAAAGGGAGAGCAAGAAGCCAATCAGATATGGATATGACACTTCCCTAGTTACTAAACACTCTATTTATCTTGCAAAAGACTTGTCATTTGAAGAACCATCATCATATGAAGAGGCAAAGGACAAGGCAGAATGGAAGCAAGCTATGGATGAGGAAATTGAAGCACTCAAGGAGAGTGATACTTGGGAACTAGGACCGAAGAAGGAGTCTATGAAGGTAATTGGTTCTACATGGATCTATAAGATCAAAAGGAATTCTGATGGGTCAATAAGCACGTACAAAGCTAGACTTGTGGCTAAGGGTTTTGCACAAACCCAAGGAGTTGATTATGAAGAAACCTTCTCACATGTGGCCAAAATGCCAACCATCAGGGTATTCGTAAGTGTGGCTGCATCAAAGAATTGGAACATGTATCAGTTGGATGTAGAAAATGTTGATATATTTAGGTCGTGATGTGTGTGAACACACTAGGACCGTCGGGGCACTTTTTTCCCTCTTTAGGAGGTTTTTTTCCCTCGGCTTGTATATACGCCTATTGCCCTAATGGGCTACTTATCTTTGTAAATTCTCTAGTAATACATTCAGTATTGTGTGTTTGTGCTCCAAGCTTCTTCTTCTTCCTTGTGCTATTCGTGTGCTTCTACAGACGTCTAACTCCAACAATTGGTATCAGAGCAGCTCGTCGCTTCATCTAGGGCGCCGTCGACACTCCTCTGTTTGCAGTCTCAGAATCGCACGAATTTTGGTGAGCATACTCAGTGTGTTTCCGCGATCAAAACTGCTTTGCTTTGTGGTGCCGAAATCGCGATCTGAGCTCGTTTCGGCCTCCGAACGCACTATCGTAGCGCTTGTGCAGGCTATTTTGTCTTTTTGTGCCAAAGGTATATGCCAGTTTCTGTTCGCCAGTTTAAGTGTCTCAAAGTCTGCTACAGGTCTAGCAAAACTCATCTGGGCAGTTCTGTTCAACTTTTTGAGATACAGTCAATTTTCTCCATCAAGGTATTTTAGTCTGGCTGAAGCACTGATGTATTCCGTATGTTGGCTCTTGAGGATAAGTTGGATGGTACCAACTACCCATTATGGGTTTATATGATGCGACATGTTTTGGTTGCAAAAGGATTATGGAACATTGTGCAGGGTGTTGAAAGATGTTGTGTTACACCTGTAACGATAGATACTGCAAATACAGATGATGGAGCTGATGAAGATGGTGTCGAAGATGATATTCCGCAGATTCCTATTCGTACTGTTGTTTCTGTTGCATCTACTGCAGAGCAAATTTGTTGGGATGGCAAAGATGCCCAGGCACATGCATTGATAGCTTTGTCTGTCAAACATGCCATTATTCCTCATATTCGCTCTTGGAGAACAGCTAGGGATGCTTGGGATACACTTACCACATTGTACCAAGCTAGGAATGAGGCTCATGTTGCTTACCTCCGAAAACAATTGGAGAGTGAGCACATGAATGAAGGTGATTCTATGGACAGTTTCCTAACAAAGATCAAAGATTTGAAGGAACAGTTGATTTCTGTTGATGAGTTTATACCAGATAGCTCACTTCTGCAAACCGTTCTGAATGGTCTTCCTGATTCATATCAGAGTTTTGCTTCTACTCTTTGGTTGATGATGAAAGGCAATCTGAGTGCCTTATCATTTGAGGAGTTAGTCTTTGTTCTGTTGCAGGAAGATCAGTCCAGGCAGAACAGGTCCATTATGTGTGTTGTAGATCAAGCTTTCCTGGCTAGTTAGAAGGGCAAAGGAAAATGGAGCTCTTCTACTAGTAAGCAGAAATCTCCAAATGCTGCACATTCGAAAAACCAAGATAAAGATGAGAAGAAATCAGAAAAGTAGAAATTGTTTTGCAAGTACTGTAAAGGGAATGATCATATCATAAAGAACTGTCCAAAACTGGCTGCAAAAGAGGCAAAGAAAAAGGAGGCTGGAATGGTTGTTGTAGAAGCCTCTACACCAAAAACAGAGTCTGCTAATCTTGTGCAGGAAGAAGAATGGGTGTTTACTACTGTTTGCAGTTTTGACCCATCTTCTCATGAGCAGTGCATGTTTGCAGTGGACTCAAATATTTGGTACTTTGACAATGGGGCGACCAAACATATTACCTCGCAGCGCAGTTTCTTCTCTTCACTCGAGCCTACCCCTACAGGGAATATTGTCACATGCGCCAACAACTCCTCTTATCCTGTTATGGGAGTTGGTAAGATCATTCTGACTACTGTTGATGGTAGTTCTTTCACCTTGTTAGATGCTTTATTTGTGCCAGGGATCAAGAAGAATCTGCTATCAGTTTCTGCATTAGCCAAGATTGGCTTGGTTGTGAAATTCGTTGATGACAGGTGTACAATTCATGATCTATCAAATGGCGATGTGATTATTGCTTCTGGCATTTTATGTGGTGGGTTGTATAAGCTCATAGACTATGAAAGATCTGTGAATGATTCGGCATGTGCAGTTCGTGATTCTCAGGCTATGTCAGATGCAAAGCTTTGGCATGCACGCTTTGGTCATCTGAATTTTGCTAGTTTGCTACACCTGCAGAAATCTGATATGGTGTCTTCTTTGCCCAAGCTTGAGGCACCTGGAAAACATGTATGTGAAGGCTGTATTTTGGGCAAAATGCAGCGTTCCTCCTTTCCAAAAGATGGTTCAGTTCGGGCTATGCAGAAATTGGAGCTTGTACATAGTGATGTCTGTGGTCCTATGCAGACACCCTCTTTTGGGAATTACCTTTACTTCATCACTTTCATTGATGATTTTTCCAGGCATGCATGGGTATATCCACTCAAAGCAAAGTCCGAAGTGTTCATGTGCTTTAAACAGTTTTTGGTTTTGGCTGAAAATCTGTCAGCATGTAAAATGGGCACCCTCCGTTCTGATCGAGGGGGGGAATATATGTCTTCTGATTTTAATGCATTTCTGGCTGAAGGTGGGATAAAACACCAGTGTATAGTGTCGTATACACCTCAACAGAATGGAGTTGCTGAACGAAAGAACAGGTCACTCATGGAGATGGCGAGGTGCATGGTCAAGAGTCAGGCTTTACCACATAGTTTCTAGCTTGAGGCTGTCATGTGTGCAGCATATGTACTGAATAGGTGTCCCACTAAAGCGCTGCAGTCTATCACTCCATATGAGGCTTGGCATGACCACAAGCCATCTGTTGCTCATCTGTGTGTTTTTGGTTGTTTGGCATATGCATTAGTGCCTGAACAACATCGCAGAAAATTGGATGATAAGGCAGTAAAATGTATTTTTGTTGGGTACAGTTCTGAAAGTAAAGGCTATCGTCTGTATCATCCACAGACTAAACACATTCTGGTTAGCCGTGATGTTGTCTTTGTGGAAGATCCTATTCAGCCATTGCTTTCATGTACTAAGGAGACATATGTTAGCTCCAAAGACATGTATGATACGTTGATGCCTCTTTTTACAAGTGGATAGTCTAGTGTTGGTCCTAATGAGGCAACTTCTCAGCCTTTGTAAGTTTCATGTGATGATGCATATCATCCCATTTCTGATGAAAATTTACATGATGCACTTGTTGATGAGAGAGCTGATATTGAGCACGCAAAAACTATGCCAAAATGGCTGGTGCAAACTTTGCGTGACAGCAAATTAGATGCACCTTTGTCATATCGTACTCGTTCAGGCTCTCATAGTTCCTCCTTTGCATCAGATTGCTATGCTATGGCTGCGTCTAGTCACTGTGATGAGAATGAGCCTGTTTCTTTTGATGAAGCACAGAATTCAGAAAATTGGATGGCTGCCATGCAATCTGAATATGATGCTATAATGAAGAATGGTACATGGTCTTTATGTGACTTTCCTCCTGGCAAGAAGGCCATTGGCACTAAGTGGGTATACAAGCTGAAGCGTAAACTTGATGGTACAGTTGACAGGTATAAGGCTAGGCTTGTTGCAAAGGGTTATGCGCAAGAAAGAGGCATTGATTCTGATGAGACCTTTGCACCTACATGCCGTATGACTACTGTTCGGAGCATTTGTGCACTTGCAGCCCATCATGGTTGGAATGTACATCAGTTGGACATTAAAACAACATTTCTGAATGGTGACTTGCATGAAGAAGTGTATGTTTTTCAGCCCCGTGGCTTTGTGCAAAAAGGGCATGAAAACCACGTGTGCAGGTTAAAGAAGGCATTATATGGTTTAAAGCAAGCACCACGTGCTTGGTATGAGAAGATACATGCCTATCTAGTTGCACATGGTTTTGTGAACAGTCCAACTGAAAGCACCTTATATGTTAAGCGTGCTAATGATGTGCTTCTGATCATAGTTGTCTATGTTGATGACATGCTGCTCACTGGTCCTATTGAGAAGCATATTGCTGATTTCAAGGCTGATTTGCATGCCTCATTTGAGATGTCTGATTTGGGGCATTTGCATCACTATTTGAGCATTGAGTTTATGCAAGTTGATGGTGGAATGGCTTTGTGTCAAATGAAATATATTGACACATTATTGCAGCGTTTTGGCCTTGAAGACTGTAAGCCTATTGCCACTCCTATGGAGACAGGTTTACGATTGAGTCTTCATGATGCTGGAGATGCATTTGATGTTGTTCTCTATCAGTAGGCTGTTGGATGCTTGATTTACTTATGCATTACTCGGCTAGATATTCAGTTTGTTGTCTCATAGATGAGCAGGTTTATGCATTGCCCAGGAGTCACGCATTGGAAGGCAGTTAAGCGCATCTTTCGCTACTTGAGTGGTACTCGGCTACTTGGGTTGTTTTATCCCAAGGGGGGATCACTACCGCTAGATTTGCATGCTTTTTTTGACTCAGATTGGGTTGGTTGCTATGACACTCGTGTGTCCACTAGTGGTTTTTGCTTCATGCTTGGTAGCTCATGTATATCTTGGTTGAGCAAGAAGCAGCCTACTGTGGCCACTTCCAGTTGTGAGGCTGAGTATAGGGCAGCTTTCACAGCGATTGTTGAGTGTGTGTGGCTCAGACGCCTTATGGCTGATTTGGGTGTTGGCCAGTCTTCTGCCACCACCATCTTCACTGACAGTCAGAGCGCATTGGCAGTTGCGAGGAACCGTGTGTTCCATGCTCGCACTAAGCACATTGAGGTGCATTATCACTATGTCAGGGAGAGGTTCTCTGTTGGGGAGATCAGCTTGGCATATGTGCCCACGCAGGAGAACATTGCAGACCTTTTCACGAAGGCTCTGCCCAGGGAGAAGTTTGAAGCTTTCCGCAAAGGTTTGGGCTTACTTCCTTTTGTGGAATGATTTCCACATAGCTTGGCACTTCCTTATACATGAGTGCTAGCTCCTTATTCACCGCATCACTCCCAAGGGGGATTTGTTGATATATTTAGGTAGTGATGTGTGTGAACACACTAGGACGCTAGGGCACTTTTTTCCCTCTTTAGGAGGTTTTTTCCCTCGGCTTGTATATACGCCTATTGCCCTAATGGGCTACTTATCTTTGTACATTCTCTAGTAATACATTTAGTATTGTGTGTTTGTGCTCCAAGCTTCTTCTTCTTCCTTGTGCTGTTCGCATGCTTCTACAGACGTCTAACTCCAACAAAAAATGCATTTCTAAATGGTTGGATTTCAGAGGAGGTGTACATGTCTCAACCTCTTGGCTATGAGGACCCAAACAAGGTAACATATGTGTGTAAATTGAACAAATCTCTTTATGGATTGAAGCAGGTACCTAGGGCATGGAACCATAAGTTGACTACATACCTTCAGGATCAATGACTTATCATGAACAAAGCAGATACATCTCTATTTATCAAAAGAAGTAATTTAGAGGTAATATACCTATGTGTATATGTTGGTGATATCATACACATAAGTAATGATGCTAATGGCGTCAAACTGATTAAGAATCAGATGATGCAGGAGTTCAAAATTAGTGATCTTGGATCACTAAAATATTTTCTTGGACTTGAGTTAGTCTATACTAACTCTGGAATTTATATTACTCAGAGAAAGTATATACAGGACATGTTGAGAAATTTCATTTGCAGGATGCCAAAGTTGCAAGTACTCCAATGGAGGTAAATCTAAAATTAAGTGCTCATGAAGGTGATGTTCTTGAGAACATTGCAGGATACCAAAGCATAGTGGGAAGCTTAAATTATGCTCATTGACAAGGATTGATATTTCTTATGGATTAAGTGTTCTAAATCAGTTTATGCACAAACCTAGGGCACCTCATTTGGAAGCTGCCAAAAGGATTTTGAAGTGCCTTAAGGGCACTCGAAATCAAGGATTGTATTTTCCTTATACATCATACTTGGACATCAAGATATATTCAGATGCAGATTGGGCAAGTTGCAAAGATGATAGAAGGAGTACCTCAGGATACCTATCCTTTGCAAGTGATAAACCTATATCATGGTCTTCAAAGAAGAAACCTACTGTTGCTTTATCTTCTATAGAGGCAAAATATAGAGGATTCGCCAATGCTACTCAAGACGCCATATGGATCAGATTGTTATACATAGATTTGGGTTTGCATACTACATCTCCAATGACTTTTGGAGATAATACAAGTTCATTACATCTTGCAGCAAATCCTATTTATCATGCTAGGACCAAGCATATAGAGGTCCATTATCATTATGTGAGAGAAAAGCTATTAAGCAAGGAAATTCAATTGGCATATGTATCAACTAATATGCAATGTGCAGATTTATTGACTAAAGCATTAGATGATACAAAACTTTGCAGGTTTAAGTCAATGATTGGATTGCACGACATTCATGAAGGTTGAAGAAGAATACCAAGCCAAAATGTTTGGCTTGAGGGCGAGCTATTGGTGCAAAGTTCAAACCTACACATTTGGCTAGAAGTTCATGAATATTTGAAGCTCCATGGAAACCATTGCTAGGAAGATTTTATCCTTTACCGTTTGCAAAAGTCATTTTTGACTCGGAAGAATCATTATAACCACCACCAAATTCATGGAGCTTATTAGTTGAGAAGTCATGACTCAAATTTGAGAGAATATCTCCTAGATTGAAGGAGCACTTTTAGGGAGAGCCAATGAACAATTCAAATTCAAATTTGAAATCACTCAACTATAAAACATGGCTGGAAAACTCGTAGTACATGTGACTCTATTTCCGAGTTCTTCATTGCCACATTGTAAGAGAGTGAAGTCTACATTGTAACCTACACTACTCACCATCATTAGGCATTGATTATCAAGCCTATGATCTTGTACAACATTGTTCTTTAATACAATAGGTCTACATTACTGATCTATGGTCTCTCTGTTATAGTCACTCATTACAGTCAACTTGTACTGCTCATATCTCATTCATTCCTTCACCATTTTTAATGATCTATAGCTTGTTGGAATCAACTCCAAGTTCTCTACATGCTCACAACTTTTGAAGATAATCTATTCAGCCAACTTGCAGAAAAGCACATCGAATCACTCACTGGTCAAACTTTGTAGAGGTCCTAAAAAATCGGGGGTAATGATTTGATTCCTAAATTGATTGCTTTGTGTATAGTGTATCATTTTAAGTGATTCCACTTGGAATCATTAGCTTATTAAGCTAGTTAGATACCTTTAAAAGGAATTTTTCTAATTCCTACTGTACTGGAAGCACTGAGCATAACAAACAACAAGTGTGCGGACAAAAATAGAAGGTTTTCATTGATCCTTCAACTTGAAAGTAGTATGTTTTGATTCAATCATTTCTCACATCATTTCCAAAGTATATAGGCACTTATAGTGTCATTGGAAAGCTAAGAGGGCCCACAACTCAACTCTGAAGCTATAAGGGGCTGGTACAAAGTAGGATTTGGCAGTACCTACTCATTTCTTGGAGTGTCCATCCATCTATCCCAACAGGAAGGTGCTTCAACCTCTTGATCTTCAAGAGGTCCAGATCAAAGGCTATAAATCCAAACCTTCATACCTTCCACTAGTTGCATGCGTGGCAGACCGATTTAACACAGCAACCCAGATTTAAAGAGGTTATTGGTGAGCTAGACTACAAATCGATTTTAGTTCATCTCCAAGGGTTGCAAGTGGTGAAAAGAAAAGAAGAGGCCGAAACCAATACAACAGGTCCCGAGTTATGATCAGTTCCTTGAACACTAGTAAAACTATATCATTATGACTTCCACAGGAGCTGACAATGGTCAACTATAAAGAGGCTATCAGTTAGTAAGGAACTGGATCAACTACAAGCACAGAACTAAAGACAAGAAGCAAAGCCTATCAAGGGACGACAGAGACAAAGAGGGGGAGAGTGTTGCAGAGCCAAGAAGAGCAGAGATGCAGAGAAAGAAAAGGGCCCCAAAATTTTTCTGATTCGGATACTTTATTTTTTATATAGTCACTTTGTAATATATTTTCCGATGTAAATGCACTAGAGGAGTCCTCTAGATGCATATCCATAGATATTTGTATCATTACCCTTGTAAACTAGTAGGAAATTAGTCTTTTAGTCAATAAAATGCCGGTCTCTGTGAAAGGACCATTTTTAGGGCACAAGTATATAAGTCATTTTGTAACTCTTTGTAAAGACTTTTTGCCATTGTGAAGAAGGAGAGCATAAATTCAAATTTGTTTCTTTTCTACTGATTTCCTCCTTCTCCATGATCTTTTGTGTGTGTGTAATGCTTGGAATGTGTGTAGAGGACTGTTATCTATCCCTTCCCGTCACTTTTGTACTGTAATGTGTATGTGAGCCATCACGAGTTGTGCAATGAGTATTGGTGTTTCCTACCATTCATTGTTTTGCACATAACTTGAAGAGCGTTTGTCAAATTCAAGTAAAAATACTACCATTACATGCGTCTCATGGAGAGCTTCAAAAGGAACCCGCTATTGGCCATATTCAGAGTTTGAAGCTGGGAGAAAAGATCGAATTTGTGCTTACTATTGTAAATGGTATTGTGACATGCATTTTCAGAGAACTAGTGAGTTAAGAAGGTAGTTAAGTCTTTTCACATGCATCGTAGCTCAGCCACTTCACTTTCCATCATGTGCGCACATGTCCTCATACACTTGGTTCATGTGGTTCCTCGGATTGATAATTAATCGTGTATCGATCCACCACTATATGCACTTGTGGGGCGATTGAGATTTAGTCTCATCGACACAAGTCCCTAAGGCTTCACGGCTTAGGTACACACCTTTTTTTTAAGTCATGTTCATAATGAGAAGAGAATCCTCTTGATCCTCTGTATAATTGTTGAAATCTTTTCTTGATTTTTATCCTCCTTGATAATTGTTGTTGTAATTGTTGTTGTAGCCATGGTTGTATCATTGATTATGGTTGAATCTTCCTCTTGATTGTGAGTGGCCACCTCTTTGAAATCCTCTTCCTCTCTAGTTCTTGAAGTCTATTTCGTCCTTTTGTGCCAAAGGTATATACCAGTTTCTGTTCGCCAGTTTAAGCGTCTTGAAGTCTGCTACAGGTCTAGCAGAACTCGTCTGGGTAGTTCTGTTCAACTTTTTGAGATACAGTCAATTTTCTGCATCAAGGTATTTTAGTCACCGGCCATGGCTGAAAGCAGTGATGTATTCTGTATGTTGGCTGTTGAGGATAAGTTGGATGGTACCAACTACCCATTATGGGCTTATATGATGCGACATGTACTGGTTGCAAAAGGATTGTGGAACATTGTGCAGGGTGTTGAAAGACGTCCTGTTACACCTGTAACAACAGGTACTGCAAATACAGGTGTTGGAGCTGATGAAGATGGTGTCGAAGATGATATTCCGCAGATTCCTGTTCGTGCTGCTGTTTCTGTTGCACCTACTGCAGAGCAGATTCGTTGGGATGGCAAAGATGCCCAGGCACATGCATTGATAGCTTTGTCTGTCAAACGTGCCATTATTCCTCATATTCGCTCTTGCAGAACAGCAAAGGATGCTTGGGATACACTTACCACTTTGTACCAGGCTAGGAATGAGGCTCGTGTTGGTTACCTCCGAAAACAGTTGGAGAGTGAGCACATGAATGAAGGTGATTCGATGGACAGTTTTCTTACAAAGATCAAAGACCTGAAGGAACAATTGATTTCTGTTGATGAGGTTATACCAGATAGCTCACTTGTGCAGACCGTTCTGAATGGCCTTCCTGATTCATATCAGAGTTTTGCCTCTACTCTTCGATTGATGATGAAAGGCAATCCGAATGCCTTGTCATTTGAGGAATTAGTCTCTGTTCTGTTGCAGGAAGATCAGTCCAGGCAGAACAGGTCCATTATGCGTGTTGCAGATCAAACTTTCCTGGCTAGTCAGAAGGGCAAAGGAAAATGGAGCTCTTCTACTAGTAAGCAGAAATCTGCAAATGCTGCACAATCGAAGAACCAAGATAAAGATGAGAAGAAATCAGAAAAGCAGAAATTGTTCTGCAAGTACTGTAAAGGAAATGATCATATTATAAAGAACTGTCCAAAACTGGCTGCTAAAGAGGCAAAGAAGAAAGAGGCTGGAATGGTTGTTGCAGAGGCCTCTACACCAAAAACAGAGTCTGCAAATCTTGTGCAGGAAGAAGAATGGGCGTTTACTACTGTCTGCAGTTTTGACCCATCTTCTCCTGATCAGTGCATGTCTGCAGTAGACTCAGATGTTTCCAGTACTTTGACAGTGGGGCGACCAAACATATTACCTCGCAGCGTAGTTTCTTCTCTTCACTTGAGCCTGCTCCTACAGGGAATACTGTCACATGCGCCAATAACTCCTCTTATCCTGTTATGGGAGTTGGTAAGATCATTCTGACTACTGCTGATGGTAGTTCTTTCACTTTGTCAGATGCTTTATTTGTGCCAGGGATCAAAAAGAATCTGTTATCAGTTTCTGCATTAGCCAAGATTGGCTTGGTTGTGAAATTTGTTGATGACAGGTGTACAGTCCATGATCTCTCAAATGGCGATGTGATTATTGCTTCTGGCATTTTATGTCGTGGGCTGTATAAGCTCATAGACTATGAAAGATCTGTGAATGATTCGGCATGTGCAGTTCATGATTCTCAGGCTATGTCAGATGCAAAGCTTTGGCATGCACGCTTTGGTCATCTGAATTTTGCTAGTTTGTTACGCCTGCAGAAATCTGAAATGGTGTCCTCTTTGCCCAAACTTGAGGCACCTGGAAAACATGTTTGTGAAGGCTGTATTTTGGGCAAAATGCAGCGTTCTTCCTTTCCAAAAGATGGTTCAGTTTGGGCTATGCAGAAATTGCAGCTTGTACATAGTGATGTCTGTGGTCCTATGCAGACACCCTCTTTTGGAACTTACCTTTACTTCGTGACTTTCATTGATGATTTTTCCAGGCATGCATGGGTATATCCACTCAAAGCAAAGTCCGAAGTGTTCATGTGCTTCAAACAGTTTTTGGTTTTGGCTGAAAATTTGTCAGCATGTAAAATGGGCACCCTCCATTCAGATCGAGGGGGGGAATATATGTCTTCAGATTTTAATGCATTTCTGGCTGAACGTGGGATAAAACACCAGTGTACAGTGCCGTATACACCTCAACAGAATGGAGTTGCTGAACGAAAGAACAGGTCACTCATGGAGATGGCGAGGTGCATGGTCAAAAGTCAGGCTTTACCACATAGTTTCTGGCTTGAGGCTGTCATGTGTGCAGCATATGTACTTAACAGGTGTCCCACCAAAGCGTTGCAGTCCATCACTCCATATGAGGCTTGGCATGACCGCAAGCCATCTGTTGCTCATCTGCGTGTTTTTGGTTGTTTGGCATATGCATTAGTGCCTGAACAACATCGCAGAAAATTGGATGATAAGGCAGTAAAATGTATTTTTGTTGGGTACAGTTCTGAAAGTAAAGGCTATCGTCTGTATCATCCACAGACTAAACGCATTCTGGTTAGCCGTGATGTTGTCTTTGTGCAAGATGCTATTCAGCCATTGCTTTCATGTACTAAGGAGACATCTGTTAGCTCCAAAGACATGTATGATACTTTGATGCCTCTTTTTACAGGTGGACAGGCTAGCGCTGGTCCTAATGAGGCAACTTCTCAGCCTTTGCAGGTTTCATATGATGATGCAGATCATTCCATTTCTGATGCAGATTTACATGATGCACTTGTTGATGAGAGAGCTGATATTGAACAGGCAAAAACTATGCCAAAATGGCTGGTGCAAACTTTGCGTGACAGCAAATTAGATGCACCTTTGTCATATCGTACTCGTTCAGGCTCTCATAGTACCTCCTTTGCATCAGATTGCTATGCTATGGCTGTATCTAGTCTCTGTGATGAGAATGAGCCTGTTTCTTTTGATGAAGCACAAAATTCAGAAAATTGGATGGCTGCTATGCAATCTGAATATGATGCTATAATGAAGAATGGTACATGGTCTTTATGTGACTTGCCTCCTGGCAAGAAGGCCATTGGCACTAAGTGGGTACACAAGCTGAAGCGTAAACCTGATGGTACAGTTGACAGGTATAAGGCTAGGCTTGTTGCAAAGGGTTATGCGCAGGAAAGAGGCATTGATTTTGATGAGACCTTTGCACCTACATGCCGTATGACTACTGTTCGGAGCATTTGTGCACTTGCAGCCCATCATGGTTGGAATGTACATCAGTTGGACATTAAAACAGCATTTCTGAATGGTGACTTGCATGAAGAAGTGTATGTTTTTCAGCCCCGTGGCTTTGTGCAGAAAGGGCATGAAAACCAGGTGTGCAAGTTAAAGAAGGCGTTATATGGTTTAAAGCAAGCACCACGTGCTTGGTATGAGAAGATACATGCCTACCTGATTGCACATGGTTTTGAGAACAGTCCAACTGAAAGCACCTTATATGTTAAACGTGCTAATGATGTGCTTCTGATCATTGTTGTCTATGTTGATGACATGCTGCTCACTGGTCCTATTGAGACACATATTGCTGATTTTAAGGCTGATTTGCATGCCTCATTTGAGATGTCTGATTTGGGGCATTTGCATCACTATTTGGGCATTCAGTTTATGCACGTTGATGGTGGAATGGCTTTGTGTCAAACGAAATATATTGACACATTATTGCAGCGTTTTGGCCTTGAAGACTGTAAGCCTATTGCCACTCCTATGGAGACAGGTTTACGATTGAGTCTTCATGATGCTGGAGATGCATTTGATGCTGTTCTCTATCAGCAGGCTGTTGGATGCTTGATTTACTTATGCATTACTCGGCCAGATATTCAGTTTGCTGTCTCACAGATGAGCAGGTTTATGCATTGCCCAGGAGTCACGCATTGGAAAGCGGTTAAGTGCATCTTTCGCTACTTGAGTGGTACTCGGCTACTTGGGTTGTTTTATCCCAAGGGGGGATCACTACCGCCAGATTTGCATGCTTTTTCTGACTCAGATTGGGCTAGTTGCTATGACACTCGTGTGTCCACCAGTGGTTTTTGCTTCATGCTTGGTAGCTCATGTATATCTTGGTTGAGCAAGAAGCAGCCTACTGTGGCCACTTCCAGTTGTGAGGTTGAGTATAGGGCAGCTTTCACAGCGACTGTTGAGTGTGTGTGGCTCAGACGCCTTATGGCTGATTTGGGTGTTGGCCAGTCTTCTGCCACCACCATCTTCACTGACAGTCAGAGCGCATTGGCAGTTGCGAGGAACCCTGTGTTCCATGCTCGCACTAAGCACATTGAGGTGCATTATCACTATGTCAGGGAGAGGTTCTCTGCTGGGGAGATCAGCTTGGCATATGTGCCCACGCAGGAGAACATTGCATACCTTTTCACGAAGGCTCTGCCTAGGGAGAAGTTTGAAGCTTTCCGTAAAGCTTTGGGCTTACTTCCTTTTGTGGAGTGATTTCCACATAGCTTGGCACTTCCTTATACATGAGTGCCAGCTCCTTGTTCACCGCATCACTCCCAGGGGGGATTTGTTGATATATTTAGGTAGTGATGTGTGTGAACACTCTAGGATTGCCGGGGCACTTTTTTCCCTCTTTAGGAGGTTTTTTTCCCCCGGCTTGTATATACGCCTATTGCCCTAATGGGCTACTTATCTTTGTACATTCTCTAGTAATACATTCAGTCTTGTGTGTTGTGCTCCAAGCTTCTTCTTCTTCCTTGTGCTGTTCGCGTGCTTCCGCAGACGTCCAACTCCAACAAAAAAAGACTCCAATAATTTAGGATTTATTCTCTCATTTTAAACTCGTAACTAATATTCTTCCTACCTCAACGAGATACAAGCCTTTACAAAATTCTTCCAAGATTTAAACTTTTACAATGGTAAATGACCAAGTGATTACAAGCTAAGGTTCACATGCATCATCAAGTGATAGTTGCACATATTTTCTTCTAATCCAAATGTGTAGGCTTGATCATTTGCACCAACAACATTATCCTGCCATGGGAGTTGGTAAGATCATTCTGACTACTGCGGATGGTAGTTCTTTTACATTTTCGGATTCTTTATTTGTGTCAGGGATCAAGAAGAATCTGTTATCAGTTTCAACTTTAGCCAAGATTGGATTGGTTGTGAAATTTGTTGATGATAGATGTACAATTCATGATTGTCAAATGGTGATGTGATTATTGCTTCTGGCATTTTATGTTGTGGGCTGTATAAGCTCATAGACTATGAAAAATCTATGAATGATTCAGCATGTGCAATACATGATTCTCAAGCTATGTGAGATGCAAAGCTTTGGTATGAATGCTTTGGTCACCTAAATCTTCCTATTTTACTACGCTTACAGAAATCAGAAATGGTGACCTCTTTGCCCAAACTTAAGGAACCTGGTAAACATGTTTGTCAAGGCTATATTTTGGGAAAAATGCAGCATTCCTCCTTTCCAAAAGATGTTGCAATTCGAGCTACTAAAAAATTGTAGCTTTTTCACAATGATGCTTATCGTTTTATGCAGACATCCTCTTTTGGAAACTATCTTTACTTCATGACTTTAATTGATGATTTTTCTAGGCATGCATAGGTATATCCACTGAAAGCAAATTCCAAAGTGTTTATGTGCTTCAAACAGTTTCTAGTTTTGGCTGAAAATCTATCAACATGTAAAATGGGCACCCTCCGTTCTGGTCGAGGAGGGGAATATATGTCTTCAGATTTTAATGCATTTCTGGTTGCACATGGGATAAAACATCAATGTATAGTACCGTTTACAACTCAACCGAATGGAGTTGCTAAACAGAAGAACAGATCACTCATGGAGATGGTGAGATGTATGGTTAAGAGTCAAACCTTACCACATAGTTTTTGGCTTGAGGCTATTATGTGTGCAGCATATCTACTTAACATGTTGCTCATCTACATGTTTTTGGTTGTTTGGAATATGCATTAGTGCCTAAACAACAACGAAAAATATTGGATGATAAAGTAGTGAATTTTATTTTTTTTGGGTACATTTCTGAAAGCAAAAGCTATTGTTTGTATCATCCACATACTAAACACATTTTGGTTAGCCATGATGTTGTTTTTGTGGAAGATTTTATTCATCCATTACTTTCATGTACTAATGAGACAACAGCTAGCTCCAAAGACATGTATGACACTTTGATGCCTCTTTTTACAGGTGGACAATCTAGTGTTGGTCCTAATGAGGCAATTTCTCAGCCTTTATAAGTTTCATGTGGTGATGCAGATCATTCTATTTCTGAGGCTGGTTTACATGATGCAGTTGTTGATGAGAGAGTTGATATTGAGGAGGCAAAAACTATGCCAAAATGGTTGGTGGAGACTTTGCATGATAGCAAATTAGATACACATCTCTCATATCATACTTGTTGAGGCTTTCATAGTGCTTATTTTGCATCAGCTTGCTATGATATGGCTGCCTCTAGTCTTTGTGATGAGAATGATCCTGTTTTGTTTGATGAAGCACAAAATTCTGAAAATTTGATGGTTGTTATGCAATCAGAATATGATGCTATCATGAAAAATGGTACCTGGTCTTTATGTGACTTGCCTCTTGGCAAGAAGGACATTGGCACTAAGTGGGTATACAAGCTGAAGCATAAGCTTGATGGAATAGTTGATAGGTATAAAGCTAGGCTTGTTGCAAAGGGTTATGCTCAAGAAAGAGGCATTGATTTTAATGAGGCCTTTTCTCCTACATGCCAAGTGGCTACTGCATTTGTGCACTTACAGCTCATCATGGTTGGAATGTACATCACTTAGACATTAAAACTTCATTTCTGAATGGTGACTTGCATGAAGAAGTGTATGTTTTTCAGTCCACAGGATTTATGCAGAAAGGGCATGAATACAAAGTGTGCAGGTTGAAGAAGGCATTATATGGTTTAAAACAAGCACCACGTGCTTGGTATGAAAAGATACGTGCTTACCTGATTGCACATGGTTTTGAGAATAGACCAACTGAGAGCACCTTATATGTTAAGCATGCAAATGATGCGTTTTTTATCATTGTTGTGTATGTTGATGACATGTTGCTCATTGGTCCTCATGAGAAGCATATTGCTGATTTTGAGGCTCATTTGCATGCCTCATTTGAGATGTCTGAATTGGGGCATTTGCATCATTAATTTGGCATTCAGTTTATGCAAGTTGATGGCGCAATAGCTTTGTGTCAAATGAAATATATTAACACATTATTCCAGCATTTTGGCCTTGAAGAGTGCAAACCTATTGCCACCCTATGGAGACAAGTTTACGATTGAGTCTTCATGATGTTGGAGATGCATTTGATGTTGTTGTCTATCAGCAGGCTATTCGATGCTTTAGTTACTTATGCATTACTCGGCTAGATATTCAGTTTGTTGTCTCAAAAACAACAGGTTTATGCATTGCCCAGGTGTCAAGCATTGGTAGGCGGTTAAGCGCATCTTTCACTACTTGAGTGGTACCCAGTTACTTGGATTGCTTTATCCCAAGGGGGGATCGCTACCGCTAGATTTACATGTTTTTTCTAACTTTGATTGGGTTGGTTGCTATGACATTGATGTATCCACTAGTGGCTTTTTCTTCATGTTTGGTAGCTCATGTATATCTTGGTTAAGAAAGAAGCAACCTATTGTGGCCACTTCCAGTTGCGAGGTTGAGTATAGGGCAACTTTCACACTGACTGTTAAATGTGTGTGGCTCAGATGCCTTATGGCTGATTTGGGTGTTGGTCAGTATTCTGCCACCACCATCTTCAGTAATAGTCAGAGCACATTGGCAGTTGCAAGGAACCCCGTGTTCCATGCTTGCACTAAGCACATTGATGTGCATTATGATTATGTTAGGGAGATGTTAACTGTTGGAGAGATCATCTTGGCATATGTGCCCACGTAGAAGAACATTGCAAACCTTTTCACGAAGGCTCTACCTAGGGAGAAGTTTGAAGCTTCCCACAAAGCTTTGGGCTTACTTCCTTTTTTGGATTGATTCCACAAAGCTTCGCACTTCCTTATACATGAGTGCCAGTTACTTTTCACCACATCACTCCCAGGGGGGATTTGTTGATATATGTATGTAGTGATGTGTGTGAATACACTAGGACCCTTGGGACACCAAAGTATTTTGATCATGATGCACCATAGTGCGCTCTCCTTCTCAAGAGCTCCATGATGATATACTCGAAGTAGAAAACTGAGTTCCTAAGGCCACACACGGTACTCTGCACACAGGCTATAGAATACACAAAAACACAGCACACATGGAGCACAAATACACTTCTTAGGTCTTACAAATGCGATCGAACTTACAATCTATGACTGACCATGCCACTATATGTTTTATTAAAGAACATATAAAAAGAAGTGTTTGTGGCCATTTGGCCTTTCACATGGACACTTACGGTAACATTCTCCCACTAAAGGCCAATATGGCCAAAGTAACTATGGGAGAAAAATAAAGAATGATAAAGAATACCCGAGTGTAAATATACAAACTATATCTCGCACCTGATGGGCATGTTACACAGTGTACAAGTGATTGTATAAGATCATGAATTAAGTAACACCCATCAAGTGACAACAGTGTCGAAAGCTATCCTATGGTAGAGCTTTAGTCCAAACATCTGCAGCATTATCTCGAGTGTGAACCTTCTCAAGAATAATGTGCTCAGTGGCTAAGCAATCTCTAATAAAGTGGTATCTCACCTCAATGTGCTTGGTCTTTGCATGATAGACCGGATTCTTAGCCAAAGTAATGGCACTCTAACTATCACTGAGCAAACGAGGTACATACTAAGGTAAACCCATATCACAAGCAAGATGAGAAAGCCACAGTGCTTCCTTACATGCCTGAATTTCTGCAACATACTCTATGTCTATGGTGGAAACAGTTGTACATTCTTGAAGATGAGATCTCCAAGAGATAGCACCTCCAACAAAATGAAAAACGTACCCTGATGTAGATTTATGATTGTCTACAAAACCAGCATAATCAGAATCTGTGTAACCAATAGTCGATGATTTCCCTCTACCTAAGCATAGACACTTCTCCTTAGTGCCACTTAGATATCTTAAAATCATCTTGACCGCTTCCCAATGTTTCTTGCTAGGATTAGACATATATCTACTCACAACTCCCACTACAAATGCAATGTCTGGTCTCATAGCTACCATAACATACATGAGACTACCAACAGCAGACAGATAGGGAATTTTGTTCATGAATTCCTTTTCCTCATCTGATTTGGGGCAATCATCTTTGCTCAATTTCAAATATGTGGGTAAAGGTGTACTCAATGCCTTTCCACCCTGCATATTGAACCTGTGAAGTACATTGGATATGTAGTCACTTTGAGACAAGTATATGCATCTTTTACTCCTATCACAAGTAATGTGCATGCCAAGAATATGTTTGGCATCTGTTGGAGATAGACGTCTGTAGAAGCACGCGAACAGCACAAGGAAGAAGAAGAAGCTTGGAACACAAACACACAATACTGAATGTATTACTAGAGAATGTACAAAGATAAGTAGCCCATTAGGGCAATAGGCCTATATACAATCCGGGGGGGAAAAACCTCCTAAAGAGGGAAAAAAGTGCCCCGACGGTCCTAGAGTGTTCACACACATCACTACCTAAATATATCAACAAATCCCCCCTGGGAGTGATGCGGTGAACAAGTAGCTGGCACTCATGTATAAGGAAGTGCCAAGCTATGTGGAAGTCACTCAACAAAAGGAAGTAAGCCCAAAGCTTTGCGGAAAGCTTCAAACTTCTCCCTGGGCAGAGCCTTCGTGAAAGGGTCTGCAATGTTCTCCTGCGTGGGCACATATGCCCAAGCTGATCTCCACAGCAGAGAACCTCTCCCTGACATAGTGATAATGCACCTCAATGTGCTTAGTGCGATCATGGAACAAAGGGTTCCTCGCAATTGCCAATGCGCTCTGACTGTCAGTGAAGATAGTGGTGGCAAAATTCTGACCAACACCCAAATCAACCATAAGGCGTCTGAGCCACACACACTCAACAGTAGCTGTGAAAGCTGCCCTATACTCAGCCTCACAACTGGAAGTGGCCACAGTAGGCTGCTTCTTGCTCAACCAAGATATACATGAGCTACCAAGCATGAAGCAAAAGCCACTAGTGGACACACGAGTGTCATAGCAACCAGCCCAATCAGAGTCAAAAAAAGCATGCAAATCTGGCGATAGTGATCCCCCCTTGGGATAAAACAACCCAAGTAGCCGAGTACCACTCAAGTAGCGAAAGATGCGCTTAACCGCCTGCCAATGCTTGACTCCTGGGCAATGCATAAATCTGCTCATCTGTGAGATAGCAAACTGAATATCTGGCCAAGTAATGCATAAGTAAATCAAGCATCCAATAGCCTGCTGATAGAGAACAACATCAAATGCATCTCCAGCATCATGAAGACTCAATCGTAACCCTGTCTCCATAGGAGTGGCAATAGGCTTACAGTCTTCAAGGCCAAAACGTTACAATAATGTGTCAATATATTTCGTTTGACACAAAGCCATTCCACCATCAGCTTGCATAAATTGAATGCCCAAATAGTGATGCAAATGCCCCAAATCAGACATCTCAAATTGCCATCTCCATGAGAGACCTGTTCTTTCGTTCAGCAACTCCATTTTGTTGAGGTGTATACGGCACTGTACACTGGTGTTTTATCCCATGTTCAGCCAGAAATGCATTAAAATCAGAAGACATATATTCCCCCCCTCGATCAGAACGGAGGGTGCCCATTTTACATGCTGACAGATTTTCAGCCAAAACCAAAAACTGTTTGAAGCACATGAACACTTCGAACTTTTCCTTCAATGGATATACCCATGCATGCCTAGAAAAATCATCGATGAAAGTCACGAAGTAAAGATAATTCCCAAAAGAAGGTGTCTGCATAGGACCACAGACATCACTATGTACAAGTTGCAATTTCTGAGTAGCCCGAACTGAACCATCTTTTGGAAAGGATGAACGCTGCATTTTGCCCAAAATATAGCCTTCACAAACATGTTTTCCAGGTGCCTCAAGTTTGGGCAACAAGGACACCATTTTAGATTTTTGCAGGCGTAGCAAACTAGCAAAATTCAGATGACCAAAGCGTGCATGCCAAAGCTTTGCATCTGACATAGCCTGCGAATCATTTACTGCACATGCCAAATCATTTACAGATCTTTCATAGTCTATGAGCTTATACAGCCCATGACATAAAATGCCAGAAGCAATAATCACATCGCCATTTGACAGATCATGAATTGTACACCTATCATCAACAAATTTCACAACCAAGCCAAGCTTGGCTAATGCAGAAACTGATAACAAGTTCTTTTTTATCCCTAGCACAAATAAAGCATCTGATAAAGTGAAAGAACTACCATCAACAATAGTCAAAATGATCTTACCAACTCCCATAACAGGATAAGAGGATTTGTTGGCGCATGTAACAGTATTCCCTGTAGGGGCAGGCTCGAGTGAAGAGAAGAAACTACACTGTGAGGTAATATGTTTGGTCGCCCCACTGTCAAAATACCAAACATCTGAGTCTACTGCAGACATGCACTGCTCATGAGAAGATGGGTCAAAACTGCAGACAGTAGTAAAAGCCCATTGTTCTTCCTGCACAAGATTTGCAAACTCTGTTTTTGGTGTAGAGGCCTCTGCAACAACCATTCCAGCCTCTTTCTTCTTTGCCTCTTTAGCAGCCAGTTTTGGACAGTTCTTTATGATATGATCATTCCCTTTACAGTACTTACAAAACAATTTCTGCTTTTCTGAATTCTTCTCATCTTTATCTTCCTTCTTCGAATATGCAGAATTAGGAGATTTCTGCTTACTAGTTGAAGAGCTCCATTTTCCTTTGCCCTTCTGACAGACTAACTCCTCAAATGATAAGGCATTTGGATTGCCTTTCATCCTCAAACGAAGAGTAGAAGCAAAACTCTAATATGAATCAGGAAGACCATTCAGAACGGTCTGCTCAAGTGAGCTATCTGGTATAACCTCATCAGTAGAAATCAATTGTTCCTTCAAGTCTTTGATCTTCGTTAGGAAACTATCCATAGAATCACCTTCATTCATGTGCTCACTCTCCAACTGTTTTTGGAGGTAAGCAACACGAGCCTCATTCCTAGCTTGGTACAATGTGGTAAGTGTATCCCAAGCATCCTTAGCTATTCCGTAAGAGTGAATGTGAGGAATAATGGCACGTTTGACAGACAAAGCTATCAATGCATGTGCCTGGGCATCTCTGCCATCCCAGCGAATCTGCTCTGCAGTAGGTGCAGCAGAAACAGCAGCACGAACAGGAACCTGCAGAATATCATCTTCGAAACCATCTTCATCAGCTCCAGCACCTGTATTTGCAGTAACTGTAGTCAGAGGTGTAACAGGACGTCTTTCAACACCCTGCACAATGTTCCACAATCCTTTTGCAACCAATACATGTCGCATCATATAAGCCCATAATGGGTAGTTGGTACCATCTAACTTATCCTCAACAGCCAACATATGGAATACATCACTGCTTTCAGCCATGGCCGATGACTAAAATACCTTGATGCAGAAAATTGATTGTATCTCAAAAAGTTGAACAGTGTTGCCCAGATGAGTTCTACTAGACCTGTAGCAGACTTCGAGACGCTTAAACTGGTGCACAGAAACTGGTATATATCTTTGGCACAAAAAGACAAAATAGCCTACACAAGCACTATGATAGTGCGTTCAGAGGCCGAAACGAGCTCAGATCGCAATTTTGGAACCATAGAACGAAGCTGTTTTGATCTCGGAAACACGCTGAGTATGCTCACCAAAATTTGTGCGATTCTGAGACTGCAAATGGAGGAGTGTCGACGGCACCCTAGATGAAGCGACGACCTGCTCTGATACCAATTGTTGGAGATAGACGTCTGCAGAAGCACGCGAACAGCACAAGGAAGAAGAAGAAGCTTGGAGCACAAACACACAATACTGAATGTATTACTAGAGAATTTACAAAGATAAGTAGCCCATTAGGGCGATAGGCGTATATACAAGCCGGGGGAAAAAACCTCCTAAAGAGGGAAAAAAGTGCCCTAGCAGTCCTAGAGTGTTCACACGCATCACTACCTAAATATATCAACAGCATCCCCCAAATCCTTCATATCAAATGTCTAACTCAACTTTTTTTCAGAATTGACAAGTCATAAGAGGATGTCCCAGCAATCAACATATCATCGACATAAAGTATCAAGCATATCAAGCTGCCATTTGAGCATCTCTTTGTGTAGAGACAATGATCCTCATTACTTTGAGAATAGCCTTGAGACTTCATAAAAGCATCAAACTTTTTGTACCATTGTCTAGGGGACTGTTTAAGTCCATACAAGCTCTTCTTGAGCTTACAAACTAGACTTTTCTTTCAAGGAACTACATAACCTTCTGGTTGTTCCATATAGATCTCATCTGTAAGATCTCCATGCAAGAAAGCAATTTTCATATCCATTTGGACTAGCTCTAAGTCCTCTTGCAACGAATCCAAGCAACATGCACAGGGTAGTCATCTTGACCACTAGAGAGAAGATTTCCTCTAAATCAACACCATTTTGTTGCTTAAAACCCTTTGCAACAATTCATGCTTTATACTTTGGAGACGGTGTCGGGAAGAAGGAGGTCAAGCAAACGGGAAGAACAGGCGCAATATACATCCTGCTCTTTCTTAGATTTCTCTTGAATTTCTCTATCAGATTCTCTTTTATGATCAATTTCCAATTGTTCTCTCAATATTTGCTCAATATTTTGCTTCTCAACCTTTATCTATCTACTTCTACTTTCTTCAATAGGTTTCTCTTCACTCTCAATAGATAGCATACTTGTTTGTTCATCAGATCTATAATTTTCATGCCTTTTTGGTCTCCACATCTTTTGAATTGTCTTTGATCTAGTCTTAGTCTTTTCAAAATATTCTTTCATTCGACCTTTTCCTACATTGAAATGCAAAGGTATTCGCTCTTGATATTTACAAATTTTTCCTTCATGCTCACTTACAAGTTTTTGTCTGCATGCACTCTCATATGCTATGCAATCCCAAAACATATGTCCATTCTGATCACACCAAAAACATCGTATAGGTCTTTTCTCAGCCCAACTTGATTTCGTAGGTATTTCTCTAGGTGTGGATCTTCTAAGACCTAATGAATCTTTTTGTGCAGATATTCCTTGTACCTTTACCACATGTTCATGGTCACACTTCAATGTTTGTAGGTCCTTAACTTGGTTAGATATTCCTTGTACCTTTACCACATGTTCATGGTCACACTTCAATGTTTGTAGGTCCTTAACTTGGTTAGACAACAGCTCAACCTTGTTTTTCAATTCTAAAATCTCATAATACATTTCCTTTTTTACATCTTTAATACTTATTCCCATTAGCTTGATAGTGTCAGATATTGCATTTATATTCTGCATTAGGGTCATAACAATACCAAACTTTGATTTTATAGACTCACTCATGTTAATTTCCATATCCCTAAATCGCTCCTCATGTTTCCTAAACTCTTCTTCAATCATTTTATTCATTTTAATCTCTTCTTTTTATATCGAAGCTGAGAAGTAGATTCTTGATCTATGCGTCAAAAGAAAAGTGCACACTCGTATGATCAAAACTGATGCAAAAAGGATGATCAAAGTCAGACAATCAAAAGCAATCTTTCTGTTCAAGTGTGTGGAACAATGCAATAATTCAAAGAACTTGAAATGCTAGTACCTGGAGTCTCTCTCTGACGCCGAGGTTCTTGTCTGTCTTCTCAAGGAGTGGGTGACGCGTTGAGGATCACCGGGCAACCGCTTCGCTTCACGTCGGGTTCAGGTGTCGGGAAGAAGGAGGTCAAGCGAACGGGAAGAACATGCACGAAGTTGGATCAGGCCCCCTCTAGTGTGCGCCGTTCCCGCTGTCCGGCGAGTGGCGTCTGTGCGTTGGGCACCTCGCCCTCTATTGTGAAAGCTCCATAGCCTCCACAACTAAACAACTATGAAAACTAACTAGTCAAGCTCACACTAGGAATGAGAGATGTGTTTCCACCCAACCAAGCCCTCCAATATATAGCTCCAAGTCCAAGGGGGTAAGTCCCTCTCAAGGGGACATGTGTACCTTCCATCACATGGGTCCCTAAGGTGTTCACATGGTTTCCAAGCTTAGGAAATCACATGAAATCACATGGCTTCTAAAAGAAGACTCTCCAAGCTCTCACGTACAAACCAAGTGGCTAGGAGAAGCTTCCAATCAAGCCTAAGGTACTCAATTTTAGAGAATTAACCCTAAGGTTCAAGACCCATCTAAAAGGGGTAAATAAACCATAAATCCAAAGGGTTTCACACCAAGAAACCCAAGGGTTCTACCCCTTAGACCCATGTAATTATACAACATTCTCCCCTCCTTAAAAGCATTTCCGTCCTCGGAAATGAGTGGAGATATATACCTTGGGGTATTCCCCCGTGCTCCATGATCAATCTCGAACATCATGGCCTTCATCTCTCTAAGTCCGCCTCTTAATTCAAAAGGGTAACTCTACCCCGATTGAATCTAAAAAGAGGAGAATCCATGTGTGGTCTAATTCCCTACCCCAAACATTCAAAGTTCCATCTAGTTTGCATACGAAAAAGAACTGAGTCGAATGCAAAGTATGGAAAGAACAAAAAGGGTGGAAGAGAACATCCCTGCCTATTTCCTTTGTTTAAGCCATGTGTCATCTAGGTCTCCAAAGCTCAAACTTGTGGAGTAGGTGGAGTCAAAGTGATTTCAGCTAAATTACTACCTTGGTCCATTGCTTTGCACCACTTGTGCATGGACCTAGCAAAATAGATAAATGCTACTTAAGGTTTGCTCATCAGATTCATCTGTCAAGTCAGAATCCAACTTGTTCTGAAAGGAAGATGAATTTTTCATAATCCCTGCCCAAATTACTTAGATGTACATATACTTTGTACCTTTAGACTTAGTAAAATGGGTGGATTTTCTTGTTTAAAATTCACCTCCAAACATAGAGGGGAATCTCATTATATAATCCCTACCTAACCAATAGAATGGTAAAGGTGGATTATATATAACATCCTCTTTATCTTCAGAGAGAGCTTACCAAAAAGTGGATGCAATGTTCTTTCAAAACTTTATGTAGTTTTGAGAATCCACTTTTAAGGGACTAGAATCCATAAGGGTTAATCTAACTATTGTAGCCTTTGATTGAAACCTAGTTTACTTGTTCTTCCAAAAAGATTAAGATCTTTATAACTATGTCCCAAGATGGGAACTCATAGTGTAAAAGATCGTGTTATCGTTAAGGTTATAAGTAGAAATAGATTATTCCAATCATTTCTTCAATGTTAAACCTTTACAGATTTTTTATTAGATCTCAAACCTTAAGGGTCTTCTTGATCCTCGTAGAGTTCTCTCCCTTATATTTGCAATCTGTTAAAGATGTCCTATGTTGACATCTTTCTTATTCTTCAATTGACTTGAAATATCAAGTATCCAAAAGATGATCTTTCTGAGCTTTCTTTCAAGCTTGGTCTAAGATCATTTTTATGTTCTTTCAATTTCAAGTCATACTTTGGCATGAAGCTTTTAGAGCTTCATCCTTTCGAGTTTACCTTCAAACTCAGAAAAGTTGATCCTCTCCTTATTTCTAATTCTCTATAAGAGATAGATACTTTCTTATCTTGTTGGGAGAATTCTTCTTCCTTTTGAGAGGATAATTGAAGAAGATGCCTATTCCTAGACATTGTCTTCCTGATGTTTTCCATTGGATCATGAGTCCCTTTTTCTTCTGGCCATCAAGAAAAAGTACTCAACGGGATTCAGTACCCACTGTCCCATACCAGTGGGTTCCTCATCCAATCCACATAACTATGTCTCTATATCTTTTTACCTTCTCAGTCCTTTTACATGCCCTTCATAATATGGTACCAAATTATAAGAGCAAGGACTAAAGTGCTTAGATACACCACTACTAATCTTACTTAAATATTTGGTTAAACATTTAATGTGGTGTGACTCATCTTATCAAACTTAAAGTTTTGACTTGATCTTTGCCTTACTTGGGTCTTTTGGCTTTCTTCTCTTCTTTAGCCAAAATAAGAGATAAGATTAGGTCTTTCTCAAATAGATCCCTTCATGCTTCAAAGTTTTACCCATGGGTTTTACTTGGGGATCTAGCTATTATGCTTCATACAAGAACTCATATTCCTTAGGTCTATATTACTGGAATCCATAATGTATGTTATGTTATCCCTATGAAGCATCACAATAACTTTAGGTTTATCCTTTATAGTTCATCCAACTTCTTTTCCTAACCCACTTAGGATTTATACAATCCTTATGGTGTATGCAAGTCTTCTCTTGCATTGGGGTTCTTTTGAGAATTCCCAATCTTTGAGAACTTCATTAAGTTGGAAGATGTAATGAAGTACTAGAATATGAGGAAGTACTTCAACTATTTCTTGCATATCTTTACCTTACAATACCCTATTCGGTCTTTTCCACGCAGAAGATACAAGTTCTTTGGGGGCTTTCTCCCCTCCTTAAGAGTTTTCGTCCTCAAAAACTACCTGAGTAAATTGAAAATTGTGCTCTTTCAAAAGTATTTGAAAGATTTTATTTTCAATCTTTTATTGTCCTTCCTGGTTAAAAGAATTATTCAGAGCTTTTTATGCTTTCTTTTCTCCAAGCATACAGAACAAATGTCCCAAAGTTCAAGTTGAGATTACCCACAAATTCGATGTCCCATACCATCGAATTTACTTCAGTGGTAGTGTAAACCTAGATGTCCCATACCATCCGGCTTACACTTCCACTTTAGTAAAGGTAACTTTAGCTTGAGTTTTGGGATTAAACCTTCTTCTAATCAAGTCAGATCTATTACTTCTTGGACTTGTAAGTGTTATTTCTACTGCAGAGCATATGTATTGCCTATGCTACAGTGGACTTTCCACTTACCAAGTCTCAATTGCAACTTAGTCTCAAAAAATTGGCTTTTCAATTATAGCTTGATTCAGATATACTCTACAAGATCCCTTTCTTGTCACTTGATGATAGAGCTAGTTTATATCTCAACTAGATATCATCTCTTATGATATAATGAGTAATCTGAGAAAGAATCATTGATTTGCCAATCAAATATCTATGTTGAAGAAGATGGTAATTTCATTTACTATATAGTCCTTTATTTTCTAGGACATTAGAAAATGGTACTTAGGGTTTATTACCACCCTTGAGTTTTACCTTTTCTTCATGCCCTGCATTTGCTTGGAAGAAAAAATGTAAAGCTCCGAATAGTTCTGTAGTTCTTTCAAACAAAGAACTTTTCTTGAACAAAAACACTAATACTTTCATCTTCCAAAACTAAGACCATACTTTCTCTTCCTTAGAGCTTTGAGAAGATAATGCTCTAAGTTACCACCATTTTATCGTGGTTTTAAGAGAGGAATTTTTTTGTACTATTACCTTAAGTCTATGGCCTTGCTGATAGAATAATTTTTAAGAGAGGAATTTTTTTGTACTATCAGGCATGCCATGGGTTTTATAGAATAATTCTATAAGAGGGATTTCAAGCTTAATTTATTGTACCATTCCTTGGCTTGTACTTAGTCAATCATATAGGAAGTGAATGGTAGTTTTTAATATGGCTAAATCGCTCTACTACCATTATTCCTATAATGGAACTTGTAACCATACTTAAGATTGAATAAACAAAACCTCCCTCTTAACCTTAAAACCCATGTAATATATTTCATGTGCACTTGCCAAATGTTTAGACCTTTATTGGAAAAGGTGTAGCATGCATAAGGTTCAGAAGTTGAACCCCTCCGTAAAGCATGCAAAAGTTCCAAATTGGAAATTTGTTCAGTCAGAGGATGGTGCTAGATTTCCATGCATCTTTCTTTCTGTGCATAGTAGTTTCCATAATGCATACTTCATAGACCATTTTCCATGAAAATGCACAATCAATCTTTCTTTTCAAATCAATGAAGTGGATGCATTGTGCAAGTTATTTCCATGAGTAATTGTCTATGTGGCCAAAGAAACCCGACCACTTAATTCTATGCATCCACTACTCAGTTCATTTCTCTTACATTATGTAGTGCATGCTTCATGGTTTGAAAAGAAAAGAAAAGAGGCAAAAACTTATCTAGAAATTAAGCTTCATCCATCCCAAGACTTTGCTTGAATGTTCTCATGGTGATGAAGTAGACTTGGGCCCTTGCACTCCTTCCCTTCCATCTTGGCACTTCATGCATACTTGAGTGTTCCCATGGTGATGGAATAGGCTTCGGCCAACCCATCTCGTCCATTTTGAAGACTTTCTTGGGTACTTGTATACTTACTTGTGTACCCATATTTATGCATTTACCTTTATGCATTTTAAGGGGTAGAATCTCTATGCATAATTAATGGATGCCATGCACATGCCTCCATTATCCTTGGCAAAGGAACTTTTCAAAAATATTCATGCTCTCATAAGTGTATGCACTAGTTTGTAAAGCCACTCTTCATGCAAAAGAGATTTATAAAATATCGACTCATTCATGTATAAAATTTCACGGAATTTGTGAGAGAAGAAAATAACTTACTCTCTAACCTTGTTCTTTCCATGATCTTGGTGAAGATTTTATCCTGCCTTTGAATTTTGTCCCATGGAACTTCGTTCCATAGTTTCTTTCCAAAATCTCTTATAATGAAACTACACATTAGTGGGTTTATTCACATGTAATAATAATAAAAAAAGCTCATATGAGCAACATTACAACAAGTAAACCCATATGAAATATGTAAAATGACATTAAAAAATGTATAAACTTATCTTCTCGGATTTCCTGGGCATCCATCAAAAATTGTCGAATAGGAGCTAGAGGTGTGCTCTTCATCTCGTCTCTCCCGCTTAGCTTGCTGCTGTGCCTCGCAGTAACAAAAGGTGGCGGAAGAAGAGGAACATTGCCGGAAAGCAACACCTCTTCGTTCTCGATCCTTTCTTGCTGCGGATGAAGAAAATACATACCAGAAAACAAACAAGGCCTTGTTTGCAGTCGATATTGGAGGCTCCTGTACCATCTAGATGATGAGGTGAGTTAGCAGAACGATCCCACGACTGCATCAATCTACTATCACGTACGAACTGTAGAAGATGCATTCAAAATCCAATTATAGCGTATCTTATGAGGTCTCAGCTATGGCGGGTTCTGATGTTTGTAGCTTTAGTTGATTGCAGATGTAGAAGGAGAGAATCTGACAAAACTAGATAGTACTCCATCGCCGAGGATAGTAGGCGCAAGTATGGAGAAGACAAGAACTACAAGGTTCAGTTGATAGCTTCGACAACGAAATCTATTGCGGGAGTACAAAACGGTTTGGATTTGAAGGCAATGGAGTACGTGCCTGCAGAACTGACCAAGAGGACGCCGAGAGTATCCACCTCTACTACAGCATGATCTTCCCCACTTAGCCACAACTACTGGCCAAGAAAAGGCATTTCCAGGGAGTCCGGCAGAGGCCGTGGCGTAATTGGGCGGTTGAGATTGGGGACCATAAGAAGGTTGCGCGTGTGTGGTTGGGTAGTTTCAATACAATAGAGGAAACAAGAGAACAATTGTTAACCATGTCGACTGTTGCAATGGATAAGACCTTTCCATCGATGCAGATAAATATGGGATCGATGATAGCAGCAGTATACATCAGATGCCATCACAAGTCCACAGTTAAGCGCGTCGTATGTGTATTATCCCACATATGCAAATATGCCACTGCAAAAGGTCTTCAAATATGTGTGCGCACATGTTCTATTCTCAACCAAAAGCAAGAGAAGAGCTCACGTTCACGTGGCTCCCTCACTCTGTCGGGTTCAGACTGCCTGAACATTGCCAGTCCAGGCCGCGCGCCATCAATGATAGCTCATGGGGGGTAGGCTTGCGCCCCTACTTTGGGGGACTCACTTCCCTTCTTTGAAGGGGGTCACATGCGCATGCTTTTGCTTCCCATAAGAGGCAAAAGCCAATCTTCTTGGTGTCCGCGAGCCTACATATTTCGAGTTCGAAGTCTCCATTGAAAGATCTAAACTAGAGATGGAAAATATCCTAGCTCTGATGCCACTGTTGTGAAAGCTCCATAGCCTCCACAACTAAACAACTATGAAAACTAACTAGTCAAGCTCACACTAGGAATGAGAGATATGTTTCCACCCAGCCAACCCCTCTAATATATAGCTCCAAGTCCAAGGGGGTAAATCCCTCTCAAGGGGACATGTGTACCTTCCATCACATGGGTCCCTAAGGTGTTCACATGGTTTCCAAGCTTAGGAAATCACATGAAATCACATGGCTTCTAAAAGAAGACTCTCCAAGCTCTCACGCACAAACCAAGTGGCTAGGAGAAGCTTCCAATCAAGCCTAAGGTACTCAACCTTAGAGAATTAACCCTAAGGTTCAAGACCCATCTAAAAGGGGTAAATAAACCATAAATCCAAAGGTTTTCACACCAAGAAACCCAAGGGTTCTACCCCTTAGACCCATGTAATTATACAACACCCTCTCACTCTCTGGTGTGGTGATCCTCGTAAGGCCCCTACCCTTGAGCGAACATGTGTACGCGTGAGACCGTAGGCGTCGAAAGAGAGAGAAAGTCCAGATACAACAGTAATACACGGAATGCAGATGAAGCTCAATGATATGATGAAAATGTAGCGGAGGTCGTCCAATAAAATTTGAATGATACAAAGATGCCCGCTACAGTGCGGGTCAGTGATGCAAAAATCCGCTACAGTGCGGAACAGGTGAATACAAATATATGCCACCGCTACAGTGCGGATCGGCCGGATATGACGTAGGCCTCCCACTAAAGTGCAGGAAGTGTTGGAGCAAGTCTATGACAAGCCTAAGTATTGGCTTGAGTCTCACAAAGTCTTAGAAGAAGCTTTAAAAAAAAGACTATGTAAAGTTCACTTGTGAACTACCTCTTGTAACTTTTGAAGAGTTTACTTAATGTAAAAGTAAGAGAATCTTAAGTGGTTGAGTCCACTTGATCAAGAATGGAAAGAGGAGCCACGAATTCTTTATTTGTGGTAGGTAGAGAATCAAATCAATCATTGATTGATTGGAGAGTGATTGAGGGAAGTTAGCCTCCCAAACTCAACTATAAATAGATGGCAGTTTTAGTCGTGGTTAGAGAGACCTATGTGAAGACCTCCAAGAGCTGAGCTTTATGCCATATCAAGGTGTGATTACAAGGCACACATATGTATCAGTAAGTCATTGTATTGTACAAGCAATATACTTTCATTTTCATGATTATTTGAGTTCATCTTTCCATGTTCTTGTGAAGTGTACTACTCACTGCCATTACTCTCAGTTTTCTCAGTAAGCTTGCAGAGATGTTTTCTCTGAGCTTGGTGCATCATTTTCAGTGATTTAACTTGGTAAAGTTAGCTCTATAAGTCTACTATATGCTCACAAAGTTTCATGTCATTTTAATGTTGCAATCTTCAGTTATGTTCATCTGAAGTCAACAGGGTCTGTTCATCTTCACTTCTCTGTCAGGTACCCGACTTTTTCACTCATCTAGTCAGAGCCATTTCTCAGTGATTACTTATCCAAATTCAGTGATTTAAAGCTTGTTGAATTCCGCTTACTGTCTAGTATAACCATACAAATTTTCATAATCATTGGATTTCTACATTTTGAGTTATGTTGATTTTTCTGCTCACTAGTCTATTTCTGTAGCAGCCCGTGAAAATCGGGATGATGTCATCACTTGTTAAAACTCATTCTCAGTGTGTGGTTCATTATTTTTGATGGGATTACTCTTGAAAGTTAGCTCTTTAAGTTACCTATACTTACCCAAGAGGAATTAAGCTAATTTTTGCTGTGCTCAGAGAATTATGTAAAACACTGGACAGGTGTATGAACCAAGAATAGCAATTTTTCACCTCTGAGCTAACTCCAACTTATCTGTTTTGATCTATCTTTTTGAGAGTGATCTTCCAAGGTACATAGGGTGTCTAATACATCCATTGGCAAGCTAAAAGGGCCCACCATATATTCCTGGAGTTCATTTGGCTGGTGTAGATCAAGGATTTTGCAACACCTCTTCATCTTCAAGCACATACCTATCCATCTCTTCACAGTGGTATCAGAGCAAGGTTGGACAACATGGGAAATGGATTTCCTTCATCAATTGACAAATTGGACAGAGGTAACTAGTCAGCTTGGTCATTAAGGATGGAAGCTTATCTCCAAGGTAGAAGCTTATATGGTTATGTGGCTGGAGATGAAGTTATGCCAAGTTTCAGGAATAAAAGTCAACCAACACAAGAAGAGCAAGAAAGATTGAGCACATGGTGCTCCAAGGATGCACTTGCAAGGTCTTATCTCCTCAACTCTATCTCATATTTTTTGTTGCCTCACATTAGGAGTTGTAAGACATCTCAGGAAGTGTGGGATGCACTTGAAACTTTCTTTTCTTCAAGTACCAAAGCTAGGAAGCATCAACTATGGCTGGATTTCACAACTCTCAAGAAGGCTCCCAAACAAAATGTGACTGATTTTGTCACAAAGCTCAAGGACATAGCGGATCAGTTGGGAAGCATTGGAGAGGTAATAGATGAAGAGCAAATTGTAAGGCAGGTCATCAATGGCTTGAAGGCAGATGACAAGTGGGAAGCATTCACCACAGCTATGGATTTGTACATGGACATGCATGTACCTGATTTCAACACACTCATTGGACAACTACTTACTCAAGAGGCAAAGCTTATCAAAAATGGAGAAAGCTCTAAAGGTAATCAATCTTCAGCTTTATACACGGATAAAAGCAATTCTAAAGATAACAAAGGAAAGGCAAAGAAAGTGGATGATGAAGCAGGTACATATCAATCTAACTATGCAGGTAGAGGAAGACATGGCAGAGGTAGAGGAAGAGGAGGTAGACAAGGCAGGGGGAGATCCCAAGACTCCAACTCATGTTCTATTTGTGGACTAACTAATCATACAACTGAAAATTGCTTTAGGAATTCCAGGAATCAAAGAGGCAGAGGATACAATAGAGGAAGTTATGTATACTCAAGAGGAAGGTTCAACAATTATCATGGCAACTACAACAACTACAATCATTCAAACTATCAAGGAGGCTACAAAGGAAGGAGAGACTACAATAACTACACAGAAGACTCAAACAAAGAGGATTCATTATTGATCATGAACATGGCTATGCCAGTGCATGTCAATTTGGAAAGTCCCACAGGTTACCATTCATGAAGAAAGGTTATATGCATGGAGATCTTTTGGAGTTGGTTCATACAGATGTATGGGGACCTAGCAAGGAAGCTTCAATATCTGGATCAAGGTATTATGTTTCCTTTATTGATGATTGCAGCAGATGGACTATCCTATTCTTTATGAAACACAAAGATGAAGTTTTTTCATGTTTCAAAAGATATTTGGCTCTTGTGGAGAATCAAACAGGTAAATCACTAAAAAGGCTAAGGTCAGATGGAGGGGGAGAATATTTCTCCCATGAGTTTGATTCTTTTCTTCAAGAAAGAGGAATCAAAAGAGAGGTAACTACAAGGTACACTCCTGAGCAAAATGGAGTGGCAGAAAGGAGGAATAGGACAATTGTTGAAGCTGCAAGGTCTATGTTAAATGAAAAGCATTTACCTAATTACTTATGGGCTGAGGCTGTATCTACAGCCACTTACTTGATTAACAGGTTGCCTTCAAAATCCCTTGATGGGATGACTCCATATGAGGCTTGGAATGGAAGAAGACCAAGCTTAGATCATTGTAAAATTTTTGGATGTATTGCTTTTGCTCATGTTCCTTCACAGGTTAGAGGCAAGATGGATCCAAAGGCAGGAAGGTGTGTATTTATTGGATATGACAACAATCAAAAGGGCTACAGGTTATACAACCCTACCAACAAAGGATTCTTGGTAAGCAGAGATGTAGTTTTTGATGAGAACAATTCATGGTATGAAGATTCATGCAGGAAGATCAATTTACCATATGATCTTGAAGAAGATTTTCCAAAGCTTGGTAGAGAACAATCAAAGATTGAAGAACAAGACACCTCAGAGGATGATGAAGAATCTCACATGGAAAAGATCAAAGCATGGAAGTCTAAAGGTAAAGCAAAATTGCAGGATCTTGGACATGAGGCAGAATCATCACATCATGGCCTAAGAAGATCTATGAGGGAAAAGAAAAAACCAGAAAGGTATGGGTTTGACACCTCATTAGTAACTAAACATTCTATCTACATAGCACAGGACATAAACCAAGAGGAGCCATCATCATTTGAAGAGGCCAAAGCAAAAACAGAGTGGAAGCATGCAATGAAGGAAGAGATTGAAGCACTTGAGGAAAACAACACTTGGGATTTGGTGCCCAAGACTTCATCCATGAAGGTAATAGGCTCAAGATGGGTCTATAAACTCAAGAAGAATTCTGATGGTTCCATTAACAGGTATAAGGCAAGGCTTGTAGCAAAAGGCTTTGCACAAACTCAGAGAATTGATTATGAGGAGACCTTCTCTCCTGTGGCAAAGATGCCTACTATTAGGGTTTTGCTTAGTATTGCCTCTTCCAAGAATTGGAAGATACTTCAACTAGATGTAAAGAATGCATTCTTGAATGGTTGGATAACAGAAGAGGTATATATGGCACAACCACCTGGTTTTGAGAATCAAGTTTATCCTGATTATGTGTGTAAACTTAACAAAGCATTGTATGGTCTCAAGCAAGCTCCAAGAGCTTGGAATTTCAGGCTTGTTTCATTCTTGCAGGACAAAGGCTTTCAACCAAGCAAGGCAGATCCTTCACTCTTTATTAAAAAGAGTAATTCCGAGGTCATCTACCTATGTGTATATGTAGATGATATTATATTGACAGGAAATGATGCAGATGGTATGAAGAAGATCAAAGATCAGATGAGAGAAGAGTTCAAGATAAGTGATTTGGGTTCACTTACCTACTTCCTAGGTTTGGAAGTTGTCTACAAAGATCATGGTTTGTTTCTCACTCAAAGGAAGTACATTAAGGACATGTTGGCAAAATTCAAGATGCAAGATTGTAAGATTGCAGGTACTCCAATGGAGGTCAATCACAAATTGAGCTCACATGAAGGTGAACTCATAGAGGACATCACATCATATCAAAGTCTAGTGGGTAGTCTCAACTATGCCACATTGACAAGAGTAGATATATGTTACAGTGTGAGTGTGCTAAGTCAATTTATGCACACACCAAGGAAACCACATATGGATGCTGCCAAAAGGATTCTCAAGTATCTCAAAGGAACCATAAATGAAGGACTTTATTATCCTTATGTATCTGATTTAGGTTTGAAGCTATTTTCTGATGCAAATTGGGCTGGCTCCAAGGAAGATAGAAGGAGCACTTCAGGTTATCTTACCTTTGCAGGGTCAAATTTTATTTCATGGTCATCCAATAAGCAACCCACAGTTGCTCTCTCTTCTACTGAAGCTGAATATAGAGGTCTTGCTATAGCTACACAAGAAGCTATGTGGATGAAGACATTATTCAAAGATCTTGGATTGGAGTTTGGAACTCCAACTATTTTTGGTGACAATATGAGTTCTATTCATTTGGCTGCTAATCCTATTTTTCATGCAAGGACTAAACATATTGAAGTTCATTATCACTATGTATGAGAGAAGGTTCTAAGCAAAGAGATTCAAATATCATATGTGTCCACTCATCAACAATGTGCAGATATTCTAACCAAAGCATTGGATGGTACAAAGCTTTGCAAATTCAAGGCTATGATTGGTTTGCAGGTAATCTTGGAAGATTGAAGACCTCAAGCATACTTGGCTTGAGGGGGAGCTGTTGGAGCAAGTCTATGACAAGCCTAAGTATTGGCTTGAGTCTCACAAAGTCTTAGAAGAAGCTTTAAAAAAAAGACTATGTAAAGTTCACTTGTGAACTACCTCTTGTAACTTTTGAAGAGTTTACTTAATGTAAAAGTAAGAGAATCTTAAGTGGTTGAGTCCACTTGATCAAGAATGGAAAGAGGAGCCACGAATTTGTGATTTGTGGTAGGTAGAGAATCAAATCAATCATTGATTGATTGGAGAGTGATTGAGGAAAGTTAGCCTCCCAAACTCAACTATAAATAGATGGAAGTTTTAGTCGTGGTTAGAGAGACCTATGTGAAGACCTCCAAGAGCTGAGCTTTATGCCATATCAAGGTGTGATTACAAGGCACACATATGTATCAGTAATTCATTGTATTGTACAAGCAATATACTTTCATTTTCATGATTATTTGAGTTCATCTTTCCATGTTCTTGTGAAGTGTACTACTCACTGCCATTACTCTCAGTTTTCTCAGTAAGCTTGCAGAGATGTTTTCTCTGAGCTTGGTGCATCATTTTCAGTGATTTAACTTGGTAAAGTTAGCTCTATAAGTCTACTATATGCTCACAAAGTTTCATGTCATTTGGATGTTTCAGTCTTCAGTTATGTTTATTTGAAGTCAACAGGGTCTGTTCATCTTCACTTCTTTGTCAGGTACCCGACTTTTTCACTCATCTTGTCAGAGCCATTTCTCAGTGGTTACTTATCCAAATTCAGTGATTTAAAGCTTGTTGAATTCCGCTTACTGTCTAGTATAACCATACAAATTTTCATAATCATTGGATTTCTACATTTTGAGTTATGTTGATTTTTCTGCTCACTGGTCTATTTCTGTAGCAGCCCATGAAAATCGGGATGATGTCATCACTTGTTAAAACTCATTCTCAGTGTGTGGTTCATTATTTTTTATGAGATTACTCTTGAAAGTTAGCTCTTTAAGTTACCTAGACTTCCCCAAGAGGAATTAAGCTAATTGTTGCTGTGCTCAGAGAATTATGTAAAACACTGGACAGGTGTATGAACCAAGAATAGCAATTTTTCACCTCTGAGCTAACTCCAACTTATCTGTTTTGATCTATCTTTTTGAGAGTGATCTTCCAAGGTACATAGGGTGTCTAATACATCCATTGGCAAGCTAAAAGGGCCCACCATATATTCCTGGAGTTCATTTGGCTGGTGTAGATCAAGGATTTTGCAACACCTCTTCATCTTCAAGCACATACCTATCCATCTCTTCACAGGAAGTCGCCCTCGTGTCTCGACAGTCTTTAGAACTTTTGCGGATAGGTCTTTTCTTCCAATCTTCAGTCCAAGCTCTACTTTAGGTCTTCGTCCAATAATTGTTTTCACTTCATAAACTGCAATAGCCTCCGATCACTCAATAACCTGGAGAGGCGATCCACAAATGAGATCCATGGGGTACTCTTTACTTCAGTCTTCAATCACTTTCTTCCCTTCATATAAACTCTGAAATCATCAATCGGCCCAACCTAGAAAGAAGTTCCACACAGGAGATTCACAAGATGGGGAAGAAGTTAATGAATTTGCACTTATTTATAGGGCCCCCTTCCCTTGGACTTTCCTCTAGAAACTTCTAACCTCCTTACTCAACTTTCTAATTCCAGATGATCTTGCATGTTCATTTGCTATTTTAGGAAAATTCCAAATCTTACTTCTATTTTTGGTTTTTCTCTTTTTATTTTTCCAATTTTCTTCTTTCTATTTTTGGTTCTTTTTCTTTTCTCTTTTTATTTTTCTTAAACTAAGGTTTGCTTTCACACTTTATACACAAATTAAATAACTTCCAAGGGCTAGACTTATGGTAAATGACAAAACTAAGGTTCCAACCTAGGGTTTCCATGGGGCTAGACTTAGTTTCATGGACTATTTACAAAATAACATGGTTTTGCATCTCACAGTCAATCAAATCAGCCAAAACATGTACAATTTTTGCCACTTTCCTAGTGAAAACTCCACACAAAAATCATAAAATCAATCAACTTTGAAAAAAAATAGGCACACTTCCCTGCGGGATTTCATCCCGACAACGCGCTATCTTATGTGAATTCCAACTTATATACCCATTTACATGGTAAAGCTTTCCTGCCCTTTGGCAAAGGTACTAAATCCTGAGTACCATTCTTGTGAATAGAATCCAACTCACTCTTCATGGCACACTCCCACTTGATATGATCCTCTCTCTACATATCCTCTTTGTAGCAAGAAGGCTCAGCGGCATCTATTAGCATAATAAAATCTAAACCTGGAACATATCTATTAGGTGGATGTAAGACATGTGCAGAGCGTCTCAATGGTTGCTGAACAGGAACATGTGCAAACTGATCTGATCGGACATTCTCTTGAACATCCCTATGTGCAGCATTTTAATGCATGCTAACTAGAGTACAAGTATCCTCAAACACCACTCTTCTCACTTCAACCTCCTTAATGGATTGTTTATGCATCTTGGACTCATTGAAAATGACATCACTACTTCTGATCACTGACCGTGTTTCAAGATCCCATAAGCGATATCCAAATTTTCCATCTCGACGATATCCAAGAAAAATACATTTCTTTGACTTATGGTCCAACTTTTTTCTAAGATTCTTGGGTATATGAACATATGCTTCACACCCAAAAACTCAAAGATTATCATAATATTATGGCTTCCTTGTCCATATCTCTTGTGCCACTTTCAGACCTTTGGCAGTATGATATATGGCCCAAACAACCATGCCAAGTACAAGCCATAGGCTGTTCAGTAACAGCTAACAAGTGTTCTTTTTGTGATATAAATAACCGATAAAGTGAGCCAAATTTGCTTCCTTTTGTAATAATGATGTTGCCCTTTGATATATGAAAGGACTGAGCATAGAAGACCACCTTGTAACCAAGGTCATCAAGTTGACCAACTGACATCAAACTACATGATAACTGAGGTACATGGCGTACATTATGCATAGTAAATTTTGAACCATCAATGAAATACACAACCACATCTCCAATCCCCACAATGTCACACTAGTAAGAGTCACCAAGTCTCACAGTACCAAGAGACTTTGTTGCATAATTAGAGAACCATTCTCTGTGTGGTGTCATATGGAAAGAAGCATCAAAATCTAGCAGCCACATGTGGTAAATAGAATCAGCCATAAGAGCCTCAATTGGCATAGTACTCTCAAGTCTCAACACATCAGCATCATCAGAAATAGCATTTATTTCTTCAATCTTCATAGTTGAAGTAGATGGTGCAGGTAATTGTTTAACATGCCCATCAACATTATGTCCTTTACCTTTAGCATTCTTCAATGCATAAGAGCATTTCTTCACCGGCCAGCACATGGGCATCCTATGTTGATATATTTAGGTAGTGATGTGTGTGAACACACTAGGACCGTTGGGGCACTTTTTTCCCTCTTTAGGAGGTTTCCCCCCCTCCCCTTGTATATACGCCTATTGCCCTAACAAGTACCTATCTTTGTACATTCTAGTGGTACTACATTTAGTATTGTGTGTTGTGCTCAAAGCTTCTTCTTCTTCCTTGTGTTGTTCATGTGCTTCCGCAGACGTCTAACTCCAACAATTGGTATCAGAGCAAGTCGCCGCTTCATCTACGGCATTGTCTACACCTCTCCGGTTGCAGTCTCAGAATCGCACGAATTTTGGTGAGCATACTCAACGTGTTTTCGAGATCAAAATCTCTTCGCTCTATGGTGCTGAAATAGCGATCTGAGCTCGTTTCGGCCTCCGAACACACTATCACAGTGCTTGTGTAGGCTATTTTGTCTTTTTGTGCCAAAGGTATATACTAGCTTTGGTTCGTCAGTATAGACCTCGAAGTTTGGGCAATTTTGCTCAACTTTTTGAGAATTAATCAATTTTTTGCATCAAGGTATTTTAGTCACTGGCCATGGCTGAAAGCAGCGATGTATTTTGTATGTTGGCTGTTGAGGATAAGTTGGATGGTACCAGCTACCCATTATGGGCTTATATGATGCGACATGTATTTGTCGCAAAAGAATTGTGGAACATTGCTAGATGCTTTGTTTGTGCCAGGGATCAAGAAAAATATGTTATCAATTTCTGCATTAGCCAAGATTGGCTTGGTTGTGAAATTTGTTGATGACAAATGTACAGTTAATGATCTGTCAAATGGCGACATGATTATCACTTCTGGCATTTTATGTCATTGGTTGTATAAGCTCATAGACTATGAAAGATCTGTAAATGATTCAACATGTGCAGTACATGATTCTGAAGCTATGTCACATGCAAAGCTTTGGCATGCACATTTTGGTCATCTGAAATTTGCTAGTTTCCTACGCCTGCAGAAATCTAAAATGGTATCCTCTTTGCCTAAACTTGATGCACCTAGAAAACATGTTTGTGAAGGCTGTATTTTGGGCAAAATGCAGCCTTCCTCTTTTCCAAAAGATGGTTCAGTTCGGGCTACTCATAAATTGTAGCTTGTACATAGTGATGTCTGTGGTCCTATGCACATGCCTTCTTTTGGAAATTATCCTTACTTCATGACTTTCATTGATGATTTTTCCAAGCATCCATGGGTATATCCATTGAAGGCAAAAGTCCGAAGTGTTCATGTGCTTCAAACAATTTTTGGTTTTGGCTGAAATTCTGTCAGCATGTAAAATGGGCACCCTCCATTCTGTTTGAGGGGGGGAATATATGTCTTCTGATTTTAATGCATTTTTGGCTGAACGTGGGATAAAACACTAGTGTACAGTGTCGTATACACCTCAACAGAATGGAGTTGTTGAACGAAAGAATAGGTCACTCATGGAGATGGCAAGGTGTATGGTCAAGAGTAAGACTTTACCACATAGTTTCTTGCTTGAGGCTGTCATGTGTGCAGCATATGTACTTTGTTGAAGAATCACTCACAAATTTGACATACAGATAGACATAAAGACGAAGAAAGACAAAGAGAAGCAGAAACAAAGCATTCAGAAAATCAAGCCTTAGTGAAGGGACAAATTCACGACTGTAATTTAGTTCATAGACACTTCCAGAAATATGAGTTTTGAATCTCGGAACAAAGAATATATATATATATATATATATGAGTGAAGAAAAGAGCTGTGTAGTAGTGCATAGAACCGGAATAGAATAGTGCATATAGAAACTGAGGATAGTGATATAGAAGACGCCAGAGATTGCGTATGTAGAGATGAATAATAGAACCTCAACTGTCGGGTATTCATCTGAGAGAGATGGTAAGGAATAACTAGTCAGGGTAGGAGAGTTTTCCATAGCTATGAGCAAAGTGAGGCCAAGCTATTTTTGTACACATCTTCTCTAATAGAAAACACATGTTCATGTGGAAGTTTGAGCGTATTCTTCGTATATGAAGATATCTGAGTGATTTCATGTTACTGGGAAAGTTAGTTAACAGTTACAATTTTCTCAGTAAACTTTTTCCGGTACTTCTGAGAGTTAGATCTCGCAGCACAGTGTAAATATTTTCATGAGTGATAGCTCATCTTGAAGCTAGTAGTCTCAACTACAAACTGATCAAAAGAGTTTTATGAAACGGGACATGTACATAGTACAAAGTCTGACCGTAAAGGCATCCAAAACTGGTGAAGGTTTTTTCTTCAAACTTCAGATGAAGTTTACTTACTGAAGGAAGCTCATGTATTACTTTCTTACTTCAATTACAATCATTTGAAGTAATCACAAACAGAATTGCAGTTGATTCTGGTACAATTCAGTTGAGATTACGGTGACAGTCTGGTAACATTCCAGTGAAGTTCTGGTGATATTTTGGTGAATTCAAAACACAGTTTTGACACAGTTAAGTGACAGAAAGATTATCTAATTGTAAACAAACACAATAGTGTAAAGTTTGAAGTAAAACAATTCAGAATTAAAGCTTGAAGGAAATGCGAAGCTTTCTGTAAAGTGAATTTTTAGTTTTCACTAAATACAGTTATAAAGTTCTCAGATTCAGAAGGTTGCTAAGCTACTGATGATTATAAAGGTGTTCTAATATCACTCTAGCTTAATTCTAGTTGAGGCGTGGCAATTTTCTGCAGTCTTGTTAGTGAACAAGCTTTTGCCGCGACATCACATAACCTCAACAAGTGCTATCAGAGCAAAAAAGGTTCTGAAGAACAGAAAGGTTCTCAAAGAGCAAACGGAAGTAAAGATACAAGAGAATTTGAAGAATTCTCATAAAGAAAGGAGAAAGCTGAGATGATCAACAACAAACGGCATCAAGAAACATTTTAAAGTAATTCTCAAGAGTAAAGGTTTGTAAAAGGTAAAAACTTTTAACATTACACTCACCATAAGTAACAGAAACAAGAAGATTATGGCACATCACATTTCTATTTATCGATTGGGCAGAGATAATTATCCCGCATGGGTAATGCACATGGAAGCCTTACTTATGAGTAAGGACTTAATGATATATGTGACAGGAGAAGAAAAGAAGCCGACTTTCGAAGATGACAGTCAACCAAAGAAAGAAGAGTTAGAAGTTTTGAAGCTGTGGCAGAAGAAAGATGCAACGGCAAGAGCTTATATTTACAATACCATTATAGATCATCTACTACCGCACATTAGAGGTCTGGAGAAAGCGGAAGACATATGGAGTGCATTGGAAGATCATTTCCAAAATACAACGAAAGCTAGGAAAGCTAGTTTATTGTCAGAGTTTACAACGTTCAAGAAAAAACAAAGTCAAAGCATTAGTGATTATGTCACTAAGATCAAAGACTTGGCAGATATTCTTGGATCTATTGACGAAGATAAGATATCGAAGATCACAGGTTGATAGTGCAAGTGCTTGCAGGAGTGAGAGGAGATGAAAGGTGGAAACCTTTCGTACTTTCAACTGAAATTTCTTTAAATCATTTTGTACCAGATTTAAATCAGTTGCTTGGACTAATGCTAACGTTTGAGCAAGATTTGAAGACATACGGAGATAAAGGACATAGTTCGGCTATGTATGCAAAAGATAAGAAGAAAGGTGATAAAGGTAAAGAAAAAGATGAAGAAGAGATGTTTACTCAAGCAAATTATGCAAGAGGAAGAGGTAATGTAAGAAGTAAAAGTAGAGGTAAAGGAAGAGGTAATCATATTAACATCAGATTTATGATGCAACAAGATGGATAACTCTTTATGTTTTGAAAGAGAATTCAGAAGTATTTGAAGCTTTCAGGCATTTTCATGCATATGTTGAAAGAGTTACATGACACAAACTCAAAAGACTAAGGTTTGATGGACGAGGAGAATATTTTTCTCGAGAGTTCAAAAATTATCTGTGGAATGCAGGTATCAAAAGAGAAATATCTTGCAGGTATACACCACAACAAAATGGAGTAGCAAAAAGAAGAAATCAAACTCTAGTTGAGTTTGCAAGAGCAATGTTAAAGGAGAAGAATTGTCCAAACTATCCTGGGCTCAGGCTTGGTGGGGTAAGAAACCAACACTTGATCATTGTAAAGTGTTTGGATCAATTGCTTATGCTTATGTACCATCACAACTTAGACATAAGCTTGAACCAAAGGATGAAAAATATGTGTTCATCCGATATGATGAAACACAGATGGGTTATAGACTATGGAGTCCTCTAACCAAACAGTTTACTGTTTCCAGAGATGTGACATTTGATGAAGGAAAGAGCTGGTATACAGATAAACAGCATAGTGTTGAAACATTTGAAGAAAAGATGAGAAGAATTGAAAAAGGTAAATCACATATGCAGGTAAATGGAGATGAAGATTATATGCAGGCAAGTACCTCCAGGATCGGATCAGGTATGAGAAACAAAGATGGACTAAGATTTGATGAAGATGTGTATTGAGATACACATGAAGAATATGATCTAAGAAGGTCAAACAGAGTAAGGAAACAACCAACAAGGTATTCCTATGACACTTCTTATTTGACTCAAAAAAATTATGCTTACTTAGTAAAGGAAGATGAAGAACCTCATAATTACAGCGAAGCAAAAGGTAAGAAACAATGGGAAGAATCAATGAAGGAGTTTAAAGCGCTTGAGGAGAACAAGACTTGCGAACTTGTTCCAAAACCAAATGGTAAGAAAGTGATTGGAAATAAATGGGTTTACAAAGTTAAGAAACTTGCAGATGGAAGGATAGCCAGATACAAAGCTAGACTGGTAGTCAAAGGATATGCTCAGATGCATGGCATAGATTATGATGAGACATTTAGTCCGGTGGCGAAGATATCAACCATAAGGACAGTGATTGCTATAACAGCATCAAAAGGATGGAAGCTAAGTCAGCTGGATATAAGGAATGCATTTTTAAATGGATATATATTAGATGAAATCTACATGGAACAACCTAAAGGGTTTGTAAGTTCGAGTTACCGAGATCATGTTTGCAGATTAAGAAGAGCTCTCTATGGATTGAAGCAAGCTCCAAGAGCTTGGAATTACATACTTGTGAAGTATCTCAATGATCTTGGATACCAAAGCTCAAAGGCAGATGCAAGTCTACTCCTTAAGAGAACAAATGAAGGTATGATCTACATTTGTATTTATGTAGATGACATTATAATCACAGGTACCTCAGATGAAGGAATCAAGGAGGTAAAGAGACTGCTTGAAAAAGAATTCAAGATTAGTGATCTAGGAAATTTATCATACTTTCTTGGAATGGAAGTTACATATGCAGATCATGGTGTATATGCTTGGCAAGAAAGGTATCTCCTAAACTTACTGAAGACGTTTAACATGGAGAATTGCAGAGAAGCTTCAACACCGCTTGAAGTAAATCATAAACTCAGCAAATATGATGGTGTAGAGGTTAAAGATATGAGGAAGTATCAGTCTTTAGTGGGAAGCTTAATTTATGCTACACTAACAAGACCTGATCTCAGTTATGCAGTGGGAGTTCTCTCACAGTTTATGCATTGTCCGAAGGATAAACATTGGGTTGCAAGACAAAGAGTTCTTAGATATATCAAAAGAACTATAAAGGAAGGATTATATTATCATTTGACATCAGATATAAATCTAAGAGCATACAGTGACTCAAACTGGGCAGGAAGTCAAGATGACAGAAGGTCAACACATGGGTATATGATATACCTAGGAGATAAGCTTGTAAGCTGGTGTTCGAAGAAGCAACACACAATGGCTTTATCATCAACAGAAGCAGAATATAAAGGACTTGTGGAAGCAGCTAAAGAAGTAATATGGATGCAGACCTTGTTCAAAAGTATGGGTATTGATCAAGGTATACCTATCATACATGGAGATAATATGAGCTCGTTGTATCTTGCAGCAAATCCAGTATTTCATGCAAGAACAAAACACATAGAGATTCAATATCATTTCCTGAGGGAAAAGGTAATGGAAAAGGAGATTGAAATAGTATACACTCCTACGAAAGATCAGATTGCAGATATTCTGACAAAGAGCATGGATGGAGTAAAGACAAGCAGATTCAAAGAAATGGCAGGTATAAAAGAAAAGAAGAATATATGAAAGATCAGAGAATGCAAATTAGTGATTGAGGGGGAGCTGTTGAAGAATCACTCACAAATTTGACATACGGACAGACATAAAGACGAAGAAAGACAAAGAGAAGTAGAAACAAAGCATTTAGAAAATCAAGCCTTAGTGAAGGGACAAATTCACAACTGTAATATAGTACATAGAAGCTTCCAGAAATACGAGTTTTGAATCTCGGAACAAAATGTATATATATATATATATATGAGTGAAGAAGAGAGATGTGTAGTAGTGCATAGAACAAGAATAGAATAGCGCATATAGAAACTGAGGATAGTAATATAGAAGACGCCAGAGATTGCGTATGTAGAGATGAATAATAGAACCTGAACTGTCGGGTTTTCATCTGAGAGAGATGGTAAGGAATAACTACTCATAGTAGGAGAGTTTTCCATAGCTATGAGCAAAGTGAGGCCAAGCTATTTTTGTACACATCTTCTCTAATAGAAAACACATGTTCATATGGAAGTTTGAGCGTATTCTTCGTATGTGAAGAAATCTGAGTGATTTCATGTTACTCTGAAAGTTAGTTAACAGTTACAGTTTTCTCAGTAAAATTTTTTTGGTACTTCTAAGAGTTAGATCTCGCAGCACAGTGTAAAGATTTTCATGAGTGATAGCTCATCTTGAAGCTAGTAGTCTCAACTACAAACTGATCAAAAGAGTTTTATGAAACGGGACATGTACATAGTACAAAGTCTGACCGTAATGGCATCCAGAACTGGTAAAGGTTTTTTCTTCAAACTTCATATGAAGTTTACTTACTAAAGGAAGCTCAGATATTACTTTCTTACTTCAATTACAATCATTTGAAGTAATCACAAACAGAATTGCAGTGGATTCCGGTACAATTCCAATGAGATTATGGTGACAGTCTCGTAACATTCCAGTGAAGTTCCGGTGATATTCTGGTGAATTCAAAACACAGTTTTGACATAGTTAAGTGATAGAAAGATTATCTAAATGTAAGCAAACACAGTAGTGTAAAGTTTGAAGTAAATCAGTTCAAAATTAAAGCTTGAAGGAAATGCAAAGCTTTCTGTAAAGTGAATTTTTAGTTTTCACTAAATACAGTTATAATCTAATATCACTCTAGCTTAGTTCTAGTTGAGGCGTGGCAATTTTCCGCAGTCTTGTTAGTGAACAAGCTTTTGCTGCAATATCACATAACCTCAACAAGTGGTATGAGAGCAAAAAAGGTTCTAAAGAACAGAAAGGTCCTCAAAGAGCAAACGAAAGTAAAGATACAAGAGAATTTGAAGAATTCTCATAAAAAAAAGGAGAAAGCTGAGATGATCAACAAAAAACGGCGTCAAGAAACGTTCCGAAGTAATTCTCAAGAGTAAATGTTTGTAAAAGGTAAAACCGTTTAGCATTACACTCACCGGAAGTAATAGAAATAAGAAGATTATGGCATATCACATTTCTATTGATAAATTGGACAGAGATAATTATCCCACATGGGTAATGCGCATGGAAGCCTTACTTATGAGTAAGGACTTAATGATATATGTGACAAGAGAAGAAAAGAAGCTGACTTTCGAAGATGACAGTCAACCAAAGAAAGAAGAGTTAGAACTTCTGAAGTTGTGGTAGAAGAAAGGTGCAACGGCAAGAGCTTATATTTACAATACCATTATAGATCATCTACTACCGCACAATAGAAGTCTAGAGAAAGCGAAAGACATATGGAGTTCATTGGAAGATCACTTCCAAAATACAAGGAAAGCTAGGAAGGCTAGTTTATGGTCAGAGTTTACAACATTCAAGAAAAAGCAAAGTCAAAGCATTAGTGATTATGTCACTAAGATGAAAGACTTGGCAGATAGTCTTGGATCTATTGACGAAGATATCGAAGATCACAGGTTGATAGCGCAAGTGCTTGTAGGACTGAGAGAAGATGAAAGGTGGAAACCTTTCGTACTTTCAACTGAACTTTCTTTAAATCATTTTGTACCAAATTTAAATCAGTTGCTTGGACTAATGCTAACGTTTGAGCAAGATTTGAAGACAGACGGAGATAAAGGACATAGTTTGGCTACGTATGCAAAGAATAAGAAGAAAGGTGATAAGGGTAAAGAAAAAGATGAAGAAGAGATGTTTACTCAAGCAAATTATGCAAGAGGAAGAGGTAATGTAAGAAGTAAAAGTAGAGGTAAAGGAAGAGGTAATCAAATTAACAACAAGAAGACTTGTTGGATCTGTGGACTAAGCAATCATTTGGCTCATGATAGCTGGCATAATTCTCAAGGATCAAGTCAGAATCAGAATAATAATAGCAGAGGCAGAAGCGAAAGATATAAAGAGTAAGACAAAGCCAAAGAGGCGGATATGGTAGAGGTGGAGCAAGAAGTTGGGGACAGAATCAGTCTCACAACACTACCTACTACAACTATGCGAATGATACGCAGAATGACAGTCATACAACATTGCTGATGAATTCGATAAGTGTGTCAGAGAATGAAGATCTAAAGGTATTTTATATTGACTCTGGTTGTTCAAATCATTTGTCAGGAAATATAGAATTATTATCAGAATTGGAAGGAGGTATGTCAAATCATACAGTACAAATAGGTGATAACACAAAACATAATGTAAGGTCAATTGGAAAAGTAAAGTGTAAGAATGGATCTGACCTACTAAAAAATGTTTTGTATGTTCCAACAATTCCGAAGAATCTGATCAGTGTGGGTCAGATAGTAGAACAAGGTTTTCAAGTCAGGTTTACAAATGAAGGAGTATTTGTTGAAGATCCAGAGAAAGGACACAAACAAATTGTCCATGGTAAAAAGGAAGGTAGAATTTTTACTCTTAAAGTACAAGGGAATGTTGGTCAAGCATTGATCACACTTGGTGATGAAGTTTTTACAGAATAAGACCTCTGGCATAAGAGGTTAGGACATTTTAATGAAACAAGAATCAAAACTATGGTGGAAAAACAATCTGAGTACGGATTGCCAAATAGGAAGAATCAACATATGATTCACAAGTGCGAAGCCTGCCAGATGGGAAAAGCCCACAGGTTACCATTTTAGAAGAATGGTTACAAACATGATGGTGTGCTAGAGCTCATACATACAGATGTCTAGGGACCGACAAAAGAAGGATCTATCAGCGGCTCAAGGTATTATGTTCTTTTTATTGATGATGCAACAAGATGGATAACTCTTTATGTTTTGAAAGAGAATTCACAAGTATTTGAAGCTTTCAGGCATTTTCATGCATATGCTAAAAGACTTACAGGACAGAAACTCAAAAGACTAAGGTCTGATGGAGGAGGAGAATATTTTCCTCGAGAGTTCAATGCTTATCTGTGGAATGCAGGTATCAAAAGAGAAATAACTTGCAGGTATACACCGCAACAAAATGGAGTAGCAGAAAGAAGAAATCGAACTCTAGTTGAGTTTGCAAGAGCAATGTTAAAGGAGAAGAATTGTCCAAACTATCTTTGGGCTGAGGCTGTAAATACAGCTACATATTTGGTAACTAGATTACCATGTACAACTTTAAATGGGATGACCCCTTATGAAGCTTTGTGGGGTAAGAAACCAACACTTGATCATTGTAAAGTGTTTGGATCAGTTGCTTATGCTTATGTACTATAAGAACTTAGACATAAGCTTGAACCAAAGGCTGAAAAATATGTGTTCATCGGATATGATGAAAAGCAGATGGGTTATAGACTATGGAGACCTCTAACCAAACAGTTTACTGTTTCCAAAGATGTGACATTTGATGAAGGAAAGAGTTGGTATATAGATAAAGAGCATAGTGTTGAAACACTTGAAGAAGAGATGAGAACAATTGAAGAAGGTAAATCACATATGCAGGTAAATGGAGATGAAGATTATATGTAGGCAAGTACGTCCAGGATAAGATCAGGTATGAGAAACGAAGATGGACTAAGATTTGATGAAGATGTGTATTTAGATACCCATGAAGAATATGAGCTAAAAAGGTCAAACAGAGTAAGGAAACAACCAACAAGGTATTCCTATGACACTTTTTATTTGACTCAGAAAAACTATGCATACTTAGTAAAGCAAGATGAAGAACCTGAGAATTACAGTGAAGCAAAAGGTAAGAAACAATGGGAAGAAGCAATGAAGGAGGAGTTTAAAGCGCTTGAGGAGAAAAACACTTGGGAACTTATTCCAAAACCAAATGGTAAGATTGGAAATAAATGGGTTTACAAAGTTAAGAAACTTGTTGATGGAAGGATAGCCAGATACAAAGCTAGACTGGTAGTCAAAGGATATGCTCAGACGCATGGCATAGATTATGATGAGACATTTAGTCCGGTGGCAAAGATGTCAACCATAAGGACAGTGATTGCTATAGCATCATCAAAAGGATGGAAGCTAAGTCTGCTAGATATAAAGAATGCATTTTTAACTGGATATATATCAGATGAAGTCTACATGGAACAACGTGAAGTGTTTGTAAGTTCCAGTTACCTAGATCATGTTTGCAGATTAAAAAGAGCTCTCTATGGATTGAAGCAAGCTCCAAGAGCTTGGAATTACAGACTTATGAAGTATCTTAATGATCTTGGATACCAAAGCTCAAAGGCAGATGCAAGTCTACTCGTTAAGAGAACAGATGAAGGTATGATCTACATTTGTATTTATATAGATGACATTGTAATCACAGGTACCTCAGATGAAGGAATCAAGGAGGTAAAGAGACTGCTTGAAAAAGAATTCAAGATCAGATCATGGAGATATGTTTCACAAGACAGGTATCTCCTAAACTTATTGAAAAAGTTTAACATGGAGAATTGAAGAGAAGCTTCAACATCGCTTAAAGTAAATCATAAACTCAACAAATATGATGGTGTAGAGTTTAAAGATATGAGAAAGTATCAGTCTTTAGTGGGAAGCTTAATTTATGCTACACTAACAAGACCTGATCTCAATTATGCAGTGGGAGTTCTCTCATAGTTTATGCATTGTCCGAAGGATCAACATTGGGTTGCAGGACAAAGAGTTCTTAGATATATCAAAAGAACTATAAAGGAAGGATTATATTATCCTTTTACATCAGATATAAAGCTGAGATCATACAGTGACTCAGACTGGGCAGGAAGTCAAGATGACAGAAGGTCAACACATGGGTTTAAGATATACCTAGGAGATAAGCTTGTAAGCTGGTGTTCGAAGAAGCAACACATAGTGGCTTTATCGTCAACAGAAGCAGAATATAAAGGACTTGTGGAAGCAGCTAAAGAAGTAATATGGATGCAGACCTTGTTCAAAAGTATGGGTATCGATCAACGTATACCTATCATACATGGAGATAATAAGATCTCGTTGTATCTTGCAGCAAATCCAGTATTTCATGCAAGAACAAAACACATATAGATTCAATATCATTTCCTGAGGGAAAAGGTAAGGGAAAAGGAGATAAATAGTATACACTCCTACGAAAGATCAGATTGCCGATATTCTGACAAAGAGCTTGGATGGAGTAAAGACAAGCAGATTCAAAGAAATGGCAGGTATAAAAGAAAAGAAGAATATATGAAAAATCATAGAATGCAAATTAGTGATTGAGGGGGAGCTGTTGAAGAATCACTCACAAATTTGACATAGAGACTGACATAAAGACGAAGAAAGACAAAAAGAAGCAGAAACAAAGCATTCAGAAATCAAGCCTTAGTGAAGGGAAATATTCACGAGTGTAATATAGTTCATAGAAACTTCCAGAAATACGAGTTTTGAATCTTGGAACAATATATATATATATATATATATATATATATATATATATATATATATATATATATATATATATATATATATATATATATATATATATATATATATATATATATATATATATATATATATATATATATATATGAGTGAAGAAGAGAGCTGTGTAGTAGTGCATAGAACCGGAATAGAAAAGTGCATATAGAAACTGAGGATAGTGATATAGAAGAAGCCAGAGATTGCGTATGTAGAGATGAATAATAGAACCTCAACTGTCGGGTATTCATCTGAGAGCGATGGTAATGAATAACTACTCAGAGTAGGAGAGTTTTCCATAGCTATGAGCAAAGTGAGGCCAAGCTATTTTTGTACACATCTTCTCTAATAGAAAACACATGTTCATGTGGAAGTTTGAGCGTATTCTTCGTATGTGAAGAAATCTGAGTGATTTCATGTTACTGTGAAAGTTAGTTAACAGTTATAGTTTTCTCAGTAAACGTTTTCCGGTACTTCTCAGAGTTAGATCTCGTAGCACAGTGTAAAGATTTTCATGAGTGATAGCTCATCTTGAAGCTAGTAGTCTCAACTACAAAGTGATCAAAAGAGTTTTATGAAACGGGACATGTACACAGTACAAATTCTGACCGTAAAGGCATCCAGAACTGGTGAAGGTTTTTTCTTCAAACTTCAGATGAATTTTACTTATTGAAGGAAGCTCAGGTATTACTTTCTTGCTTCAATTACAATAATTTGAAGTAATCACAAATAGAATTGCAGTTGATTTCGATACAATTTCGGTGAGATTACGGTGACAGTCTCGTAACATTCCGGTGAAGTTCCGATGATATTTTGGTGAATTCAAAACACAGATTTGACACAGTTAAGTGACAAAAAGATTATCTAACTATAAGCAAACACAGTAGTGTAAAGTTTGAAGTAAATCAATTCAGAATTAAAGCTTGAAGGAAATGCGAAGCTTTCTGTAAAGTGAATTTTCAGTTTTCACTAAATACAGTTATAAAGTTCTCATATTCAGAAGGTTGCTAAGCTACTGATGATTATAGAGGTGTTCTAATATCACTTTAGCTTAGTTCTAGTTGAGGCATGGCAATTTTCCAGACTCTTTTTAGTGAACAAGCTTTTGCTGCAACATCACATAACTTCAACAAGTGGTATCAGAGCAGAAAAGGTTCTAAAGAACAGAAAGGTCCTCAAAGAGCAAACGGAAGTAAAGATACAAGAGAATTTGAAGAATTCTCATAAAGAAAGGAGAAAGCTGAGATGATCAACAACAAATGGCATCAAAAAACATTCCGAAGTAATTCTCAAGAGTAAAGGTTTGTAAAAGGTAAAACCTTTTAACATTACGCTCACCGAAATTAACAGAAATAAGAAGATTATGGTAGATCACATTTCTATTGATAAATTGCACAGAGATAATTATCCCGCATGGGTAATGCACATGGAAGCCTTACTTATGAGTAAAGACTTAATGATATATGTGACAGGAGAAGAAAATAAGCCGACTTTCGAGACCACAGTCAACCAAAGAAAGAAGAGTTAGAAGTTTTGAAGCTGTGGCAGAAGAAAGATGCAACGGCAAGAGCTTATATTTACAATACCATTAGAGATCATCTACTACCGCACATTAGAGCTCTCGAGAAAGCGGAAGACATATGGAATGCATTGGAAGATCATTTCCAAAATACAACAAAAGCTAGGAAGGCTAGTTTATGGTCAGAGTTTACAACGTTCAAGAAAAAGCAAAGTCAAAGCATTAGTGATTATGTCACTAAGATGAAAGACTTGACAGATAGTCTTGGATCTATTGAAGAAGATATCAAAGATCACAGGTTGATAGCGCAAGTGCTTGCAGGACTGAGAGGAGATGAAAGGTGGAAACCTTTCGTACTTTCAACTGAACTTTCTTTAAATCATTTTGTACCAGATTTAAATCAGTTGCTTGGACTAATGCTAACAATTGAGCAAGATCTGAAGATAGACGGAGATAGAGGACATAGTTCGGCTACGTATGCAAAGAATAAGAAGAAAGGTGATGAAGGTAAAGAAAAAGATGAAGAAGAGATGTTTACTCAAGCAAATTATGCAAGAGGAAGAGGTAATGTAAGAAGTAAAAGTAGAGGTAAAGGAAGAGGTATTCAAATTAACAACAAGAAGACTTGTTGGATCTGTGGACTAAGCAATCATTTGGCTCATGATTGCTGGCATAATTCTCAAGGATCAAGTTAGAATCAGAATAATAATAGCAGAGGCAGAAGTAGAAGATATCAAAGAGTAAGACAAAGCCAAAGAGGCGGATATGGTAGAGGTGGAGCAAGAAGTTGGGGACAGAATCAGTCTCACAACACTACCTACTACAACTATGCGAATGATACGTAGAATGACAGTCATACAACATTGATGATGAATTCGATAAGTGTGTCAGAGAATGAAGATATAAAGGTATTCTATATTGACTCTGGTTGTTCAAATCATTTGTCAGGAAATATAGAATTATTATCAGAACTGGAAGGAGGTATGTCAAATCATACAGTACAAACAGGTGATAACACAAAACATAATGTAAGGTCAATTGGAAAACTAAAGTGTAAGAATGGAGCTAACCTACTAACAAATGTTTTGTATGTTCCAACAATTCCGAAGAATCTGATCAGCGTGGGTCAGATAGTAGAAAAAGGTTTTCAAGTCAGGTTTACAAATGAAGGAGTATTTGTTGAAGATCCAGAGAAAGGACACAAACAAATTGTCCATGGTAAAAAGGAAGGTAGACTTTTTACTCTTAAAGTACAAGGGAATGTTGATCAAGCATTGATCACACATGGTGATGAAGTTTTTACAGAATTAGACCTCTGGCATAAGAGGTTAGGACATTTTAATGAAACAGGAATCAAAACTATGGTGGAAAAACAATCTGTAAAAGGATTGCCGAATATGAAGAATCAACATATGATTCACAAGTGTGAAGCCTGTCAAATGGGAAAAGCCCACAGGTTACCATTTCAGAAGAATGGTTACAAACATGATGGTGTGCTAGAGCTCATACATACAGATGTCTGGGGACCGACAAAAGAAGGATCTATCTGCGGCTCAAGGTATTATGTTCTTTTTATTGATGATGCAACAAGATGGATAACTCTTTATGTTTTGAAAGAGAATTCAGAAGTATTTGAAGCTTTCAGGCATTTTCATGCATATGCTGAAAGACTTACAGGACAGAAACTCAAAAGAATAAGGTTTGATGGAGGAGGAGAATATTTTTCTCGAGAGCTCAAAAATTATCTGTGAAATGCAGGTATCGAAAGAGAAATAACTTGCAGGTATACACCGCAACAGAATGGAGTAGCAAAAAGAAGAAATCGAACTCTAGTTGAGTTTGCAAGAGCAATGTTAAAGGAGAAGAATTGTCCAAACTATCTTGGGCTGAGGTTGTAAATACGGCTAGATATTTGGTAAAAAGATTACCATGTACAACTTTAAATGGGATGACCCCTTATGAAACTTGGTGGGGTAAGAAACCAACACTTTATCATTGTAAATTGTTTGGATCAATTGCTTATGCTTATGTACCATCACAACTTAGACATAAGCTTGAACCAAAGGCTGAAAAAATATGTGTTCATCGGATATGATGAAAAGCAGATGGGTTATAGACTATGGAGTCCTCTAACCAAACAGTTTACTGTTTCCAGAGATGTGACATTTGATGAAGGAAAGAGCTGGTATACAGATAAAGAGCATAGTGTTGAAACACTTGAAGAGGAGATGAGAAGAATTGAAAAAGGTAAATCACATATGCAGGTAAATGGAGATGAAGATTATATGCAGGCAAGTACGTCCACGATCGGATCAGGTATGAGAAACGAAGATGGACTAATTTGATGAAGATGTGTATTCAGATACACATGAAGAATATGAGCTAAGAAGGTCAAACAGAGTAAGGAAAGAACCAACAAGGTATTCCTATGACACTTCTTATTTGACTCAAAAAAATTATGCTTACTTAGTAAAGGAAGATGAAGAACCTCATAATTACAGTGAAGCAAAAGGTAAGAAACAATGGGAAGAAGCAATGAAGGAGGAGTTTAAAGCGCTTGAGGAGAACAAGACTTGGGAACTTGTTCCAAAACCAAATGGTAACATTGGAAATAAATGGGTTTACAAAGTTAAGAAACTTGCAGATGGAAGGATACTAGATACAAAGCTAGACTGGTAGTCAAAGGATATGCTCAGACGCATGGCATAGATTATGATGAGACATTTAGTTCGATGGCGAAGATGTCAACCATAAGGACAGTGATTGCTATAGCAACATCAAAAGAATGGAAGCTAAGTCAGCTGGATATAAAGAATGCATTTTTAAATGGATATATATCAGATGAAGTCTACATGGAACAACCTTAAGGGTTTGTAAGTTCCAGTTACCTAGATGTTGTTTGCAGATTAAAAAGAGCTCTCTATGGATTGAAACAAGCTCCAAGACCTTGGAATTGCAGACTTGTGAAGTATCTCAATGATCTTGGATACCAAAGCTCAAAGGAAGATGCAAGTCTACTCGTTAAGAGAACAGATGAAGGTATGATCTACATTTGTATTTATATAGATAACATTATAATCACAGGTACCTCAGATGAAGGAATCAAGGAGGTAAAGAGACTGCTTGAAAAAGAATTCAAGATCAATGATCTAGGAAAGTTATCATACTTTCTTGGAATGGAAGCTACATATACAGATCATGGTGTATATGTTTCGCAAGAAAGGTATCTCCTAAACTTACTAAAGAAGTTTAACATGGAGTATTGTAGAGAAGCTTCAACACTACTTGAAGTAAATCATAAACTCGGCAAATATGATGGTGTAGAGTTTAAAGATATGAGGAAGTATCAGTCTTTAGTGGGAAGCTTAATTTATGCTACACTAACAAGACCTGATCTCAGTTATGCAGTGGGAGTTCTCTCACAGTTTATGCATTGTCTGAAGGATCAACATTGGGTTGCAGGACAAAGAGTTCTTAGATATATCAAAAGAACTATAAAGGAAGGATTATATATCCTTTTACATTAGATATAAAGCTGAGAGAATACAGTGACTCAGACTGGGCAGGAAGTCAAGATGACAGAAGGTGAACACGTGGGTATATGATATACCTAGGAGATAAGCTTGTAAGCTAGTGTTCGAAGAAGCAACACACAATGGCTTTATCGTCAATAGAAGCAGAATATAAAGGAATTGTGAAAGGAGCTAAAGAAGTAATATGGATGCAGACCTTGTTCAAAAGTATGGGTATGGATCAAGGTATACCTATCATACATGGAGATAATATGAGCTCGTTGTATCTTGCAGCAAATCTAGTATTTCATGCAAGAATAAAACACATAGAGATTCAATATCATTTCCTGAGGGAAAAGGTAATGGAAAATGAGATTGAAATAATATACACTCCTACGAAAGATCAGATTGCAGATATTTTGACAAAGCTTGGATGGAGTAAAGACAAGTAGATTCAAAGAAATGGCAGGCATAAAAGAAAAGAAGAATATATGAAAGATCAGAGAATGCAAATTAGTGATTGAGGGGGAGTTGTTGAAGAATCACTCACAAATTTGACATAGAGACATACATAAAGACGAACAAAGACAAAGAGAAGCAGAAACAAAGCATTCAGAAAATCAAGTCTTAGTGAAGTGACAAATTCACGACTGTAATATAGTTCATAGAAACTTCCAAGAAATACGAGTTTTGAATCTCGGAACAAAATGTATATGTATATGAGTGAAGAAGAGAGCTGTGTAGTAGTGCATAGAACCGGAATAGAATAGCGCATACAGAAACTGAGGATAGTGATATAGAAGACACCAGAGATTGCGTATGTAGAGATGAATAATAGAACCTGAACTGTCGGGTATTCAACTGAAGAGATGGTAAGGAATAACTACTCAGAGTAGGAGAGTTTTCCATAACTATGAGCAAAGTGAGGCCAAGCTATTTTTATACACATCTTCTCTAATAGAAAACACATGTTCATGTGGAAGTTTGAGTGTACTCTTCATATGTGAAGAAATCTGAGTGATTTCATGTTACTGTGAAAGTTAGTTAACAGTTACAGTTTTCTCAGTAAACTTTTTCCGGTACTTTTGAGAGTTAGATCTCGCAGCAGAGTGTAAAGATTTTCATGAGTGATAGCTCATCTTGAAGCTAGTAGTCTCAACTACAAACTGATCAAAAGAGTTTTATGAAACGGGACATGTACACAGTACAAAGTCTCACCGTAAAGACATCCAGAATTGGTAAAGGTTTTTTCTTCAAACTTCAGATGAAGTTTACTTACTGAAGGAAGCTCAGGTATTACTTTCTTACTTCAATTACAATCATTTGAAGTGATCACAAACAGAATTGCAGTTGATTCCGGTACAATTCCGGTGAGATTATGGTGACAGTCTGGTAACATTCCGGTGAAGTTCCGGTGATATTCTGGTGAATTCAAAACATAGTTTTGACACATTTAAGTGATGGAAATATTATCTAATTGTAAGCAAACACAGTAGTGTAAAGTTTGAAGTAAATCAGTTCAGAATTAAAGCTTGAAGGAAATGCAAAGCTTTCTGTAAAGTGAATTTTTAGTTTTCACTAAATACAGTTATAAAGTTCTCAGATTCAGAAGGTTGCTAAGCTACTGATGATTATAGAGGTGTTCTATTATTACTCTAGCTTAGTTCTAGTTGAGGCGTGGCAATTTTCCGCAGTCTTGTTAGTGAACAAGCTTTTGTTGCTACATCACATAACCTCAACAAGTGGTATCAGAGCAGAAAAGGTTCTTAAGAACAGAAAGGTCCTCAAAGAGCAAATGGAAGTAAAGATACAAGAGAATTTGAAGAATTCCCATAAAGAAAGGAGAAAGCTGAGATGATCAACAACAAACGACGTCAAGAAACGTTCCGAAGTAATTCTCAAGAGTAAAGGTTTGTAAAAGGTAAAACCTTTTAACACTACACTCACCGAAAGTAACAGAAACAAGAAGATTATGGCAGATCACATATTAATTGATAAATTGGACAGAGATAATTATCCCGCATGGTTAATGCGCGTGGAAGCCTTACTTTTGAGTAAGGACTTAATGATATATGTGACAGGAGAAGAAAAGAAGCCGACTTTCGAAGACGACAGTCAACCAAAGAAAGAAGAGTTAGAAGTTTTGCAGCTGTGGCAGAAGAAAGATGCAAGGCAAGAGTATTATATTTACAATACCATTACATATCATCTACTACCGCAAATTAGAGGTTTGGAGAAAGCGGAAGACATATGGAGTGCATTGGAATATCATTTCCAAAATACAACGAAAGCTAGAAAGGCTAGTTTATGGTCAGAGTTTACAACGTTCAAGAAAAAGCAAAGTCAAAGCATTAGTGATTATGTCACTAAGATGAAAGACTTGGCAGATAGTCTTGGATCTATTGACGAAGATATTGAAGATCACAGGTTGATAGTGCAAGTGCTTGTAGGACTGAGAGGAGATGAAAGGTGGAAACCTTTCATACTTTCAGCTAAACTTTCTTTAAATCATTTTGTACCATATTTAAATCAGTTGCTTGGACTAATGCTAACGTTTGAGCAAGATTTGAAGACACACGGAGATAAAGGACATAGTTCGGCTACATATGCAAAGAATAAGAAGAAAGGTGATAAAGGTAAAGAAAAAGATGAAGAAGAGATGTTTACTCAAGCAAATTATGCAAAAGGAAGAGGTAATGTAAGAAGTAAATGTAGAGGTAAAGGAAGAGGTAATCAGATTAACAACAAGAAGACTTGTTGGATCAATGGACTAAGCAATCATTTGCCTCATGATTGCTGGCATAATTCTCAAGGATCAAGTGAGGATCAGAATAATAATAGTAGAGGCAAAAGCGGAAGATATCAAAGAGTAAGACAAAGCCAAAGAGGCGGATATGGTAGAGGTGGAGCAAGAAGTTGGGAACAAAATCAGTCTCACAACACTACCTACTACAACTATGCGAATGATACGCAGAATGACAGTCATACAACATTGATGATGAATTCGATAAGTGTGTCAGAGAATGAAGATATAAAGGTATTCTATATTGACTCTGGTTGTTCAAATCATTTGTCAGGAAATATAGAATTATTATCAGAACTGGAAGGAGGTATGTCAAATCATACAGTACAAACAGGTGATAACACAAAACATAATGTAAGGTCAATTGGAAAAGTAAAGTGTAAGAATGGAGCTGACCTACTAAAAAATGTTTTGTATGTTCCAACAATTCCGAAGAATCTGATCAGCGTGGGTCAGATAGTAGAAAAAGGTTTTCAAGTCAAGTTTACAAATGAAGGAGTATTTGTTGAAGATCCAGAGAAAGGATACAAACAAATTGTCCATGGTAAAAAGGAAGGTAGACTTTTTACTCTTAAAGTACAAGGGAATGTTGGTCAAGCATTGATCACACATGGTGATGAAGTTTTTACAGAATTAGACCTCTGGCATAAGAGGTTCGGACATTTTAATGAAACAGGAATCAAAACTATGGTGGAAAAACAATCTGTGGAAGGATTGCGGAATATGAAGAATAGACATATGATTCACAAGTGTGAAGCCTGTCAGATGGGGAAAGCCCACAGGTTACCATTTCAGAAGAATGGTTACAAACATGATGGTGTGCTAGAGCTCATACATACAGATGTTTGGGGACCGACAAAAGAAGGATCTATCAGCGGCTCAAGGTATTATGTTCTTTTTATTGATGATGCAACAAGATGGATAACTCTTTATGTTTTGAAAGAGAAGTCAGAAGTATTTGAAGCTTTCAGGCATTTTCATGCATATGCTAAAAGACTTAGAGGACAGAAACTCAAAAGACTAAGGTCTGATGGAGCAGGAGAATATTTTTCTCGAGAGTTCAATGATTATCTATGGAATGCAGGTATCAAAAGAGAAATAACTTGCAGGTATACACCACAACAAAATGGAGTAGTAGAAAGAAGAAATCGAACTCTAGTTGAGTTTGCAAGAGCAATGTTAAAGGAGAAGAATTGTCCAAACTATCTTTGGGCTGAGGCTGTAAATACAGCTACATATTTGGTAAATAGATTACCATGTACAGCTTTAAATGGGATGATCCCTTATGAAGCTTGGTGGGGTAAGAAACCAACACTTGATCATTGTAAAGTGTTTGGATCAGTTGCTTATGCTTATGTACCATCACAACTTAAACATAAGCTTGAACCAAAGGCTGAAAAATATGTGTTCATCGGATATGATGAAAAGCAAATGGGTTATAGACTATGGAGTCCTCTAACCAAACAGTTTATTGTTTCCAGAGATGTGACATTTGATGAAGGAAAGAGCTGGTATACAGATAAAGAGCATAGTGTTGAAACACTTGAAGAAGAGATGAGAAGAATTGAAAAAGGTAAATCACATATGCAGGTAAATGGAGATGAAGATTATATGCAGGCAAGTACGTCCATGATCGGATCAGGTATGAGAAACGAAGATGGACTAAGATTTGATGAAGATGTGTATTGAGATACACATGAAGAATATGAGCTAAGAAGGTCAATTAGAGTAAGGAAGCAACCAACAAGGTATTCCTATGACACTTCTTATTTGACTCAGAAAAACTATGCTTACTCAGTAAAGGAAGATGAAGAACCTCATAATTACAGTGAAGCAAAAGGTAAAAAACAATGGGAAGAAGCAATGAAGGAGGAGTTTAAAGTGCTTGAGGAGAACAAGACTTGGGAACTTGTTCCAAAACCAAATGGTAAGATTGGAAATAAATGGGTTTACAAAGTTAAGAAACTTGCAGATGGAAGGATAGCCAGATACAAAGCTAGACTGGTAGTCAAAGGATATGCTCATACGTATGGAATAGATTATGATGAGACATTTAGTCCAGTGGCGAAGATGTCAACCATAAGTACAGTGATTGCTATAGCAGCATCAAAAGGATGGAAGCTAAGTCAGTTACATATAAAGAATGCATTTTTAAATGGATATATATGAGGTGAGGTCTACATGGAACAACCTGAAGGGTTTGTAAGTTCCAGTTACCTTGATCATGTTTGCAAATTAAAAAGAGCTCTCTATGGATTGAAGCAAGATCCAAGAGCTTGGAATTACAGACTTGTGAAGTATCTCAATGATCTTGGATACCAAAGCTCAAAGGTAGATGCAAGTCTACTCGTTAAGAGAACAGATGAAGGTATGATCTACATTTGTATTTATGTAGATGACATTATAATCACAGGAACCTCAGATGAAGGAATCAAGGAGGTAAAGAGACTGCTTGAAAAAGAATTCAAGATTAGTGATCTAGGAAAGTTATCATACTTTCTTGGAATGGAAGTTACATATACGGATCATGGTGGATATGTTGTGCAAGAAAGGTATCTCCTAAACTTACTGAAGAAGTTTAACATGGAGAATTGCATAGAAGCTTCAACACCGCTTGAAGTAAATCATAAACTCAGCAAATATGATGGTGTAGAGGTTAAAGATATGAGGAAGTATCAGTCTTTAGTGGGAAGCTTAATTTATGCTACACTAACAAGACCTGATCTCAATTTTGTTGTGGGAGAGCTCTCACAGTTTATGCACTGTCAGAAGGATCAACATTGGGTTGGAGGACAAAGAGTTCTTAGATATATCAAAAGAACTATAAATGCAGGATTATATTATCCTTTTACATCAGATATAAAGCTGAGAGCATACAATGACTCAGACTGGGCAGGAAGTCAAGATGACAGAAGGTGAACACATGGGTAAATGATATACCTAGGAGATAAGCTTGTAAGCTGGTGTTCGAAGAAGCAACACACAATGGCTTTATCGTCAACAGAAGCAGAATATAAAGGACTTGTGGAAGCAGCTAAAGAAGTAACATGGATGCAGACCTTGTTCAAAAGTATGGGTATTGATCAAGGTATACCTATCATACATGGAGATAATATGAGCTCGTTGTATCTTGCAGCAAATCCAATATTTCATGCAAGAACAAAACACATAGAGATTCAATATCATTTCCTGAGGGAAAAGGTAATGAAAAATGAGATTGAAATAGTATACACTCCTACAAAAGATCAGATTGCAGATATTCTGAGAAAGAGCTTGGATGGAGTAAAGACAAGAAGATTCAAAGAAATGGCAGGTATAAAAGAAAAGAAGAATATATGAAAGATCAGAGAATGCAAATTAGCTATTGAGGGGGAGCTGTTGAAGAATCACTCACAAATTTGACATACAGACAGACATAAAGACGAAGAAAGACAAAGAGAAGTAGAAACAAAGCATTCAGAAAATCAAGCCTTAGTGAAGGGACAAATTCACGACTGTAATTTAGTTCATAGAAACTTCCAGAAATATGAGTTTTGAATCTCGGAACAAAGAATATATATATATATATATATATATATATATGAGTGAAGAAAAGAGCTGTGTAGTAGTGCATAAAACCGGAATAGAATAGTGCATATAGAAACTGAGGATAGTGATATAGAAGACGCCAGAGATTGCGTATGTAGAGATGAATAATAGAACCTCAACTGTCGGGTATTCATATGAGAGAGATGGTAAGGAATAACTAGTCAGAGTAGGAGAGTTTTCCATAGCTATGAGCAAAGTGAGGCCAAGCTATTTTTGTACACATCTTCTCTAATAGAAAACACATGTTCATGTGGAAGTTTGAGCGTATTCTTCGTATATGAAGATATCTGAGTGATTTCATGTTACTGGAAAAGTTAGTTAACAGTTACAATTTTCTCAGTAAACTTTTTCCGGTACTTCTGAGAGTTAGATCTCACAGCACAGTGTAAAGATTTTCATGAGTGATAGCTCATCTTGAAGCTAGTAGTCTCAACTACAAACTGATCAAAAGAGTTTTATGAAACGGGACATGTACACAATACAAAGTCTGACCGTAAAGGCATCCAAAACTGGTGAAGGTTTTTTCTTCAAACTTCAGATGAAGTTTACTTACTGAAGGAAGCTCATGTATTACTTTCTTACTTCAATTACAATGATTTGAAGTAATCACAAACAGAATTGCAGTTGATTTCGGTACAATTCTGTTGAGATTACGGTGACAGTCTGGTAACATTCCGGTGAAGTTCTGGTGATATTTTGGTGAATTCAAAACACAGTTTTGACACAGTTAAGTGACAGAAAGATTATCTAATTGTAAACAAACACAATAGTGTAAAGTTTGAAGTAAATCAATTCAGAATTAAAGCTTGAAGGAAATGCGAAGCTTTCTGTAAAGTGAATTTTTAGTTTTCACTAAATACAGTTATAAAGTTCTTAGATTCAGAAGGTTGCTAAGCTACTGATGATTATAGAGGTGTTCTAATATCACTCTAGCTTAGTTCTAGTTGAGGCGTGGCAATTTTTCGCAGTCTTGTTAGTGAACAAGCTTTTGCCGCGACATCACATAACCTCAACATACTTAACAGGTGTCTCACTAAAGCGCTGCAGTCTATCACTCCATATGAGGCTTGGCATGATCGCAAGCCATCTGTTGCTCATCCGTGTGTTTTTGGTTGTTTGGCCTATGCATTAGTGCTTGAACAACATCGCAGAAAATTGGATGATAAAGCAGTAAAATGTATTTTTGTTGGATACAGTTCTGAAAGTAAAGGCTATCATCTGTATCATCCACATAATAAACACATTTTGGTTAGCTATGATGTTGTTTTTGTGGAAGATGCTATTCAACCATTGCTTTCATGTACTAAGGAGACATATGTTAGCTGTAAAGACATGTATGATACTTTGCTTCCTCTTTTTACACGTGGACAGTCTAGTGTTGGTCCTAATGAGGCAACTTCTCAGCCTTTGTAGGTTTCATGTGATGATGCAGATTATCCCATTTCTAATGCAGATTTACATGATGCACTTGTTGATGAGAGACTTGATATTGAGGGGGCAAAAACTATGCCAAAATGGCTGGTGCAGACTTTGTGTGACAAAAAATTAGATGCACCTCTGTCATATCATACTCAATCAGGCTCTCATAGTGCCTCTTTTGCATCAGATTGCTATGCTATGGCTGCATCTAGTCTCTTTGATGAGACAGAGCCTATTTCGTTTGATGAAGCACAAAATTCATAAATTTGGATGGCTACTATGCAATCTGAATATGATGTTATAATGAAGAATGGTACTTGGCCTTTATGTGATTTGCCTCCTAGCAAGAAGGCCATTGACACTAAGTGGGTATACAAGCTGAAGCCTAAACATGATGGTATAGTTGACAGGTATAAGGCTAGGCTTGTTGCAAAGGGTTATGCGTAGGAAAGAGGCATTGATTTTGATGAAACCTTTGCTCCTACTTCTCGAATGGGCATTCGGTTTATGCACATTGTTGGTGGAATGGCTTTGTGTCAAACGAAATATATTGATACATTACTGTAGCTTTTTGGCTTTGACGACTGTAAACCTACTGCCACTCCTCTGGAGATAGGTTTACGACTGAGTCTTCATGACGCTGGAGATGCATTTGATGTTGTTCTATATCAGGAGGCTGTTGGATGCTTGATCTACTTATACATTACTCAACCAGATATTCAGTTTGCTGTCTCACAGATGAGCAGGTTTATGCATTGCCCAAGAGTCAAGCATTGGCAGGCGATTAAGCGCATCTTTCGCTACTTGAGTGGTACTCGGCTACTTGGGTTGCTTTATCCCAAGGGGGGGTCACTACCGCCAGATTTGCATGCTTTTTCTGACTTTTATTGGGCTGGTTGCTATGACACTTGTGTATCCACTAGTGGCTCTTGCTTCATGCTTGGTAGCTCATGTATATCTTGGTTGAGCAAGAAGCCGCCTATTGTGGCCACTTCCATTTGTGAGGCTAAGTATAGGGTAGCTTTCACAACGACTGTTGAGTGTGTGTGGCTCAGATGTCTTATGGTTGATTTGGGTGTTGGTCAGTCTTCTATCACCACCATCTTCACTGATAATCAGAGCGCATTGGCAGTTGTGCGGAACCCTGTGTTCCATGCTCGCACTAAGCACACTGATATGCATTGTCATTATGTCAGGGAGAGGTTCTCTGCTGGGGAGATCAGCTTGGTATATGTGCCCACGCAGGAGAACATTGTAGACCTTTTCACGAAGGCTCTACTTAGGGAGAAGTTTGAAGCTTTCTGCAAAGCTTTGGGCTTACTTGCTTTTGTGGAGTGATTTCCACATAACTTGGCACTTCCTTATACATGAGTGCCACCTCCTTGTTCACCGCATCACTCCTAGGGGGGATTTGTTGATATATTTAGGTAGTGATGTGTGTGAACACATTAGGACCGCCGGGGCACTTTTTTCCCTCTTTAGGAGGTTTTTTTCCCCTGACTTGTATATATGCCTATTGCCTTAACATGCTACTTATCTTTGTACATTCTAGTGGTAATACATTCAGTATTGTGTGTTGTGCTAATTTTTTCTTGATCCCTGGCACAAATAAACCATCCGACAATGTAAAAGAACTACCATCAGTAGTAGTCATAATGATCTTACCAACTCCCATGATAGGATAAGGGGAGTTGATGGTGCATGTGATAGTACTTCTTGTAGGGGAAGGCTTGAGTGAAGTGAAGAAACTACATTGTGAGGTAATATGTTTGGTTATCCCACTATCAAAGTACCAAACATTTGAGTCTATTGCAGACATATATTGTTCATGGGAAGATGGGTCATAACTTCAAACAGTGGTAAATGCCCATTCTTCATTTTGCACAAGATTAGCAAACTCTATTTTGGATGTAGCGGCCTCTCCAACAACCATTCCAACCTCTTTCTTCCTTGTCTCTTTAGCATCCAGTTTTGAACAACTCTTTATGACATGATCATTTCCTTTACAGTATTTGCAAAACCATTTCTGCTTTTCTGTTTTCTTCTCATCTTTATCATCCTTCTTTGATTGTGCAGAGTTAGCATATTTCTGCTTACTAGTAGAAGAGATCCATTTACCTTTGCCCTTCTGACTAGCCAGGAAAGCTTGATCTACAACATGCATAATGGACCTATTCTACCTAGACTGATCTTCCTGCAATAGAACACAAACTAACTCCTCAAATGTTAAGGCATTTGGATTGCCTTTCGTCATCAAACGAAGAGTAGAAGCAAAACTCTGATATGAATCGAGAAGACCATTCAGGACAAGTGTGCACAAGTGAATTGTTAGCCAAGACTTCATCAGCAGAAATCAAATTTTCCTTCAAATCTTTGATCTTTGTCATAAAATTGTCCATGGAATCTCGTTCATTCATGTGCTCACTCTCTGACTATTTTCAGAGGTAAGTAACACAAGCCTCGTTCCTTATTTGGTATAAGATGGTAAGTGTATCTGAAGAAGCCTTAGTTGTTTTGCAAGAGCGAATGTGAGGAATGGCACGTTTGATAGGCAAGGCTATTAATACATGTGCCTGAGCATCTGTGCCATCCCAACAAATTTGCTCTACAATAGGTGCAACAGGAACCAAAGCATGAATAGGAACATGAAGAATATTGTCATCCTCAATGCCGTCTGCATCATCTTTAACAATTGTGTTTGCAGGTATAATAGGACATTTTTCAACTCCCTACACAATATTCCACAGTCCTTTTGCAACTAATACATGACACATCATATAAGCCCATAATGAGTAATTGGTACCATCTAACTTATCCTCAATATCCAACATATGGAATACATCATTGCCTTTAGCCATGGCCAGTGACTAAAATACCATGATGTAGAAAAATGATTGTATGTGAAAAAGTTGAACAAAACTACCCTAACGAGTTCTGCTAAACCTGTAGCTGACTTCGAGACGCTTATGCTAGCAAACCGAAACCTGTATATATCTTGGCATAAAAAGATGAAATTTCCTGCATAAGTGTTGCGATAGTGCATTTAGAGGCTAAAACAAGTTGAGATCACGATTTTGGCATGACAAAGTGAAGCAGTTTTGATGTCCTAATCAGCCTTACTATGGTCACTAGTTTTTGTGCAATTCTGAGACTGTGGCCAGAGAGGTGTTGACGAAGCCCAAGATGAAGTGGTGACGTGCTCTGATACCACTTGTTGGAGTTTGAGGTCTATAGAAGCACACGAACTGCACAAGGAAGAAGAAGAAGCTGGAGCACAACACACAATACTGAAGGTGTTACCACTAGAATGTACAAAGGTAAGTATCCCATTAGGGTTAATAGTGTCCAAATTCAAATCTGTCTGAACCGGTCATACCCTTGGATCATACAATTAATTTATAACATTCTTGCTTTCCATAAATGATTCAAACATTTCTTTGTTTCTAAGTATTTTTGACATTCATGCGTTTACTTTTGTGCATAAACATACTACTTTTGCTTCCATTTTTATATATGAACATGTTATTGCACATGCTTTAGTGCATATTTTTATATATGAGCATGCTATTGCACATGCTTTAGTGCATCTAAAATTTTCTGTTATGGAAGGCTTGTAATGTGCATAAATGCAATCTTTGAATTTAAATTTGTGTGTTGAAAACCTTCTAATGAAAAGAGAAATGCACAAACATTCCTTCTTTTCCATGCAAGAGATTGCTTACGGGTGCATTTCTTCTTATGGGCGCATGCAAGTGCTTATAGTACTTGATTTTTTTTCACTATATCCCCGAGACCAACTTTCATGTTAATCATCTATTTGGACAAAGACTCTAGGAGAGAGGGAGTTTTGAGGATGGAGTCTCACAAAACTATTTTAGAAGGTCAAAAGAGAGAGAACATGGTTCAGGTAATATAGAACGTCAAAAGAGAGAGAACATGATTTGGGTAATATTTCGTTTATCCTTACATATCTTTATTTTACATTATTTATCTTTTTTAGGTTTGTACAAGTTAACCCATGAACTTTGTACTTTTCCTGATACGTAAACATATATATAAGATATCTAAAAATTTTCGATAATGTCCAACAATGCTAGCTCAAAGAGGTGAATTGTTAGCCTCCCTTGGGGGAGGGAGAGTGTGCTCAAGTTCTATTGGTTGCAATGAGAAGGCACTCCCCATCAGACACTATGATGAGATGTGAAACTAACTCCCTTTGGGGAATCGTTGGCCTTTGGTGCTTTTGTTGGACTATATCGACAATGGCAAAGGCCGTGCTCATTGCAGCGTCTTAGGGATATCCCTATTCAATTTCTACCCTTAGCTAACCTTTGTACTTTGTTCATTCTTATTTGTTCATTCTTAATAGGTGCTAGGCGTTCTAGCTTTGTTTTGTGTGGGATTCAAGGGGTCTCATGGGTATGCTCTTCACACTCTCCGATCAATTCCCAACATCAAACTTCCTTTAAAATAAAAGCGATATTGCATTTATAGAAATTCCCAATGCTATGTTATTACTGAAAAACAGCTAAAAGAATTAGTTATTTAGTTAATATTAAGATTTCGTTGATCCACTAATCACGTGACTGTAAATCTAACAGATGCAAATGAATATGTGAAAATCCGGAATAACATCTGAAAGAAAGAAAAGACTCTCTTTGCAAGTGCTAAAATTCATCGAGAAAGTAGGGTTGTGTCGTTCATAATTAAAATAACATGTAGAAAATGAGGAAGAAAGACAGTGTTCTTATTATGGATAATACCGGGAGAAAACGAGCTGAAGAACAGAAAGCCGCGACGGACAGAATTGCATGCTACATGAGTAAGTACACAACGGCGAGGATGCGTAAGCTGTTGCCATCTTGAAACGTTTCTCAGCTGACGTAGAAGAAGCAGTGCATACGTTCCCCGCCTCAAAACACATATCGAGATCTATTTCTTCTGGACATCGCAAGTCTCTTGTTCAGGAAGGTAAGGCTGTTGCCCAGCAGGGCTTGTGTCCTGGTTTGAGTCGCTCGACATCTTTCTTTTATAAACGGGTTTATTGAAATAATGGAAAAAGAAATTTCCATATTTTGACAGAGAGTATTCCCTAGCGATTGCTTTCAGGAAGAAAGCTCGTGGGTCACGGCATTGGACGAGTCAGGCCGACCGAGTAGGGTTTCGTCTCCTGCTTTTGGTCTCAGGACTCTCCTAGTTTCGTATCGTTATTTGTATTTGGTCGTCTGGAACGCGCTCTGGCGTTCGAGCAGTTAGAATTTATGGTTAGGTCCGTGTTTCGATGATCTACCGAAGCTCATTCTCAGAGAGAATTATGTACCTCTGTGGCACATAAAAAGAGTTTCTGCTATCATAGACCTGCATCACATTTTACAATGTGAACCTTGTTTACTACTTTTTGATCATCAGGGAATGTTTGCGTAGCGTCGGAGCGTAGTTGAAACTTTTGGCTCGGGGCTTGAAACGCTCAATGTTCTAACAAGGAAAATGCAGAATTGATGAAATGAAAGTTGTTTACGATTTTCACAATGACAGAGTCTTTCGCAATGCATCGTTATGTATCTGTCGTGTCTTAGGTTAGCTGTTTGTGTTTATCGAGAGAGAGAGCCTATCTTTCATTTTACTTGTAGCAATCAAGCTGTGAACATTCTGGGTGTATTGCATATCTACCGAGGGACATGTGATACGCGTGAATGGTCATCAGCAGTTTTACCTCAGCAGGTATTTCAGTTCCCAGCATAGGCCCTCTGCATCTAATTCTGTTAGATGTAGCTTGCATATATTACCATTGCATTTCAATCTATTCCAAAGCTCGAGTTGTCATTTTAAATCTTGATACGCTAAATGATCTATCAGCAGTCTCCCTATACTAAGTGTTTGAGTACTCGGCATATGCTCGCCGTGTTACGTTCTGATCATTGTAGCTTGCATATGCTATTGTTGCATTTGAACTCATTCCAAGCTTGATATATCATGGTACATTTTCCCGAGGAATTGTGGCGCACATAGTCCAGCAGTGATTATTTTTAATAAGGCGTTTAATTCTGGTAAAATGTAGCGTGTTCATGCTGCTTGCATATCTTTCGAAGCTTGAGCTATTATATTGTAGAATTGCTGTGTTTGATTCTAGTAGATGTAGTCTACATATATCATGGTACATTTTCCCGAGGAATTGTGGCGCACATAGTCCAGCAGTGATTATTTTTAATAAGGCGTTTAATTCTGGTGAAATGTAGCGTGTTCATGCTGCTTGCAAATCTTTCGAAGCTTGAGCTATTATATTGTAGAATTGCTGTGTTTGATTCTAGTAGATGTAGTCTACATATATTATATTGCACTTAGGCTCATTCCAAGCTTGAGTTATCATTGCACTCTTTTTGGTCTGGTTTACACATTGCTTGTGTCCTTTTGCTGTTGCTGCTACAAGCAAATGAAGAGATTTTTGGATCTTGATTGGAGCGCAGGTTTTTTAACTTAGTCTGCAGAAAGTCTCGCTGCAGTTGCTCCAGGACTTTTCAATATCAAAACAGTTTTCTTTATGAATAGAAGTGATTGTAAGCATAAGCATGAAATTCCTCGAGTACAGCCCACTTATCAGGTTTTTCTCCATTTTATCTCCCTCTCTCTCTCCATCTATTAATATATGCTGTATGTATGTGTAGATAGACAGAAAGAATGATTACTGTTTGTTTTCAACATATTATCTTATGGATTTAAGGCTTTTGCATTGTAACTGTAGGATCGATGCCTACCTAAGAAATGTAAACCTTGGAGACAGCCTTCTCAAGGGACATCTGGAAGCATATTCGTGTAACTGATGTTTCTCTTTTTTAACTTTCTTTTAAAATTTCCTTTGTTATTCCCTTGTCTTCCCTCTAGCAATTGTGATGTGGATACAAGAGTGCTTCACAGTTCAAAATGTTTATATTAGGATTTTACATTTTGGGGAATATAAACAAATAAATAATACGTATACACGTTCTTTTCAGAATCATCTGTTTAATTTGATGGTGTTACTAGGCCATTCAACTTATCTATTTGTGTAATTATGTGTAAGCTTCTATTCTCTAAGTATCATTATGCTGACACTACTAAGCTTTTGCAGGTAAGAATGCAGGATTGGACAAAAAACACTTCCAAAATCTGGAACATGAGGTTATTAAAGGATATTCTTGGGTTTTGAAGATATCATAATATATTTCTTGAGTTGAAGAGCATTGGATTTGTGATTTACTCAGGTCATTGATTCACTTGTATCTTCACCATCCAATCTCTCTTTATCTCCCGTTGGTCCTCTCTCCAATTCTACATGGTATCTTTTCTCTAAACTTTTTTATATACATATATTTTTTCATTTGTATCTTCACCATCCAATCTCTCTGCATCTCCTGTAGGTCCTCTCTCCAATTCTACATGGTATCTTTTTTCTAAACTTTGGTTTTCAAGATAGCATGATATATCTCTTGAGTTGAAGAGCATAGGATTTGTGGTTTAATGAGGTCATTTATTCACTTGTATCTTCACCATCCAATCTCTTTGCATCTTCTGTTGGTCCTCTCTCCAATTCTACATGGTACCTTCCTTCTAAACTTTTTTATATACGTATATTTTTTATGTACATATGGTTTCTTCGTCCGAGTTGTGACTAGTTGATAGGCGTGTATACCCTATCAACTATGCATTATGTGTAAATCTTCCTATCTTTTGTTTGCATTTTGTGCTAGGCTTCATTAAGGTGGAGTTTGCGTATCACTTTCGGAAGTGATAGAAACTTACTTCGCAGCGCTTCTTGTGAGTTCATGCTCGTGGTGTGTGCATTGTGGGGCACATGTGTGAGCATGTATTTGTTTGTGTGTTCTATACCCACTATTGGGCACTGATAACGTTAGTGGGGATGTCATAATATTGAGTCGATATTATGCATAGTGGAGGTGGTATGCTATTTAAGTCTTGTGGTTGACTACCATGAGCTTATAGTTGCACTTCACAATGCTTCTTGTGAGTTCATGCTCGAAGTGACTCACAAGAAACTCACTTCGCAACTCTTCTTATGAGTTCATGCTTATGGTGTGTGTGCGTTGTGGGGTGCGTGTGTGAGCATGTATTCGTTTGTGTGTAACAAGCATAAAGCTTTTTAGTGGTTTAGGTTTGAATTGACAATGAAGGCAAGGATGTGTTCAAAGGCTATTGAAGAGTGAAAACTATTGTGAGCTTCTAAGAAATAAGAGTAACTCAAAGCTTAGAAGAAATTGTTTTGGGGATTGCAAGTCCGACTCCCTTTGGTCTCCATAGTCTCGAAACTTTGTAATATTGAGTGAAACCTCTTGATATTGATGTCAAGGTTTTCCATTATTTCACAAAGATCTCACAAAGAGATATCTTTAGAATGCATCATAGTAAGCATCCTTCCATTGGTTGATGCTTCCTTCTTGGAGACCATGCCATTCAATCATATAGATTATCGAAGGTTTTGTGTTTCATGTATGATAAAAGGGACATGCCAAGGCACACTTGTGTACATTGAAACATACACACATGGAAACTTTATCGTGTGGACAAATGGAATGACCAAAGCATACTCCTCTTGGATGTGTTTCTATGTTTCCAACAAGCTTATAATATAAGATCGTCATACACATATTAATTTTGCAATATCTCTATGCTTAAAGAATGTATGCCTTTATAAATTCAAGCTTCATTCAAGTGCGTAAGGTATGGTATGCCATATGCCTTCTTTGATCTTAAAAACTATTTATGTCAAACAAAACCACATAGTTCTTGCTTCCAATCAATGAATGCATCATCTCCATACGTTTCTTATATTGTCAGTTGAATCTCCATCATGATAAAAATTAAATAGCAAAGAGTAAAATTTTAAGTGAAGTGAAATGTTGCTTCTCTTTCTTAAAGCTTCTTCTCCTTTTGCTTGAGTATGGCTTCTCTTGGGAGCATGTAGAGCTGAAGCTTGATCCGGCTCATGAACCACTTGCCTATAAGGTACCATTTAGTTCGGTGCTTCCAGTCTTTCTGAAAAGGTGGTAGGTGCTCCATATCTAGCCCATGTGTTGCAAACCAAGCTCTGACCTATGAGTATCAGGCTCCATCATGCCCACTCTCGGACAACTGTATAGCTTCCTCAAATGCTCTATGAGTGAGTTTGTTGTGGAGCAACCCCCTTACCCTTTGAATAAAGCTTATTGTATGGAATAGTGTGGCAAGGACCATGAGTGCCGCAACGAGGACCATGAGCGGTGCAACGAGGACCATGAGTGGTGCAACGAGCTCTGGTCGAAGGATGTGATGTGCCACGGTGTGCTTGCTACAAAACAAGTGTGAGATCATACACACATGTGGCCTCTTGATTTGTGCCCACTGATCAGAAGTTAAACTTGGTGCCCATTCGTCGCTGAACACATCAAGGCCAGAGTGACTAGTGTATCAAAAAGCCACCTCTTTGTGCGGGGTTCTTGGAAGTGTGCCTGATGGAACCTTCGCTCTAGCGTGGCCAAGGCTGCATATCCTCGGGTGAGTCTGTGAATAGCTGCCCACCTCATGGTGAAAGGTCTTGATAGGTTGGTGAAAGTGACTCCCATGTATACATATGAAGTAACCACCTCGACTTGCCCTCTTACGATGGTGGCAGGTGGTGAAAATGGCTTCACTCCTCGCCGCACTGGATGTGTGAAAATTCATGACCTTGGTCTTGCCAAGGTTCAAAGTCAATCCTTTGTGTACATAAATCATTCAAAAACTATGAGATGGCATTGAAGCCCCTAGATGATTCTGAAATCAAATCAATATCATGAGCATATAGTAGAAGGTGAACTGGGGTACCTCCCAGGATGCTCCTCTCCCCACCTGCCCGTAGTATGTAGTCAGAGATCTCATCAATGTAGAGCCCAAACAGTGCTGGGAGAGTGGGCAACCTTGCTTATCACCAATGGTGCTAGCAATGGGCTCTGATAAATTGCTAGGTCATTGGACTTAACCAAACACTTAGTCGTAGAGAGCATAGATGGCCCATATCATCTCTGTCGGGATCCCAAGGCTCAATAGGCGTTGGAATAGACTTTCGCGTGGGACCGTATCAAAGGCCTTGCAAAAATCCACAAAGCAACAATAAAGCCTCTTCTTCCTTGCCTTTGCCCCATCAATGAGACAACATAGGATGAAGATATGGTCGATAGTGGAAAAAGCTCTTCTGAACCCGGCCTTGTCAGGTGCTTGGAGGCCTTCGGTCCCTGCATATGAGCTAAGCTCTCTCTCTCTCTCTCTCTCTATATATATATATATATATATGGAGAGAGAGAGAGAGAGAGAGAGAGAGAGAGAGAGAGAGAGAGAGAGAGAGAGAGAGAGAGAGAGAGAGAGAGAGATACATACATATATATATATATATATATATATATATATATATATATATATATATATATATATATATATATATATATATATATATATGTGTGTGTGTGTATATATGTGTGTATATATATATATGTGTGTGTGTATATATATATGTGTATGTGTATATATATATATATATATATGTATATGTATATATATATATATATATATATATATATATATATATATATATATATATATATATATATAGATAGATAGATAGTTAGTTAGTTAGTTAGTTAGTTAGTTAGTTAGTTAGTAAGGTACAATCCGTACGATTAGTACAATACGTATTAGTACGATACTACGTACGTACCCTAAGATTTGGGGCTTCTCCTACTGTATTCGTACCTTCATAAGGTATGTTTTTTTTTTTCTTGGGGCTAAAAATTATATATTTTATCTTTAACATGATAAACATCATATTTATGAGTAAAATGCATCAAAATAAAGGTTAAAAACTTCATTTAGCTATATTTAATCATGTGGGATATCGCCGTCATATCGAAGAATTGGATGTATGATGTATGATGTAAGTTGTAAGTTATAACATCATTAAAAACAAAAACCATGCTATCAAATTTCATTCATTACATGTCAAATTTAAATAAGCTTTAAAGGCTAATCAAAAGTCAAGAATTACAAATTAAAATATCATATCATACATCATGATTCAGATTTCATACATCAATCATCAATGATCAATCATCATAGTACATACATGATACCAAAATCCAACTTTAAGTCACATCAAATATGATCATCGTGATTCATGAATCATCACCAAGAGTACATACATAAATGAGAAATCATAAATAACAAAATGACAAGTCATAAGTCCACAATGGTAAATATTAAAAGCCAATGAAAAACATCATCAATCATGTAGTATGTATACATTGGTCATCAATCATCATAATGTCAATAAAGTGACAAGTCCAAAACTCTAATCAAAATGTCACATGGATCATGATGAACAATGATCACTCATCATCGGCATCCTCCATCTCATCAATATGACTACCATCATAATCATCATCAAAAGAATTAGATATTGTCATTTCATAAGTAGATGACGGTGGAGTGGGAGGATCACCAACAAGATTTCCCTCATCATCAAAATGAGGGGATAGTGGCACCGATGGTAATGTCCTTCTCTCCTTCCTTCTCGTATATGTACTAGCTGGTGCTCAACTAGTGCTAGCTCCATCCCCATGTTAAGTGGTCGATGCATGTTGAATAATCAACCCCTTCCCACGACCACGAACTCCTTTGACCCTTCCTTTGTTGCTACAGCTTCTTGTTTGCCTCACATCTATAGGGCAAAGCTCTCTATATAGTTCGGCAAAAAGAAGCTCCTCATCATCTTGAGGCATATCATATGATGGAAGAGGAGTGTCTCTCACGGAAGGCCAAAATCTCTCCACATTCACCTAAACAAAAAAGAGAATAAATCCATGAATTAACACGTCATGGAAAAGTACATACATGAATGATGCTACAACATTGAAATCTGAAATTTTATGCAAATCTACTTACTTGTTTGCGAGTCTCCATGTTAGGGATAGTTTGCAACATCTTTAGATTGGTGTGACAATGTATTAATTTTTCCATTTGTTGAGGACTAAGTCTATTCTTCACCTTTATGTGGATGAGAGAGAAAGCACTCCAATTCTTCTCACATGCATAGGATTAGGAATCTTGAGATAACACCTTGAGAGCATATGTGCATAAAGTAGTGAATGAAAAACCAAAATTTTGCCACCAAAAAAGTGGTTTTACCATTGACTCTCTATCCCAACATGTAGGAGAAAGAAAAGCGGGACTCCCCTCTCATCCATACAACAATTTATTTGCTCCAACATGCCATTATGTAGATGTGTGGGAACTACACGTGACATATTGAAGCCAATCCGATAATAGCTCAACATCATCATATCATTGGGAGCTTTTGAATGCTAGATGCAATAAATCCGCAAACCCATGTATAGATCGATGCATCCATGTCCATCTTTTCATTGTTAGCTTAAAAAAGAAAGAGAGTTAAATCTTAATATTAAGAATGAGATAAAAATTAAAAGAAACATATTACATACATATCTCATTGCATCATGATTTATGGCACATGCATGCATGATTACATCATGCATGCAATGATGCATGCACATTACAATATGCAGATACTTACCAAATACAAATACATTTATAATATGTGATATAATTGATAAATCATAATTTATCAAAGTATCTTACCTCAAGTACTTCATCTCTTTGGTCCTCGGTGACAAGAGTGCATTCCCGTATCTCTTGCATAGCTCTTCTCATGATATGGATGAGAATACCTAGAGTAGTACCCTCATAATCCGTCATGCGTAGAACTTTGTAGATAGGTGTGATGACACCTAAAATAGCTTTCACACTATCCCAAAAGCTCTCATCCAAACATAGCTTTTGTATGTTTTTTGACTCTTCCAATGAGCCCTCATCCCACTCGCTCCAAAAGGTAGATACCACCATTTGTCGTAGACGCACTTTCACTTCAAGTCAGTGTTCGAAAAAACTTAAAACTTGAACCAGATAGAGTTCCTCTCTCATGTATTTTGAAAGGGGTAAGCGGTTTTTTGAACAGGCATCTTTCTTTTTCTCAAAAATTGGAGCAGAAGATTTCCTCTTTTACCTAAGATCAAATAAAACGTTTCCATTTTCACCCAAATTAGATAGAAAGCTTCCACTCTCACAGAATTTCAAAAGGTAGAAAGTTAAAATAATGGAGCCTCTATTCCTAAGCTTATGCACAAAAACAAGCAAGAAATGAAAAATAAAACAAAAACACTTAACAAAGGTACTACAAGATTAACATCTTACACACATCTATTTCTCAATTGCAACGAAAATGAAGTAGACAATCACATGCAAATACACATTCATATACATGAACAATCAAAGTACACAGATGACCACATATGCATAATATACATAATTACATACACACGCATGTAAACATACATAGAAAATCACATCTATATACATGGATAGCCAAATGCATATATGTTTCTACACATACTCCAAAAGAAGATAACTTTGAAGAAGAAATATGAGAAACCAAGACTTCCTCATAGAAACTAATGACACGTGTCAGAAAAGGCAAATGCAACAGATGGTAATAAACACAAACATAAAAAACAAACATTTGCAAGATCTCCTCTTGACAAGACCTTCTAACACAAAATATCAGATATTTAAATACTCAACAGAGGGTGGGACAAGGAAAATGCAGCAGATGATAAAGGGGACAATGATAAGGCACAATCAATGGAGAGATTCCATGTGTTTCTCTCACTAAGACTTCCTAACAGAAATCAATGTTAAGCAATACAACATTTTGCACAAAAAATACAACCACATGTAATTAGTTAGTATTGAGAATAGGAACTAGAGACTAGTCACTAGACAAGAATAAAGCATATTTAGAAAAACACAAGCAAAATTTTGGATACCATACATGAAAAGTGAATGTTGAAATTTCCAAATATTTGACAAACTCAAGTTAGAACTTTGAAACACTTTCTTGTGAGGGTGAAAGTATAAAGAGCGTGAAATAATCGAACTTTCAAGATAAAATTAGAGACAAAACAGTTTAAGTGAAATCCAAATAAAAGTCAAAATTTTGTTAGTATGGAAAATAGATAATGGCTTGTTCTATCAACCAATAATCAGCTAGCTATTTTATTTGGGAAAATGCAACAAATAAACATTAGGGACAAAGCAAATGGGAGAATATAGCAAATAAACAATGAGGACAAGTTTGAAGAAGTATAGGAAATACAAATGTTGTCATTTCACGAAGGCTTCTTAGTAGAAACAAATGATGTAATTAGAGGTCAGAAAAAATAAATGCAACAGATAGCAATAATCAAACATCAGACAAAAACATTTGCAAGATTTCATCACAAAATATCAGATATTTAATTACTAAACAGAGGATGGAGAAGGCAAATGAAATAGATAAAAAATGAAACATGAAAATTGCATGCTAAAATTTCCAAAAAATTATTAAAGTCAAGTTAAGACTTTGAAACAATTTTTTTCGAGGATGGAAGTTTAGAGAAATCAAATAATGAAACCTTCAAGATAAAATCCAAGGCAAAGCAGTTTCAATCAAACCCCGAAAGGAGTCCGATTAAGTGCAAGTCAAAATTTGATTAGGATGGAAAGTAGAGAATGAGTTGTTCTATCAACCAATAACCAACTAGCTATTCTATTTAGGAAAATGCAACAAATAAACATTAGGGACAAAGCAAATGAGGAATTATAGCAGATAAGCAATGAGAACAACTTTGAAGAAGAAGTATGTGCAATACATATCTCGTCATTTCACCAAGGCTTCCTTGCAAAAATAAATGATGAAATTGCAAGTCACAAAAGGTAAATGCAATAGATGGTAATAAGCGCAAACATCAAGAATAGACATTTGCAAGATCTCCTCTTGACAAGACCTCCTAATACGAAATATCAGATATTTAAATACTCAACAGACGATGGAGAAGGCAAATGAAATAGATAACAAAGAAGATAGTGATAATGCACAATGAACGGAGAGATTCAATGCTTTTCACTCACGAAGACTTCCTAATAGAAATCAATGTTTAGCAATACAACATTTTGCACACAAAATATAGCCATATGTAATAAGTTAATTATTGAGAATAGGAACTAGAGACATGTCACTAGACAAGAATCAAACATATATAAAAATTCAAGCAAATTTTTGAATATCACACATGAAAAGTGCATTCTAAAATTTCCAAAGATTTATCAAAGTGAAGTTAAAACTTTGAAACTTTTTTTTTGAGGTTGGAAGTTTAAAGAGAATCAAATAATCAAACTTTCTAGATAAAATCAGAGGCAAATTAATTCCAGTCAAAGCCCTTAAGAAATCTAATTAAATGCAAGTCAAAATTTTATTGACATGGAAAATAGAGAATGACTTGTTCTATCAACCAATAATCAGCTAGCTATTCTATTTGGGAAAATGCAACAAATAAACATTGGGGACAAACAAAATGGGAAATTATGGAAAATAAACAATGAGGAAAAATTTGAAGAAGTATGGTAAATATGGATGTTGTCATTTCACAAAGACTTCCTAGGAGAAACAAATATTGCAATTGGAGGTCAAAAAAGTTAAATGCAACAGATAGCAATAAACACAAACATCGGGAACGGACATTTGCAAGATCTCCTCTTGACAAGACCATCAGATATATAAATACTCAACAACGGATGGAACAAGGCAAATGCAGAATATAACAAATCGGACATTGATAATTCACAATCAATGGAGAGATTTCATGCTTCTCTCTCACGAAGACTTCTTAATTGAAATCAATAGTAAGCAATACAACATACACAATTGAGCAATATAAAATATCCATGATCAACGTAGAGTAGAGTCAATAAATATGTCCATATTTGAAGCTTTGCTTTTAAATATCCTAAATTATCTCTGCTAGATTTCCTTAAAACAACTCAAATATAGTGCCTATACTTGATTTTTCCTTCTTTTGTTAAGACATCAAGGTGGCTAATCCAAATTTTGAACTTATGTGGTTGCTAAATTTTTTTCTTATCTTATGCATCTTTGAAATTGAAACCTTGAAAGGACCGAAGCAAAACGTACCAAGAATGCTAGAAATAAAGGCAAGAAAGAGATCTTTAGTTTTGATAGATTTTATCTTCAGCCTTCGATGCGGAATCTCTACAGATAAACATGCTAGAAAGAATGGGACATGACTTCTTAAACATGATGAACTTGAAGTGATGTATTTGGGTGATCAATGCAACCAGTGATTAATGAAGAGCTTTGCAAAAAAAATTCTAAGAGTCCAATAGATAAGGCAATGGGTGGAGGTTCTAAAAACTCTAAACACTTTACAATGCCACCAATTTTGAAACTCTAAAAGCAAAGCTATGTTTGAACCCCTATGAAGGAGACCTCTTGTGTGATTTACATTGTGGCAACTGAAAATTTGAACATGTGTTCTTGAGGTCAGGAGAGCGCTATCGTAATGTACTAACACGTGAACCACTAAGGATACCCAAAAAACACTCATTTCCAAATATAGCAACAAGGGTAGATCAAGGTTAAGACACCCTCCAATGAGCATTTCAGTCAAAGAATACTTGTGGGGATGAGTTGACATTATGCATGTAGTTCAGGACTCAAAACACATCAGTTCTAACTTCTCTGCAGCAAGATTATTGCCAATGTTTTTTCACATAGCTACACATGTCATTAGAAAAAGCATACTTTTGCTAACTACTATGAGGATAATAACTCAAAACTATCTGTTGTCGATTCCACCGTTTTTAGACATTATGAAGTGTGGGTTACGCCCCATACCTGATTCCAACTCATGTTCCACACTATCAACATCATTTCAAAAGAGGATACCATCTTCAATCATCAATAAAGACTTGGGGGATTATGCTGCATGCAAAAAATTGGGATCAAAGGTTGCCCGAGTCAATCAACATAAATGTTATTTGCATCATCAAATAAGATACACAACTGAAAATTAGCTTCATTTGAACCTTCTACATACCTCCATGTTTTCTTGCTTCAAGACATGCATATGCTAACAACTATCGACCTGCCAAACCACCTGTTAAAAGATAACCTTTTTTAATATATTGTTTTGTGATGCAAGAGTCAAAATTAGGCCCTCCACATACTCATTCCTAATTACTTACCCAAAAAATTGGTAAAGCATCTATGTATGTGATCGTATCAAATTTTGAACTAGATCTCAATAGTTATCTTCAGACACGTTTGATGCAATCAAAATGATAAAAAATCATTAGAACATAATATATATTTCTTTTTCGTTTTTATGATAAACCCACATCTACCTCAAATATTGGAGGAAAATAGAAATAACAAAGTTATGTCTCATGCTCAGTTTAAATAACTGTGAATAAAACACAGACATTGAATGAAATGGTAAACAAATGCAATGGAGATGTTTAAACAGTAGCATGGGCAAAAGCAGGCGCATTCATCATGCTAAATAATTTGGGATAATTTTGCATGAGTTCAAGAATAAGGCAATCCATTCATCTGCTTTCCTCGTATGCATTGCATGAAAAAAAATGGAGAAAATGATTGTCTCTAGAGCCTGTAATTATGCGTTAACAGAATGTAGATATGGATAATACCTATGTGGCATAGCCCTCATTCCAGCAAGCGGGGGTCTGAATTTCACCCAAGAGGAAAATCAGAAATTAGATTTTCTGTGGGAAAGAGGTCCAAGTGAATCCATTACATTAGAGACTATGCCTAACAAGTTACCAGACATGACAGGCGAGCTTGAGCCTTGAGTTGATAGAAAATGATCCGTGAAGGTCGTGTTATTACTGTTATATGAATTACTTAGAGCTTTG
>CM035408.1:222789165-222791665 GCA_020310875.1 Ceratopteris richardii
TCCATATAAAGCCTTCTTCAGTTTACAAACATAATTTACCTTCTTGGAATCTTCATAGCCAGGTGGTTGTGACATGTAAACTTCTTCAGATATCCATCCATTCAAGAAAGCATTCTTGACATCTAATTGGTACATGTTCCAATTCTTGGATGCAGCTACACTCACCAAAATTCTGATTGTTGGCATCTTAGCCACAGGTGAAAATGTCTCCTCATAATCAATGCCTTGGGTTTGTGCAAAACCCTTGGCTACCAACCTAGCTTTGTACCTGTTGATTGTTCCATCAGAGTTCCTCTTTAGCTTGTAGATCCATCTGGATCCTATCACCTTCATAGAGTCCTTCTTGGGTACTAAGTCCCATGTGTCACTCTCCTTGAGAGCTTCCATTTCTTCATCCATAGCTTCTTTCCATTCTGGTTTGGTGATTGCCTCCTCATATGAACCTGGTTCTTCATTCAAGAGATCCTTTGCAAGATATACAGAATGTTTAGTTACAAGGGAAGTGTCATACCCATATCTGATAGGCTTCTTACTTTCTCTCTGAGATCTCCTCATAGCTTGAGTTGAGGATTCTGGTATATCCTCTAGCTTCTTCATTTTCATCTTCCCTTTGGACTTCCATGCCTTGAATTCCTCAAGATTAATTGTGTCATCATCATCTGAACTTGAGTCTTCTTTCTGGATTGATTCCTCCTTGGTGAGCTTTGGGAAGTCTTCTTCCATGTCATAAGGTAGACTAACCTTCCTGCATTCATTCTCATACCATGAGTCATTCTCATCAAAGATGACATCTCTGCTTACCTTGAAACCTTTGTTTGAGGGGTTGTAGAATCTGTACCCTTTGTGGTTCACGTCATAACCAATGAAGATACATTTTTCAGCTTTAGGGTCTAGCTTTCCCCTTACCTGTGAGGGAATATGCACATATGCAATACAACCAAAGATTTTGCAATGATCCAATGATGGTCTCTTACCATGCCAAGCTTCATATGGTGTCATTCCATCAAGTGACTTTGATGGCAACCTGTTAATGAGAAAGGTGGCAGTAGATACACTCTCTGCCCAAAGATAATTTGGCAACTTCTTTTCATTAAGCATAGACCTAGCTGTTTCTACAATGAGTCTATTCCTTCTTTCAGCTACCCCATTTTGTTCAGGTGAGTACCTTGTGGTTATCTCCCTATTGATGGCTCTTTCCTGCAAGAAGTCTTCAAATTCATTGGAGAAGTATTCACCTCCTCCATCTGACCTTAGCCTTTTCAAGTTTCTACCTGTTTGATTTTCAACTAGTGCAAGATATCTTTTGAAACAATTAAATACTTAATCCTTATGCTTCATAAAGTATAACACAGTCCATCTGCTATAATCATCAATGAAGGACACATAGTACCTTGATCCTGAAATGGAGGGTTCCTTGCTAGGTCCCCAAACATCTGTGTGCACCAAGTCTAGGTAGTCTTCATGCATAAAACCTTTCTTTGAATAGGGCAACCTGTGTGACTTACCAAACTGACAAGCTCCACACTTGTAAATCATGTGTTGCTTGGATACATTAGGTATCCCAAGCACACATTGATCCTTGCACATTTGCTTTAAGGTCTTTTCACCTATGTGACCTAACCTCTTGTGCCAGGAATCCATGTCTTGGGTCCTCCACATATGCTCCATGTTGATTGAACCTGACCTGTAAACCTTTTTCCACAATCTGACCTACACTCATTAAGTTCTTGGTAATAGTTGGGACATAAAGTACTCTACTCAATAAGTTCTGATTACCATCACTAGTCTTTACATTACCAATCTTTACAACAGAATGTTTGGTATCATCACCTGTCTGTACCTGATGTTTGCCCTTGGGTTCTTCCAAATCAGAAAGTAGTGCCACATTACCAGCTACATGGTTAGAACACCCTGAATCAATATAAAATAAATGATCATCATTTGTACCTTCCTTGGAGGTCATATTCATGATCAATAAGGAGTCATCTTGCTCCTCTGTGTAGTTGTTGTAGTCCTTTCTATTTCTGAATCCACCTTGATAGTTACCATTGTGGTTGTGGTTGTAATTGTTGTTGTGCTGATTGTTGTATCCATTGTAGCCTTGGTGTTGGTTTAACCTGACTCTACCTTGAGAGTATCCACCTCTTTGATAGCCTCTTCCTCTCTGATTCTTATAGTTTCTGTAGCACTCATTTGTGGTGTGGTTAGACAATCCACAAATATTGCATGGTGATGAGTTGTAGGGTCTCCCCCTACCTGGCTTACCTCCTCTGCCTCTTCCTCTTGAAGATCTACCTCTCCCTGCATAGTTTGCTTGGGAGGTAGAGCCTTCTTCATCAACCTTCTTACTTTTACCTTTATCTTTAACCTTTTTATCAGTGTATAAAGCAGAGGGGTTGTTACCTTTTGATTGCTCTCCATTCCTTGTAAGCTTTGCTTCATGTGTGAAGAGTTGACCAATCAGAGTTGTTAGATCAGGAGCATGTATGTCCATGTATAG
>CM035408.1:222796665-222801665 GCA_020310875.1 Ceratopteris richardii
CGAGTGTATGTGGGTCTGAAAAAATCTGTAATATAAGTCTGAGGGGGGGGGGTCAGGTGTATCTCCATCTGCTGCTGGAGGAGTGATGCGCGACGGTGCTTGAGCTCTACTAGGAAACGACCTAGAGGGCGCTGGTCCTCTGTCCCCAATAAAGCCCTGATCTCTCTAGGCCCCCTGAAGAGCTGTGGGTAGCGGTCTCTGATGTCCTCATATGCCTGGCATCTACATGTGTAGTGCTCCTCGTCCTCCACCTCCTCTCTACATATCCTGCATAATCGCTCATCCCTGGGGGTATGTGTGGCTCGCCCAATCTCAATCTTGAGCTGGTGTGATGATACTCTGAGCTTCCCAATGGCCACTCTCTGCCATCCCAACGAATCTGCTCTGCAGTAGGTGCAACAGAAACAGCAGCACGAACAGGGATCTGCGGAATATCATCTTCGACTGCTAAGGTGCCATATATGTATCCATGTATCGTGGTCTCTGAATGAAACCATCCACTGTCAGAGTCAGGAAGTGCTCTCTGTAGTGTTGCCTCTTTGTGGGAAGAGGCTCCCGTGGTGCTATCCATGTCTCCCTGACGTGTATCTGTAGTAGGTCCTGACGGATGATCCTATTCCTCTCCGAACGAGAGAGGGTAATGTGGGGGGAAGAGAGGTCATATTGAAAAGGGGGGAGATCCGTAATGCTCATGCCATGGTCTGCTAACCATCGGTAAGTCTGTGCATACCATACTCTCTCATGCCCTGTCTCTTCCAAATGTCTAGAGCTCTCAAATGCAAGCCTGGTGAGTCGGCTAGTGGGGAGTTCTCTGACTCTCAGAATAAAGGTCACCAACTGGAAGAGGGCCTCCACTAGCATCGGTGGTGTGCCAAGCTCAGCTTGTATAATGTCATGTGGAACGGAGGGCTTGCTGCGCAGCAAGCGTGATATCATGGTGATCTGGGGCCTCTCAATCTGCGTCCACATCGCCTCTGTGATCCTTGGTGCCCATACTGCTGTTGCGTACATCAATGCGGGTGTCACTAGAGTGTCAAAGAGCCACCCCTTAGTCCGGGGCTCCTGAAAATGTGTCTGAAAGCAGCGTCTCTCCAATCCTGCAAGTGCCGCAAAACCTCGCGTCAATCTATCTCTCGCAGCCTGTGCCATGGAGAATACCCCTGTGCTGCCCGAGAAGGTGATACCTAGGTAGACGTAGGAGTCCACTACCTCTATCTGTCCTCCCGTTGCAGTGAAAGAGGCGCGATGGCGTACTGTCTTGGAGGTATGGAAGATCATGACCTTGGTCTTGCCAAGGTTCACTGTGAGTCCTCTCTCCATGCAAAAGGTATCGAGTGCCTGTAAATGTGACTGCAACCCCTCCTGTGACTCTGAGAGCAGGACAATGTCATCAGCATATAATAGGATATGTACTGGCGTACGTCCGAGGTCTCCTCCTCGCCCTCCTGCTCGCTGTATATACTCCGTGATCTCGTCGATGTAGAGACCGAAGAGAGTGGGTGAGAGAGGGCAACCTTGTTTCACACCAATGGTGCTAACAAGGCTGTCTGATAGACCGTCGGGGCAGCGTACCCTGCCTGTGACTCGTGCATACAAATCGTGGATGGCCCATAGCATGTCAGATGGAAGCTGTAACTCCTGGAGCCTCCGTAGTAGTCTCTCTCGAGGGACCATGTCGAAGGCTTTGCGGAAATCCACAAAGCAACAATATAGTCTCTCCTTCCTCGCCTTCGCGCTCTCAATCAAGCAACGAAGCACGAAGATGTGGTCGATGGTGGAGAAAGTGCGGCGGAAGCCTGCCTGGCCGGGTGCTCTGATCCCCGCTGCCTCAGTGTGTGTACTGAGCTCTGCCTCTAGTACTGCCCCATAGATCTTGGCCAGGATATGGCCTATCATAATAGTCCTGTAGTTCCTTGGGTCCATCATATCGCCGTACTTATGGATAGGCGTAATGGTATGCATAGTCCATGAGTCGGGTAATCCCTCAACCAAAGCACGGTTGAAGAGATGGGCGATCAAGTGGGAAACTACATCTGCTGCGTATATAAAGTGCTCTCCCTGTAGCCCCGTGTGGTCTGCAGAACGGCCATGCTGTAGCCTATGGATGGCCTGTCGTACCATGCCTGCTGTGAAGAGGGTGGATATCACCGGACGCGGTGTGGAAGGAATCGGTAATGGTGGCTGTCCTGGGACGTCATATAACCTCTGGGCGTAGGTGTGCCAAGTCGAAGGATCTGCTATGGGTGTAGGTGGACGTGGCTCACGTAGTGCCCTCCACGCGGTGGCACAATCCCTACTCATGAGAAGGTCGATCAACTCTGCCTCTTGTCGCTCCTCGAAAGCTCGCCGCTTCCGGCGTGTGGGGGCTCGCATCTGTCGTCGTGCCTCCCTCTCTGTGATGGATCCCAAGATACTCTGTGCTTTGAGATGTCGGTATAGTCGCCTACACTCCTCATCGTACCATCTATTCTGGGGTGTATGCCCCAGCCGTGTCGGATGTGCAGTGCTGTGGGTGGTGTATGGGAAGCTGAGAGTAGCGGATGTATGGAGGATCGAGGAGAAGTGGGCGGTGAGGGTGTCTAAGGAGGTAGAGGGATCAAGGGAGTAGATGCGCTCTCGAACATGGGAGCTATAGATATGTGCTAGCTCATGTCTAAAGTGAATGGTGGTACGGGCTCGTGGCTGTATGGTGACGGGGTGGGGTATGCATGGTGAGCCGCGAATGGATAGGGCAAGATATGCGTGATCAGCTCCAATCGGTAAGGGTGTGATAGTGAATGAGGTGATCAGATGTGTCGCCTCCGAAGGTCCGATAACATAGTCTACCACACTGCCCCCCTGTGGTGTCGTGGGTGGAATGCATGTGAGACCGCGCGAGGTGGGCCAGCTCTCCATCCCATTATATATAACGAGACGGTGTGCTCCTCCCATCTGGAGTAAGTGTCGGCCATATAAGGTGGGTGTGGCGGTGTCGGCTGAGGCTCTGAGTGTAGGCATGTCCTCTATGGTACGAAGCATCTCAGGGTTGTCAAAGTCGTAGATATCACACTGGTGGCTTTGAGTGCGGGCATTGAAGTCTCCTACAAGGAAGACTTCACCCATCCCCGTATACTCCATAATCGTGTCATTGAGGCAGTCATATGGCGATGTGGTGTCTGGTCCCTCCCCTCCTGATAGCTGCTCAGGGGAATGTGTGAAGTGTGAACCAATGGGTGCAATATAGCATACGGCGAAGTACGCTTCTCTCTCCTCTGATAGCTGTAAGCGTATCCACATGAAACGTGCCTCTTTGTCTCTGGCTACCACCTGTACCCTGTGCTGTAACGACTGTCTATAGAGCACGGCTACTCCTCCTGATCCCCGTGTGGTGTGCTGTCTCATTTGGCGGCGGTGAGCTGACTCCCACATATAGCCCTCAATCCTCGGTAGGCTCCTCCCCGGGCTCTCGTGTGTCTCTGTCAAGAAGATAATGTCTCTGCCCTCCATCACCTCCTCGAGGCGCCCTGGATGTGTCCATAAAGATCCATTGCAGTTCCAGACTGCAATGTGCACCTCCTGGTGTGCTGTCTTATAGGCCGCGAATCCCTAGTCAATGGGCCGTCCATCAATGATGATCCGACCCTCTCTGTAGAGGGCACGATGTCCCTCTCGTCTTGCCTGGAGGACACGTGGCATGCATGCCCGTCTGTGCTCTACCTGCATCCGTGTGAGGTCGTCATCCAAATAGATGGGGGTGCCCGGTGTAGTGCGTAGTACCGCCCGTCGTCTGAGAAAGTCTCTCCTCTTGACCTCATCTGAGAACTGAAGGATAAGTGCTCTGCTTCGTGTGGTATCCCGTCCTGCTCTCCATACTCTGGTGAAAGGGAGAGGCTCATCCGCGCAGTATCCAAGTAATGTGCACAAGCGACGCCCGTCATGCTCTGGTGATCCGTCTGTCTCTGTGAGGCCGGAGACGCGAACATTGAGCCTGCGGGCCTGTCGCATCCGCTCCTCCTCAATGGTGATATGCACTATGTGGATCTCCTCATGGTGGTTGTTCTTCTTTGCCTCCTGTCGAAGGTTCTTTTTGACAACCTCGACCCATCCATCTTTCTTAGTCTCAAGCTCGTTCTGCACCACCTCCATACACTCCTTCTTGATAGTCACCCGAATGTCCTCTAGATGTGGAGCGATCTCCCCCTCCTCGTGCATGCTGTCCAGTTTCATTTTCATATCAGTAAGCGCAGTGTGCAACTCCTCCAGGTCCCGTGAGTGCTTTTTGCGGGTAGCGAGAAGCTCTTCCCGAAGGGATTCGTTTTCCTTCTCCAAGGTTGCCACCTTGGCTTCGAGGGAGGCAACTCTACGGGTAACCCCGTTCAGTGCAAAATCTCCTTCTTTCTTGTGTTTTCCTATCAACTCTCGGAGGGCATGCTCTAAGGTGGCCAACTGTTCCTCGAGCTTGGGAGCCATGAGAGAGAGAGAGAGAGAGAGAGAGAGAGAGAGAGAGAGAGAGAGAGAGAGAGAGAGAGAGAGAGAGAGAGAGAGAGAGAGAGAGAGAGAGAGAGAGAGAGAGAGAGAGAGAGAGAGAGAGAGAGAGAGAGAGAGAGAGAGAGAGAGAGAGAGAGAGAGAGAGAGAGAGAGAGAGGCTAGGTGAGGGGTTTGGGGTTAGGTTTAGGTTTGGGGGTGGGTGTTGAGGGTTAGGGTTGGGTTTAGGGGTGGGTTTAGGGGTGGGTGTTTAGGGTAAGGGTTAGGTTTAGGTTTAGGGTGTCGGGTTAGGCTTTCATTTTAGGGTTAGGGTTAGGGTTTTGGGGGGGGGGCTAGGGTTAGGGTATTTTAGGGTTAGAGTTAGTCGTATGTAGGAGCATTGTCGGTTAAGTTAGGTTTAGTTCAGATCGGGGTTTCGGGTAGGGTTTGGGGGCATGAGAGATTGGCAGCGGGCAAAGCAGAGTGGGGGTGTTGGGCGACAAAGAAGAGGCTGTCAGGGCCGAGTGGGTATGGCAGGAGGCAGCGCGGATGGAGGG
>CM035408.1:222809165-222811665 GCA_020310875.1 Ceratopteris richardii
GACAACCAAAAGGACAAACAAAAGGCCAATGTGGCCTCTAATGTAGTCATAGAGGAGCTCTCAGATGTTGAGGATATTTTGTGCACTACTTTATCAGCTGATGATACTTATGCATATGATTTCTCATTGAATGTTCATACACAGGACATGTCGATCACCAAAAGTGATCTTATCGATGCTTTGCTGACTGTTAATGATGCATTGGCCCAGACATGGATAGTTGACTCTGGTGCTTCTTTTCATGTGACTCCTATCAAGGAGTGCTTTTCTACTTTTACTGCAAGAAGCCATGGCCATGTATACCTTGGAAACAATAATGCTTGTTCCATTGAGGGTATTGGCACAGTGCATTTCTCTACAAATGGCACTAATGAGCTGGTTTTGCATGATGTGCGTTATGTACCAGGGATCAAGAAAAGCTTACTCTCTGTGGGTCAAATGGATATGCATGGTTATAGCATTCTCTTTGAGAGAGGATCATGGAAAATGACAAAGGGATCAAGGCTGATTGTGAAAGGCATAAAGAAGGGAACTAACTCTCTATTGCTTGCATGGGAAAGCCTTATCAGGCAAGTTCATTGCTTTGGCTGAAGTTCACTCCCATATGGAGTTGTGGCATAAAAGACTAGGCTATATGAGCCAAAAGGGTCTCACTAGGCTTTGTAACTTAAGAAGCTTGATGCTAAAGGCACAAAGCTTGATTTTTGTAATGAATGTCAATATGAAAAGCAAGTGAAACGTTCTTTTTATTCTGGTGTGTCTCGTAAGTCTTGTGTACTTGATCTTGTTCATTCTGATGTATGTAGCATGCCCACCAAGTCTATGGGGGGTGCTTTGTATTTCATCTCTTTTGCTGATGATTTTTCTAGAAAAATTTGGGTTCAATTGTTTAAATCTAAGGATGAAGCATTTGCTGCGTTTAAGCGCTTTCATGCATTTGTGACCACCCAAACATGTAGAAAGCTGAAATGCTTGCGTACGGACAATGGTGGTGAGTATACAAGTGCTGAATTTCAGAAATTTTATGAAAATTTGGGCATTAAGAGGGAGCTTACTGTTCCATACAGCCCCTCTTCTAATGGTGTGGCTGAACGCTATCATAGGACACTTTGTAAGAGGGTGAGATGCATGCTGTCCCCAGCTAATCTCCCTCATGGATTTTGGGGAGAGGCACTCAAAACTGCAGTACATATTTGCAATAGATCCCCTCACATGTCCTTGAAAGGTGACATCGCTGAAGAGGTTTGGTCTGGCAAACCTGCTTCATATGATCACTTACGTGTCTTTGGCTGCAAGGCTTTTGTGCACATAAGGCCGGAGCTGAGAAACAAACTTGATGCTAAGTCCATAAAAGGTCTCTTCATGGGATATGGTGAAGAAGGTGAAATGGGCTACAAAATTTGGATCCTCAGCTCAAGAAAGTTGTATGCAGCCGGGATGTTGTTTTTAATGAGGCAAGGTTGCTTCAAAATAATTGTGCCTCAAAGGATGACCATAAAAGGGTCAGATTTCAGCATGACCAGCCACCTATTAGGCCTGATTTTGATCCTCAGGATGCACCACAAAGGATTGAAAATATTGATGATCCAGTGGTTTTTGAGCCAGATGTGCTGGACAGCAAAATGACTCTCCTGATGGGCATATGCAGCCACCTATTCATGCTGAAAACAGGGCTGGAAATGATGTGCAGCAGCCCATTAACAATGGACATGTTGATATACCTCCTGATGTAGATCCATTGCCAGATAATGTGGATCATTGGTTAAGAAGATCTACACGTGCTAGGAGGCCAATGAACAGATATGAGCCCTCTATACATTACATTATGTTATCAGATGAGGGGGAGCCTCTCACTTATAAAGAGGCAAAGCTATGTGAGCACAAGAAGAAGTGGGAGTTAACCATGCAGGAAGAAATAAAGGCCTTGCATGCAAATGATACTTGGGATCTTGTTGAGTTGCCCAAAGGTAGGAAAGCCATTCCTAACAAGTGGGTATACAAAATCAAAACCGTTGATGGCAAACCCAAGTATAAGGCAAGGCTGGTTGCTAAGGGATATGCTCAAAAGGAGGGCATTGATTTTCAAGAGGCGTTCTTTCCGGTAGTTAAAATGACCACTCTACGTGTGCTATTTGCTATTAGAGCTGCTTTGGATTTGGAGCTATTCCAAATGGATGTTAAAACAGCCTTTTTGCATTGTGGCTTAGATGAAGAGCTGTACATGAAACAGCCAGAAGGATATGCCATTCCTGGAAAAGAGCATCTGGTATGCAAGCTGAAAAGGAGCTTATATGGGCTGAAACAAGCCCCTAGGCAATGGTATAAGAAGTTTGATGCATTTATGCTCAAACATGGGTTCAAAAGAAGCCATGCAGATCACTGTTTGTACATTAAAAAGGATGAAGATGGCAGCCCAATCATTCTTGTGCTGTATGTAGATGATATGCTGCTGGCTGGGAAGAAAAAGGGCACACTCAATGCTCTTAAACAGCAGCTGAAC